>CM066323.1:83250762-83267762 GCA_033807775.1 Saussurea involucrata | reverse complement strand
AACTCACGGATGAGATTAAAAGTAATTAGCACATTAATTATAAATTGAACCATGTGTAATATTTAATGAAATGAACATGAGTCTTAATTAGGGTATTTGTGGAAATTGGGCCATGTGTAATATTTAATGAGTTCATTTAATGTTAACACATTGGTTAACTTTGGTTAACGATGAACAACACATGTTCAAATGTTCAATTTATTCACACATGAACATACATGAACTATTAACTCATACGACCAGATTACATGAAGATCTGATAAATTTGTTTGTATGAACTATAAACCCACGCATGAACAGTTGAACACACATGAACTATAAACTTATACGACCAGATTAGATAAAGATCTAATAAATTGTTCAACACATGTTCATAATCAAATTGTTCATAAATGTTCAACTTCAAGTTCATAATCACGATGATCATATACACACATACAACGGTCCTCTTGGTTAGCATTCATGTAACAAATGAACTCACATGAACAATATATCCACACGTGAACACACATGACCTATTAACACATACGACCAGATTACGTGAAGGTCTGATAAATTTGTTTACATGAACTATAAACCCACACATGAACACTCTTCTCAACATCGTTAAAAACACTGTGATTCGTAATGTGATTTTGGTTAACAAAGTTAGCATGAAATATAGGGTTAACAAATGCACTCAACCCTCTCTCTCTCTCTATATATATATATATAATAAAACCACAAGGCTTGTGGCGTACTGGTTAAGCCTTGTGGGGGATGTGGCTAGTAACCCATCTACCCCAAGTTCGAATCCAGGCGCTTCCAACTTGTGGCCACTGGGGATAAACTCAGGGCTGCACGTTTTAGCAGCTGGGGCAATTGCCTCACCTTGCCGGGATTAGTCGGGGCAATGTCCTCGGATACCCTTAAAAAAATATATATATATATATATAATAAATATCACGGCGGGTTGGGTTGAGTTATCCCAACCCAATTCAACACTTATAATTAACAGTTTGATGGTTTGGCCGTTCGGTGTTCAGCAGGTTGAGTTTAATTGAATTGTTAGCGGATTTCACGGATTAACAGTTTTTTGTACACCCCTACCTCTTAGTATACTAACTAATTCCTTTATACTATACATTTCTGAATTATCTTTTATGAATCATTGAAAATATGGTTTTGCAAATAGCAATTAGGTGTTGAGTGTTGAGTTTGCTATCAACCAATTAAAACTCTGCAACCTGTTAAGTTCACGTTTCATGAAAACAAAAAAGGGAACAAAAGACGATACAGGTGTTGAAGGTAAATGAATGGACAGTGAAAGCAGAAACCAATGGAAGGTAGGGGCGGTGGCAGCTGTTAAGTCCAAGTCATTATCACATGACTTGCAAACACAAGCCCCCCACCCATCAGCACATCTCATTCAGCTCATTCATTTTATGGTTTCTTGTGTAAAAATCTCATATTTTTTTAATTTAGTTATTTGATTGTTTTTGTAAAGAAAATGATTAAGTTTGTAACTTGAGCAATATGAAAGTATTCAAGGTTTGTTTTTGTAAAGAAAATGATTAAGTTTTTATGCATTAAGTACCATTTATTGATGCATATTATTAAAAATTCAATATTACAAATAATGATGCATAAGTACAATTGTTTAAACTCATGTTTGAATTTATAACTAACTTATAAATATAATCAAATACAGAATATATAAACATCTCATTTTATAAGGAATCTAAAATATACTCATAATAATTATTGAATTCGAACATATTTAAATATTTTGTTAAACATTATATTATTAAACATAAAATAATTCACATCATTATTAAACCTAAATCAAATTAAAATAACAAAATAAACTAAACAAAATTATAAAACACATTATCGTTTTCTCAAAACTACACAAAACTGTATTATAAATTTGACAAAGATAAAAAAAATTAATTTAATTTAAAATCGATAGGTCACTACAAAAATAGCTACTTTTGCCGGAGGGAAATGTCGTCGGCAAAAGTCTCGAAAATCGCCGGCAAAAGCTCAAAACCTTATCTCGTCGAACTTTTCCATCAGCAAAACTTTTCATGAAAAGTTGGCGGCTCCAAGGCTTTTTGCCCGCTAACAACATAAGCCACCGGTAAAGATACGTTAGCCGATGAAAGATAGTCGTTGGTAAAAACTAAAGTCGTCGAAACTTCTCTGAAATAATCGTATAAAAGTCTTTTACCGACGACTAAATACTTTTTTCCGGCAAAAAACTTTCCTTACTTTTGGAAAAGTTTTCATTGACTTTTTGGTCAAACGTTTACCGGCCTAAAAGTTCACTTGCAAAAGTTTTTCTAATTTTTACACATAATCTTTTACCGAAGCACAAACTCGTCAGCAAGAAATAGGTTTGACTCTTTTAGCAAAATTTATGGCGACTCAAAAACACGACGGCAAAAGAAATTTATTTTATTTTTAATCGGCACCAAAACAGTCATAAATTTCTTGACATTATAATAAAACATTTGCCAATACTTTTAGACAAAATTACTACTAAAAATAAACTTTTACACCAAATGTTTAGCAAAAAACGTCCGTCATAAATTTCTTGGTTAGAGTATTTATTCGACACGTATATCAACGGGCTTTTGCTACGATTTTAGTTCTGGAAAATATTCGGCGCATGGTTTTTAATGGGTGGTTTCCGACGGAATTTCCTTCATTTTTTCGAGGGTAAGAAATTTTGCCATTTGAAAAATATACATTTTAGGTTTATGACAAATAGTTGATAATTAGAAGCTACCATTACTTGTGAAATAACCACTAGATTGAAGATAAAAGCTCAATATATAGCATGTTTCGTGTCAATGTTTTTCACTATATATATGTCATATGTAGATGAGGATAATAGACTCAATAAAAGAATGTAGTCATGAATTCAGATTGAAGGTGAAAATACATATATAGCCACCTCATTAATTACTTCATATAAAATTATTATCGACTGAAAATGGACATTTGAATGAAGGTCTGATTAAAAGCTACCTGCACTCTATTCATATTTTGCTGCATTTGAATGAAGGTCTTCAGTGAATCACTTGTCTTCTACTGAATCAGTAATAGTTTCACCTATCAAATTTTGAAAAGTTGTTCTTCACTAGTTCATATTCATGGACTTTTTGTAATACATTGTTTCTACATATGTTAGATTTCATAGCAAACTTGAGGGTCATAATTTTATTTAAGAGGGCCACCCCACCCCACCCCACCCCACCCCAATTGAAAATTCTTGCTCCGCCATTGCTCATCCACCAATAATATCCAAGAACAAAAACCTACCCACGAACCCTCCTACTATTATTATATTTTTACTCCTTTGGGAGAAATTAAAAAAGAAACCAAGATCCTCAACAAACGAAAGGACACAATAAGAATACAAAAAACGCAATCAAATTTCATACAAGAAAATCAACAAACACATAACGTGATTAAGATTAAGATTCAAAGTTACAAATACCTATACAACCTTGGTGAACTATTCAATCCCAATCACTTACTGTTTGAATCCTTAACGATTGAATTGTACTTCGTTGCCTCGATGTGTCCATGAAATTATGGCTCGGATCACTACGTGTCTTTGCGATGTTTCCCTTACGTCTTCACTAAAATGGAGCTGGAGATGATCGATAACTCTTGTCTTGTCTATTTTACTCAAATTCAATCCCAACAATGTATAGATCTAGAGGGGTTGAAGTTGATACTTCACGAGTGTACGCTTTAAGTAGCTGAGCTTGATATGCCTTATGAATATAATCCAAGTGTTTGGTTTCATTACCATGGACATGTTGCCTAATCTTCCGTTCCGTCACATTCAATGGAATCGGGTCTCCCCCGTCACCGAAAGGTGTGGTTTTGAGTATTTATTCTCGTTCATGTTTTCGGTGACGTTTTATATTTATATGGATTGTTTTCTATGATTTATGGTTTGAGTATTGTGCATCATCCGTGTTTTTGGATGCTTCGGGATATAAGATTTTATTCGCGTTTTCATAAATTGGAAGTTCAATCACTATTCACGTTTGTGTGAGTTGGGTTGAGTTTACTTTACGAATGAATGTTTTATATTGGGGTTTCGTCTTTAAAATGGTGCGTATTGGAAAATCTCTACGTTAGTGTTGCCATCACCTAAAATTACTTTTATCGGGAAACGGGTCGTTCCCATATTTAAAGTAAATCATTTTGGATTTCACGATTTAAGTCGCACTCGTTCTTTTTAACGACTTATATAAACAAGATGAAAACTCTTGAACTCACTAGGTGTTAGCCTAACCTTTTTATTTGTCGGCATGTGCCACCTTTTTATTTGTCGGCATGTGCAACAGGTTCGGTTGGGGAATAGTTCTAGTGACACTATGAAGAGTGGAGAGCTAGATGTGTGTGCAAGAAGTAAGTGAATTGGCGAAGTCTTCCATGTTTTGGAAATAACAACTTTGGCTTGGGTTGAGTAACATCCGACTATTGTAGTCACTTAGGTTATGGAAAATGCTGAAGTTATTACGTTTAATATTGAGGTGATGTCATGTTTGTAGTAAGAATTTTTTCCTCATTTGTCTAATTAATCGAAGTTTTTATTTAGTTGCTATTTCCAATTTTTGAGGGTGTTACAGTACATCAAGCAACAACTAAAAGAGCCTCCAGGTTAGTGATAGAAAATTTACCCGTCGGATCACCTACCCGCGGGTACCCGCCCCTAACAGGGCGGGGATTCCCCGACTAATCGGGTAACGGAGCGGGGATGGGTTTTGTTTTTCATACCCGAAGCGGGTTCGGGGTCGGGTCGGGGTCGGGGTCGGGGTCGGTACCACCCAAAATAATGCCCGATATATATTTTTATATATAATTTAATTAGTTTCTTTTTTTGTTGCTTAGTAATTTTATATTTTAAAATTTGTCATGAAGTATAATTATACGTGCTTGATTATATCATTATATGCTTTTGAAACTTGAGGTTTATTTATTTGTTTTAAATTTAAAAAACTCGCTTTTGTTTTTCATTAAAAATAATTTAATTATTTTTTTCCCTAAACGGGTACCCAACGGTTCCCCGTACCCGTCGGGGATTTCCCTCCAAAACCCGTCGGGGATTAGACGGGACGGGGTCGAGGATGGGGGTTATAAAACGGGGTCGTGATCGGGGTCAGGAGTGCATTCCCCGCCTAATACCGCCCTAGTTCCAACTCCAGGTACTTGAAATGAAGGACTTAGGAGCTGTTTACGAAACGTTTATCGGGTAATCACTTTCCGGCAAGAAAAATTATACTCACTTACCTTATCATGTAAGATTATCATCATCAAAATACGTTCATGGTAAGTTTCTAAACACGGTAAGCGCTTATCGGGTAAGAGTTTTTCCTCACTTACTGGGTAAGACACTTGATCCTTGTTATGCCTCTTACCGAGTAAATGTTTTGGCCCATGTCATGCTCAATGGGTAAGGTAAGTGATATCGGTAAGCTCTTACCCGATAAGCATTTAGTAAACAACCTCTTATTTGAGAATACTCTACAAGAACATAATAAGAATTAAGAAGAATAGTTGGTTGCTTTTTCAAATAACTCCCAAGAAGATATCGAAGACCGCAAGGACGCCTCAAGTCATATGTTCAAGTTAAGCTCTAAAGTTGTAGCCTAGAGTTCAAAGATATAACTAGTAGTGATCTGAGCTTTCTACAACAAAAGCCGAGTTCATCCAAGTTGCTACATGTGCTTGCCAACGTATATATAAGCTAAGAACTATTGAAAAACTTGATCGTAGTCAAAGAATATGTCTTATTTACTGTGATAATAGCTCAACAATTAAGCTCTCAAAGAACCCTATTGTGCACAAAACAAGTAAATACAAAGTTGCCATACTTCATTTCTTTCGAGACCTGACCAGAGATGGGACTACGGACTTGGTGCATTTTGGCAACAAAAATCGGGTGGTTGCCATTATGACGAAACAATTGAAGTTGGAAGCATTCTTTAAGTTGAGGGAAGTGCTGGGAATGTGTTATTTTGAGGAGGTTTCAGAATACCTGAAATAGACTTCTGTTTAAGAAAGGATTTGATAGTCATCGGTCACATATTGAACAAGTTAAGTTAGTTTAGGTTGAATCTACTTTGCAGGTGTAGTATAGTTTTTCAATTATTCCTCCTTTGTTCATGTCACAAAGTTTAGTTTTTGAAAATTGTTCCTCCTTTATTCATGTCACAATATATGTAACGGCTCTTTTGCGCATTATACCTAGCAAACCGCGTGTCGATAATTCCAATAATTGTTCCAAATCTAGACATGGAAAACGTGTCGTGTCTGTTCGTGTCGGGTTCTAAGTTAAACGGGTTGAGAGTGTCTAACCTGAACCCGACAGAAAATCCCAACCTGAAGACGACCCGCCTAACCAGTTTATTCTCTTAACCCATTAAACATGCTAACCCGTTTGACCCGCCAAACCGCTAACCCGTTTAACCCGTTTAACATTTATAAAATTAAAATTAAAAATCGAAAGTTAACAAAAAAATTACTAATCCAAAATTCAAATGAAAGTATTAGAAATCCAAAGTTTATAGTTCAAACTTATAAGTTCTAACTGAATAACCCCCTAAAAACCACAATAAATTTAAACCTTGAATTTAACAAAGTCTATAACAATCACTTCCAAAAACTTTCATTAATAGAGGGAGAAATTAGTTACGAAGGTTTACATATACATCTGAACTTATCAAAACAACCTACTAATCTAATCCTTAACACAAAGATCAGATTAGGCGGGTTGTCTAGGCAATTCATCAAAACATCTTCATATACACTAACTTCTCCACACATCACCAAAAGTTGGACTCCGGTAACACTCGTCCCTCATCCTTTTGTAACCTTCCCCGAGCTAGTACCTGATAAGAAAATTTAAATTGAAAAGATTAGGCTTACGCCTAGTGAGAACATCAATTTTTTGAATCAAAATCTTTATAGGTTTTGAGAACCAAACTGTAAACAAAGCGTATAAATAAACCTGTTCCCAACTTTCTTACTGTACACCTAGCATCTTTCGATGACGGGAAACATACCCGATTCCATGAATATGACCAACACTAAGTAAGTCACAGTCTCATGTTCTAGAGCGCCACTACGAATCTCCATGGATTCTAGATTACAACTCATGTCCAAGAATTACAATTATACCTTGCCTATTTCTTGGAATGGAAGTAGAAATAGCAATTATACCTTGCCTATTCCTAATCTCCCAAATGAAAGTGGAAATAGCAATTATACCTTGTCTATTTCTCATCTCTCAATATGAAGCGGAAATAGCAATTATAGCTTGCCTATTTCACCGTTTCTCATCACGATACAAAAGGGAATAACAATTATACCTTGTCTATTCCTCAATTCCAATATAAACGAGAATAGCAATTATACTTTGCCTATTCTACGTTATCAAATAATGCTAGTGCCTATGGATCCATTACACTTCCTAGCATACGTGCATTGTATCAACCAACTCGTATGTAAAATCATAACATACCTAAAATAAAATTATAAGTATGTCCATGCTGCTAGGATTGAATTTCAATTAATAAAACATTCCCTGTCAAAAGTTACCAGGAACTCTTTAGTTACAGGAAACTCAAAGGTATCCGGAACATCAGAACTTACCGGACATCAGAATTATCCGGACACCACAACTTACCGGACATCAAAATTATCTAGACAAGGTGTCCGAGAATCATATCCGGAAACTATTGGAATCTGGGAACAATCCGGCACTAGTATCCGGAAAACACAACTTACTGGATACTTTAGTAATACATATCGGAAACACATACAATCCGGATGACGTCCGGAAACCAAAAAATCCGGGTAACATCCGGTAACCTAATTATCCGGGAACTAAGTCTTTACCGGACACTACAGGAAATAATACTTACCGGACACTATAGTTTATCCGGACACCATCAAAAGGAGTTTACCGGATACTGCATTTTTATCTGGTAACTTCGACTGTGTTCGATTTTCACCATCGATTTCCTCCATAAATCAATTCCCAATCACATACATATTACTCCAGTATTTCTAAAACACTTAGACAGTTTACAAACATATATTTCATCCAATTTCAACTTCAATTATTTAGAAAAGGAGATGAACTCACCTGGACAGAAATCGACTTCAAACAGAACCTTGATTTCCAATTCGCCTCTCCAACAATTCGATAACCTAATTCAGAAGATAGATTGGTTCATAAACTTTCATCTTAACAATCGATTTGAAGGAGAAATCGAATTCCTTACCAAGAACAAGATTAAACTTTGGTTTCTCTTCTACACCTATAAATCGACTTCACAACAGAGAAATTGAGATTTTTCTCAATTTCAGCCGACTACACCCATTAAATATCCCAATTTCATCAACTTTCCAATAAGCCCAAAACTATAGATAAATAACAAAATCAACCCTCAAAGTTCATAAGTAAACTTAAACTCTGGGTCAATTGCATTTTCAACCCTTTTAATAATTCATTTAAAATAATACATTCTCATTATTTTAAACGTTCTCCCAAAATGTACAAAATTATGGAAATATCGAGGTGTTACAAATCTCCCCAACTTGAAAATGATTTCGTCCCCGAAATCAAAGTTAGGTAAATAAATAAGGATATCTATTCGTCATATCTTCTTCAGCTTCCCATGTCACGTTAGCACCTCTATGATGTTTTCACTGTACTTTAACCATAACCACTTCCTTATGTCGTAGTTTCCTAGTCGTCCTCTCTAAAATTTCTTCTAATTCCTCCACGCAACGACTCTTCTCGTCTACTTTTATTTCAGAAAGTGGTATAACATTTTCCTCTTTGGCTAAGCATTTCTGAAGATAACACACATGGAAGGTATGGATTTCTTCCAATTCAGGTGGAAGATCCAACTCATACGCTTGACGTCGTACTCTCTTGGTTATAGTGAAAGGTCCAAGAAAACGAGGACTTAACTTTCCATGCTTCCCAAATCTTATAATACCCTTCCACGGTGATACTTTTAACATTACTCACTCCCCAAGTAGGAATTCTTTCGGTCTTCTTTTTGGATCGGCGTAACTCTTTTGTCGATCTTGAGCCGCCTTCATGTGTTTCCGGATTTCTTTCATATTATCGGCCATTTGTTGCACAATTTCAGGACCAGCAAAATGTTTTTCTTCAGCTTCCAACCAACACACTGGAGTTCTACATTTCCGCCTATACAAGGCTTCGAAAGGTGCTCTTCCAATACTGGAATGATAACTATTGTTATACGCAAACTCCACTAAGGGAAAATGCGTATCCCTGTTACCTCTAAAATCAATCACACAAGACCTGAGCATATCTTCCAAAGTCTGAATGGTTCTTTCACTTTGCCCGTCCGTTTGAGGGTGATATGCAGTGCTCAAATTCACTCTTGTGCCCAATTCTTCTTGTAGTGATTGCCAAAATTTTGAAGTAAATCGGTTGTCCCGATCAGAAACTATAGACACAGGTATACCATGTCTTGACACCACTTCATCAATATATAACTTGGCTAGCTTATGAATTGGTGAAGCTTCTTTCATTGCCAATAAATGAGAATTTTTGGTTAAACGATCCACGATTACTCAAATAGTATCGTTACCTTTCAACGTCCTTGGTAACTTAGTCACAAAATCCATGGTAATCTTATCGCACTTCCATTCAGGAATCTCCAAAGGTTGTAGACTCCCATAAGGTCGTTGATGTTCATCCTTTACCAACGAACACATTACACACTTCTCTACACATTGTGCCACATCTAGCTTCATAGCTGGCCACCAATAGTGTAGTTTCAAATCTCTATACATCTTGGTGCTTCCAGGATGTATAGATTATTTGGACTTGTGAGCGTCTTCGAGAATTAACTCTTGGTTTCCTCCCACCTTTGGCACCCAAATACGGCCTTAAAACAGTTTAACTCCGCGACCATCTTCAGCCAGTTGGAGACGTTGCTTAACCATAACTTCCTCTTTCAGATTTTCTTCTAGTAAAGCTTCCTCTTGTGCTACTTTAATCCTTTCAACTAAACTTGACATCACATCAATCCTGGCGTTAGTCATTTTCAAGCATCCACTGTATTCTTTTCTACTTAAGGCATCAGCCACAACATTTGCTTTACCGGGATGGTAGTGCAATTCACAATCATAATCCTTAAGTAGTTCTAACCAACGCAGTTGCCTCATGTTCAGCTTTTTCTGATCAAAGACATGCTTCAAACTCTTATGATCAGTAAAAAAAGTGCACTTCATTCCATATAAATAATGCCGCCACAATTTCAAGGCAAACACGGTTGCTGCCAATTCTAAATCATGGGTAGGGTAATTCTTTTCATGCTTCATGAGTTGTCTTGATGCGTAAGCAATCACTTTGCCACGTTGCGTCAATACACACCCCAAACCCATCTTTGACGCATCAGTAAATACTACCAAGTCTTATGTTCATTCCGGTAGTGCAAGAACAGGGGCTTCACATAGCTTCTTTTGTAAAATTCTAAAGGCTGACTCTTGCTTTTCAGTCCATACAAATTTTACATTCTTCCGTGTCAGACTTGTCAATGCAGAAGCGATCTAAGAGAAATCTTTTATAAATCTCCAGTAATAGCCTGCCAAGCCCAAGAACTCCGTATCTCGGAGACGTTCTTCGGTGTCTCCCAATTCATCATTGCTTCTATCTTTGCTGGATCCACTTTGACTCCTTCAAAAGTATTCACATGACCCATAAATTGTACCTCTTTTAACCAAAATTCACATTTTGAAAATTTTGCGTACAATTTCTCCTTTCTCAAAACGTCTAAAACTTCACGAAGGTGACATTCGTGGTCGGTTTCATTCTTTGAATAAACAAGTATGTCATCATTAAAAACGATGACTGACTTGTCTAAGAAGGGTCGACACACCCGATTCATTAAATCCATGAACACCGCGGGAGCATTTGTCAACCCAAAAGGCATCACAAGAAATTCATAATGCCCATACCTCGTTCTAAACGCCGTCTTGGGAACATCTTCATCCCTTACTCTTACTTGGTAATAGCCTGACCTCAAATCATTCTTTGAAAAGCATCCCACACCTTGGAGTTGATCGAATAAGTCATCAATCCTTGGAAGCGGATACTTATTCTTAATAGTCACCTTATTCAGCTCCCTATAGTCAATGCACATTCTTATAGTGTCGTCCTTCTTCTTGACAAATAACACCGAGCTCCCCAAAGTGAAGAGCTTGGCCTAACAAATCCGTTGTCGAGCAGTTTTTGCAGTTGAGACATCATCTCTTTCATTTCAGCCGGTGCTAAATGATACGGTGCTCGTGCTATCGGTGCCGCTCCAGGAACAAGATCAATTCTAAACTCTACCTGTCGTTCTGGCGGTAAACCTGGAAGATCATCGGGGAACACATCGGGAAATTCACGTACTACCTTTATATCTTCCGCTCGCTTCTTTTCAACTCTAGCATCCAAAACACTTGCTAGATAGGATGAACATCCTTTTACTAGACACTTACGCGCTTTGGCAATAGAAATTAGTGGGATCTCATCTTTTTTCTTTTACCCATAGATGAATACAACATCATTTCCGGGCATAGGGATCCATATTAATTTCTTGGCACAAAGAATTTCTGCTTGATTGTTCGTCAACCAATCCATACCAACAACTATATCAAACCCCCCCAATCTCCATCAAAATCAAATCAATCGGGAATTCCTTCCCTTCTATCATAATTTTACAACTTTCAAGTCTTTGTCGCACTAAGACTTGACATCCGTTAACTATTTCAACTACTAAAGCATCTTCCAAGGTAGTGACAGGCATAACACTTTTGATAAAAACGACTTCGATCTAAAAGACATATTGGCACCACAATCAAATAGTACATGTGCAGGTATTGAATTAATAAAGAACGTACCATAAACCACATCCTTAGATTCCTTTGCCACATCAGCCGTCATATGAAACGCCCTTCCCGTTGGCTTTGGAGTATTCGGCTTCCTATCTTGATTCCCACCCTTCCTTAACTTTGGGCAATCTTTTCGGAAATGACCGGGCTGTTTACATTCAAAACAGGTCGGCCCTTGGATGGGACAGTTTGTAATTTGGTGACCACTCTTTCCACATTAAAAACATTCATTTGAAACCACCCGACACGAGCCAAAATATTTTCTTCGGCATTTTTGGCATCAGTTCGGTTCCCGCCGAGACTCAAAACGAGTATTCTTAACATAGGGTTTGGATTTCTGAGAAGATTCGGATCGACCTTCCCATTTTATTTTCTCTCCCCCTTGTGTCTTCTCTTTTTTATCTCGGGCGTAAACTTCTTCTATTATTTTGGCTTCTTCGATCGTTTCTCTCAGTGTCAAGGCTTTTGAATTCCGCACTCGTGACATCATATCAGCAGGTAAGCCCTTCAGGTAGGCTTTAATCGTCTCTTTTTCAGTTGGAGCCACATGCCCCACTAGGTTTAGCTTTTCCAGGAATATGCGAGTGTATTCCTTTACTGAAGAAGTACCCTTCTTAAGAGTTCGAAACTCTTCTTCAATGCGATCCATTTCGTTCTCATTGCAATATTTTTCCAATATCTTCCTTTTGAACGACTCCCATGTCATAGCAGCCAAAACTGGAGCCGTTACAGTCGATGTCACAATGTTCCACCAGGTCAAAGCGTTTCCGCGTAACATCTGGGATCCAAATCTAATCTTCGATTCTTCGTCACACTCACAAACTCTAAAAGCCTGTTCCATATCTCTTATCCAATTAATGCATGCAATCGGATCGTCTGACCCAACAAATTCCGGTGGCTTGCAGCTCAAAAACGTCTTGTATGAACAAACTTTCTCCACCCTTCTATTTATGTTTTTCACCGGATTCACAGGTGGAGTTACCGTACCAGTACCCATCTTCGGTCTTCGTGACTCGGCACTTCTGTCATTTAACACTTTCATAAACATCTCTTGTTGTTGTGCCAGTGTCGTATTCATAACTCACATATTGTTCTCCATCATACAAGATTCTATAGTGGATTTCGTCGTCACCGGGTTAGAAGTATCGGCACTCGTTTGTTGCACTTGACTTCCTCCTCCCAAGATAGGTGGCCTTGGTGGACTCACATTATTGCCACCCCTTTCGGGTTGCTTCTACACCCATTCATTTGCCGCCCTCTCTTCAGAAGAAGTAGGATATCTGGTTGGTGTATTCACCATCGTATTCTGAATAACACATAAAGATAACCATGAGAAATGGTTATACACAATCCCAACACAAGAAACATACTTTAACATTTATCAATCACCATAACAATATAAAACAAGTATGCTTACGTAACAATACCTTCATAAATAACAGTAGCTAATTGAAATTATGAACATACTGTACATAAGAATCCTCGTTACCATCATCACATTTCTTAATTCACGTATTTCCGTCGACTCTAAGACTATCCCGTCTTAGTATCTCTACCCAATCTCACAAATCTTATCTTAATCATCTCAGCTTAAGTCTAGGTATCTCGCGATCATACCTAGTTCACTTAAACTACAGCTCTGATACCAAACTGAAACACCATAAAAACCACAATAAATTTAAACCTTGAATTTAACAAAGTCTATAACAATCTCTTCCAAAAACTTTCATTAATAGAGGGAGAAATTAGTTACGAAGGTTTACATATACAACTGAACTTATCAAAACAACCTACTAATCTAATCCCTAACACAAAGATCAGATTAGGAGGGTTGTCTAGGAAATTCATCAAAACATCTTCATATACACTAACTTCTCCAGACATCACCAAAAGTAGGACTCCGGTAACACTCGTCCCTCATCCCTGTGTAAACTTCCCCGAGCTAGTACCTGGTAAGAAACTTTAAATTGAAAAGATTAGGCTTACACCTAGTGAAAACATCAAATTTTTGAATCAAAATCTTTATACGCTTTGAGAACCAAAACTGTAAACAAAGCGTATAAATAAACCTGTTCCCAACTTTCTTACCGTACACCTAGCATCTTTCGATGACGAGAAACATACCCGATTCCATGAATATGACCAACACTAAGTAAGTCACAGTCTCATGTTCCAGAGCGCCACTACGAATCTCCACGGATTCTAGATTACAACTCATGTCCAAGAAATTACAATTATACCTTGCCTATTTCTTGGAATGGAAGTAGAAATAGCAATTATACCTTGCCTATTCCTAATCTCCCAAATGAAAGTGGAAATAGCAATTATACCTTGCCTATTTCATATCTCTCAATTGATTAACTATAAACTATTTCAAATAATTTTTCAACCAGCTGCATCGACTCTAATACACCTTTATCCAACTATGCACCTTTGTTTTTTTCCAATTAAATTCATCCCGTCATTTTATATTGTAATCTAGTTTACATATTATTCTCATAAAAATACTTAATTTATTAGCTAGTAATTATCTTATTAATTAAATAATAATCAATTTATCAATTAACAATTAGTTTATCAATCCTCAAATGTGTAGCTCAGTTGGCAAAGAAACAAAACAACTTTGCTCAAACAATTAGCTTAATTTATCAAATATAGCAATGATATTTACATCTTAACGGGTGATTGTATGTTTTCACAAACCATTTTAATGCCAAGCTAGAAAAAATGCTAAGTGCAAGCAATAGAATGCCATAAATTCCGAATGAATGACTTATAAATTATTCAACAAAATTTCTATAGCAACTAGAATGGTAATCTAGTTCTGGACAAATGCTAGATTTAATAATTCCTTAACCTTGGGACAGAGATATTACCTACTCAGGATTTTAAATAGTCAGAATTTAATGCTTAGAGTTACTCTTTTTATCTTGGAAAAAAAATTTACCTATGCAAAATTAAAGAACGTGTAGTCTATAAAATGCCATGATGAAACTTTAAAAAAGTGCTAGTTTCAAAATTATCTTCTAATCCCTATATAATTAAAATATAGTATATAGAATATCATGCTGTTTGATTACTTCTTAATAGTTTCATTAAGAGGTAATCTCTGAATCACTAAGAGGTAAATATTGTTTCGTAAAAGAAGTCGGTCTCTTAATGGTTCTAAAACCCTCTAAATAATTTTGTATCTTAGGCCTCCTTTTCCATACAACACTGTGATTTCATTCTGAACAATTACAAAAACAACCATATTTCATTTTACATTATTAAGAATCTTTTAATGATTTTGACCACTTAATCATTCTGCACCAAACTATTTGGCATGCCAAACAACCCCTTAACAAAACTGTTATAACTAAAAGAAACATATATAATTTAAATTTAACGATATTTTAAATTTAATTTTCATCATGATGAGGATGTGGTTAGATAATAATAATAGTAATAGATAGGGGCGTAGGGCAAGAGTTGGTTTCCGAAGAACGTTTGTCCGCACGCGACTTGGTTTCCCAATACGGAGCGCACGTTCCCCGCACGGAGCGCACGTTCCCCGCACGGTGCGCACGTTTGCCCGCACGCGGCTTGGTTTCCCCGCACGGCGCGCACGTTTGCCCGCACGGCACACACGTTTGCCCGCACGCGACTTGGTTTTCCCGCACGCCGGGCACGTTTGCTCGCACGCCGCGCACGTTCCCTGTACGCGACTTGGATTTCCCCGCACAGCGTGCACGTTCCCCGCACACGGCTTGGGTTTCCCCGCACGTGACTTGGTTTCCCCGTACGACGCGCACATTTGCCTGCACGCGACTTGGTTTCTCCGCACGTTGCCCGCACGCACACATTTGTCCGCACGCGACTTGGATTTCACTACACGGCGTGCACGTTCCCCGCACGCGGCTTGCATTTCCCCACACGGCGTGTACGCTCCCCGCACGCGGCTTGGATTTCCTCGCACGCGACTTGGTTTCCCCACACTTCGCGCACGTTTGCCCGCATGCGACTTGGTTTCCCCGTACGTTGCCCGCACGGCGCGCACGTTTGCCCGCACGCGGCTTGGATTTCCCCGCACGGCGCGCACGTTTGCCCGCACGACACACACGTTTGCCCGCACAGCACACACGTTTGCCCGCATGCGACTTGGTTTCCCCGCACGCCGGGCACGTTTGCTCGCACGCCGCGCACGTTCCCTGTACGCGACTTGGATTTCCCCGCACAGCGTGCACGTTCCCCGCACGCGGCTTGGGTTTCCCCGCACGTGACTTGGTTTCCCCGCACGCCGGGCACGTTTGCTCGCACGCCGCGCACATTCCCTGTACGCGACTTGGATTTCCCCGCACAGCGTGCACGTTCCCCGCACACGGCTTGGGTTTCCCCGCACGTGACTTGGTTTCCCCGTACGACGCGCACATTTGCCTGCACGCGACTTGGTTTCTCCGCACGTTGCCCGCACGGCGCACACATTTGTCCGCACGCGACTTGGATTTCACTACACGGCGTGCACGTTCCCCGCACGCGGCTTGCATTTCCCCACACGGCGTGCACGCTCCCCGCACGCGGCTTGGATTTCCTCGCACGCGACTTGGTTTCCCCACACTGCGCGCACGTTTGCCCGCATGCGACTTGGTTTCCCCGTACGTTGCCCGCACGGCGCGCACGTTTGCCCGCACGACACACACGTTTGACCGCACGGCACACACGTTTGCCCGCACGGCACACACGTTTGCCCGCATGCGACTTGGTTTCCCCGCACGCCGGGCACGTTTGCTTGCACGCCGCGCACGTTCCCTGTACGTGACTTGGATTTCCCCGCACAGCGTGCACGTTCCCCGCACACGGCTTGGGTTTCCCCGCACGTGACTTGGTTTCCCCGTACGGCGCGCACATTTGCCTGCACGCGACTTGGTTTCTCCGCACGTTGCCCGCACGACACACACATTTGTCCGCACGCGACTTGGATTTCCCTGCACGGCGTGCACGTTCCCCGCACGTGGCTTGGATTTCCTCACACGGCGTGCACGCTCCCCTCACGCGGCTTCGATTTCCTCGCACGCGACTTGGTTTCC
>CM066323.1:82873262-83243262 GCA_033807775.1 Saussurea involucrata | reverse complement strand
TCGTTGCTATCTCTCGGCAATCACACACAATACAAAGAACCCTAAACAACTCTACTCCCTTCCCTTTTCTTCCCTTTTCTTGCGTCGCCACCAAACCAGCAACACGCCGGCGCCGCCTTGGTCCTGCCGACAAGTTTGGAGAGTAGATAGAGAGGCGTCGACTGGTTAGAGGAAGGAGTGGGACTGCGTGAAGGTTATTGCTGTGATTCTCGAGAGGTACAGTCCCTTTCTTTTCGTTTCTTGTTATGTTCGTTTGGTCGTTTTCTCGTCGCCGGCGATCTCGCACCCCGCCACCACAGCCGCTTGCGGCCAGGGCTGCTGCCGGCGGTGGCAGCCACGGACCACCCCGGTGGTTGCGATGTAGGGCAGTAGAGTGGTGAGTGTGTGCGTGTGTGTGTGTGTGGATGCTTTCGGGGTGTTCGCGTTTACGGTTGTCGCCGGAGAATCGCCGCCGCCGCTGTGCCCCACCGCTGGGGGTGGCAGTGGGTGGTGGCCACGGCAAAACCCTAAAACCACCCCTGGCGAAACCCTAAACCTCTGTCGTTAAAACCTTAAACCGTAACCGATCGAACCGTTGTTTTTAGAGTCGTCATTTCTTGTGAGTAATTGTTCAGCCACTGTTTTTGCGATGGCCAAAACTTTTTTGTCGTAACTCCGATTGAGCCGAAACTGGCGCCCACGGTTCAAGCTCGGGGTCGGGCACGTTTTCCGTGTTTTAGCGGAAAACTGGTTCGGCCTCTAGCTAGGTGGAAAAGTGGTCGTAAGTTCAGTGATTCGTCATTTCATGTGAAAAATTCTGGAATCTGCCATTGTCTTGGGAAAACCATAACTTTTTACTCGTAACTTGTATCTGGGTGAGACCAGCGCCAAAAGTTCCCTTTTTGAGTCTATAAACGTTTCTGTGTTTTGTGCGAAGCCCAGTTCGGGACGTAGCATTGGTCAAAATGTCATTTTATACTGAAAGGTGCTGATTTTCGCTGTTCGGGGAACTGTTTTTGTAAAATCCATAATAAATGGTAGAAACATCGTTAGGAGGCGTATAATATATCCTTGGAACCCTAACTCATAGTACTTTCTGACCATGTAATAATATTGAGGAGTTACTGGGTTTAAGGAGGTCGAAACAGGTCCCAAACAGACCTGTTTGGCGAGACCGGGAAGTAGTTTTAGTGACGGTTTAAGCGGGTGTCGTGTCGTAGGGTCCGGGTCTCGTATTGATACGTTTTAACGTGCGTTTAGGTGCTGGGAAGTGACCGTAATTGGGAAGCTTGAATTTGTATTGTTGAGCTAGGCGCGCATTCGAGGTGAGTTCTCTCACTATAACTAATGTCGGTTATTTTTACATTACGTTGTGTATGTATGTGGTAGTTCTATTTGCTTTTGATGCGGGGTTAAATAGTGGAGTGTCTAGTCGGACCTTTATTGTTGTGACTACGCGGGTGGCGTAGGAGTTCGGCGGGGCCGAGGGTCACATACGCGGGTGGCGTAGTAATTCGGTGGGACCGAAGGTTGTATACGCGGGTGGCGTATGAACCCGGGGGTGCCGGGCTGCGTTTGCACGATTGTCGTGTGGTCGGTGGGACCGACGTATGCCTATTAGGTGGGGTGGTGTGAGTATGCACGTCTATGATTTGTTCGTAGGCTTGTATGTTGTTTATGTGCAATTATCTGTTGATGGTGGTGTGGAAATAACTGTGTTACTTATGGTGTGGAATTCACTAAGCTTCGTGCTTACCCTTTCCCAATAAACTGTGGTTTCAGGTACGGGCGGCTCCAAGGCGTGACGAGTACACACTGGCGCGCGAGGAGAGCTGGTTGCTTTATGGTTTTTAATAATTAAACGTTTATTCCGCTGGTTGTTATTATGAAGATATTAATTATGAGTTTACAAACGAAACGTTGGGATCATTTAATGAGTTGTTATAAATAAAATGTTTATTTAAAAATTTAAATTTGCTTGTAATTTTTGGGACATTACAACTTGGTATCAGAGCACAGCTTGAGTGAATCAAACGCACCTCGGTGTGTTTGGTCTCAAGTTGCGGCTGGGAAAATTTTCAAATTCTTTATTAAACCTGTTTGGGAATAAAAGAAAAGGGTAAAAACACGTTCGAGGAACGGTGATCGAGGGCGCAGTGTGTACAGTCAGCCAGAGCCGAAGGGAAAGGTACAATGCTTAGTGTTTTATTGCTTTCTAGATCATAGAGTATGCATGCTAGATTGCCTGTTGTTGACACTATGCGGTATGTTGGACTGCTTGCTATTAGGAATTTATGCTAATTATGATAGGTTACTAAGTGGATACCCTCTAGGTTGTATGCAGTAAGAGACTTATAGCCTTAGAATATTCGATTTAGTTCTATTGCGCAGCTCTTGTTTGAGTCCAACCGTTCTAGGATAGAATCTTGTATTCGAAGGTCTATTTGTTTTGCACTGCATGTAATCGGGTATTCGCGAGGCCACTCTTTATGATTAGTGGGGATTCGGTGGTAGCAAGGGTAGTGTTTGGGATGGAATTCCTAGGGAGCTAGGAAGAGTGAGTATAGATGCCGGTGCGGGCATATGTGTGTAGTTGCGGCGGGAAACTACTTGGACCCCTCGGGATAGGACTCGGAACGAGCGATGATAGGTGTGGAAGGTAGTAGTAGAGCTCCTACTACCGGAAGCACAGGATCAGTGCTCGAGTCGGGAAAGTCGCGAGGAATCCAAGGAGTTGAGCGTGAGTGTTGTTGGTGTGAGTTATTAGGTACTAATAACTCGTTGTATTTTCTTCTCTCTAGAATGGCCATCACAAGGAGGAACAACGATGTTGAACCGAATGCTAGTATTGAACTCACTATTGAGCAGATGCGTGAGTTGATCGCGGCTGAAGTAAAGCATGCTATTAGGGAGGCAATCCCCGAGATTATTACCGCCGTTCGTGATGAGGTAGTAATGATGTTGGAGACTGCTCGGGGACAAGGACTCGAGTTAGAGGGACATACTAAGAAGAGGAAAATGGCGCAGACCGTTGCATCAGAATCGGCGGTTCCAAAGAGAACGACGTTCTCGGACTCGCTCTTGAACCAAAGGAGCGGTGGGTTTAAAACCAAGGAGGGTAGCGGAAGGAGAAATAACAAATGCTTCCAGTGTGGCCAGGTGGGGCACTACGGTCGCGACTGCAGGGAACCACAAAGGGTCTGTTTTAACTGCAACCAAATGGGACACGTGAAGGCCAGCTGCCCGAATCCAAGGGCTACTGATGGGGATGAGGCACAGGCCACGCTCAAAACGGTGACAGGTACGTTCTTAGTTAACTCGGTGCCCACCGTGGCAATGTTTGATAGCGGGGCTACCCATTATTTCGTGCCTCACACTTTTAGTGAGCGTTTGGGCCGTAGTATGGGATGGTTAGGCTGTCCACTTGTGCGTGAGGTTGCTGATGTAATGTTTGTTTTAAGTAGACCGTTTCGGGTCAAGATGGAGGATTGTGCTAGAATCATAGGCTTTTGAGCCGACTTTGTTTTGAGAAAAAAAAAGCCGTAAGATGATTTGACGTGAATTCCAACTTGCCCTAAGAGGTTTAAATGTTCGGATGACGATAGTGGACCAGAGGGATTTGGAGTAGTACGAGTCGAGACGTAGAATACCGACTAAGTCATGCACAAAGTTGATTTTGAAAATAAAATTGCATTAACTAATTCTTGTGTTTTCAATCCTTATATGGATTGTGTTTTAGAATTTTGAGAAATGTTCAGCACACACACAAGATTTTGAAATATGGTTTTGGAAGTGTATGAAATCGTTTTATCACGGAAGTGTAAACTTTGTTAGAATTTGTCTCATTTCGTTATTTTTTCAACGGTTCTTCCGGGTAAGATGATATCCGTGTTTTGTGGTGTTTAAAATGTCGGGCAAGTGGCTACGGCTTGTGACTTTAACATTGGAACTCCTCCACATATGTTAGAGTTGAGGCGGAAAGTTACATTCCACGATGTCTGTATAAAGCTTTTCGAATGATTTCGTTAAAATAAGTTTTGTTTTACGGCGTGTTGAGTCGTGTGAGTTTAATTTCACGAGGTGCATATCTTATTTGTTTATGTGACCTTTTGGGGAAATCTTGGAAATCAATTTAAAGAACCCCACCTTTTGAGATTTTATGAGGTTTTAGTCGATATTTTCAAATGATGGAAACGGATTGATTTTTATCCTTAAGTTTGAAACTTACACGAGACGGTTGTGTTTTGACAAAAATATATTTGTAAGTCGTTTCATCGTTTTGTATGACTAGCCGACGCGCGAAAAATTTGTCGGTAAACCCTGTGCCACGACATTTTATGTTTAAAAAAAAGAGAAATTTTGGGGTCAAACGTCGTGGAACTGACTTTGAAATTATGTGCACACTTTTGTCGCACCCGGTGTAAGGTCGAGCGGTTACTTTAAATACATGTCATGGGTCAATTCATACTAGAACCGTGACGGTTCATTTTCAAAGAAATTATTTATTTCGCTTTACGTTTGTGAGTAAACTAAGCCGCAATGAAACGATTTTCAACATGATTTTCATATGTGGGACGAGCGTGTCCATTTTTGCGTAACTACCGACCTGGTAATAGTGGTTTTATTTCTTACGGTCTTTTTGAAATGAAAAAAAAATCTTGACGTTGAAAACATTTTGTAAATGATTTTGTAAACCATTTGGGAAATGCGTTTTTTAAGTGTTATGTGTCATTTTGAGAATTTTAAGGGTGTGAGTCCTTTTGGAAAACTCTTTTGTTTAACCCGTGTTGAGTTTGGGACTAATGTTGATTTTAGAGTATTGCTTGCTTAGACTTTATTTAAACGCGTTTTTGACCGACTTATGGGTCTAGCAAGCGTGGAGCATTTTGCTCGGTTTTGACTTGGTGTTAGTCATGGGCTAATTGCCCGGTTTTAATGACTCGAGGTGGAGTCTTGTTGATGAATTGTTTTGTCGCACCGTTTGGCATTCATTGCACGTCGAGTATTTACACGTTTGGGTGAGGGAGAAAATCCGAGATAGGCACTTGTGGGTAGGATGTTTTACTTTGGATCCTTAGGCACGTTAGTCAGTCGCTGGTAGTGGTCGGTTGGGTATCTCGGGGTGAGGCCCCGGTGTTCAGGTGTTATAGCCTAGGCTTTCTAGTAGGTGCTAGGAGGATATAGTTGTGGGCACTTACCTGGGAGGTAATTCCGATGTGAGGGGCCCTGAGGCGTTACCTGAGAGGTAGGCGTCAGGGTGTATCCTCGGTTCAGATAAATTAGCTTTGTAGAGCGAGTGTGGGGGATACGTCGACGGTGGAAGGTTGGGTATTCCACGCGTGTTGGTAATGTAGGCCGGGTAGTATCGGTTAAGGGAATGACCTACGTGTGTGTTAGTTGACTTGATTGTGGGGGATATCTATTTGTGTTAGTGTCTAGGATAATACCACGCTTATGTGATTTATTATAATCGGTTGGACCGATGTTCGGCGGGTGGCCGATGTTTGTTATCGTAATCGGTTGGACCGATGTTCGGCGGGTGGCCGATGTTTGTTATCGTAATCGGTTGGACCGATGTTCGGCGGGTGGCCGATGTTTGTTATCGTAATCGGTTGGACCGATGTTCGGCGGGTGGCCGATGTTTGTTATCGTAATCGGTTGGACCGATGTTCGACGGGTGGCCGATGTTTGTTATCGTAATCGGTTGGACCGATGTTCGGCGGGTGGCCGATGTTTGTTATTGTAATCGGTTGGACAGATGTTCGGCAGGGGGTCGATGTTTTGTTAATATAAGTTATTGAAAATCTTTGGAGTCTATTAGAATTCGTGGAAGTTAATCGACAGTTAAGGGTAGGAATGATCGTAGTCGAGTATCCTGTAGGGTATACTGTGAGCAGCTTTAGAAGGGTTAGAGTTTGAAATTGACTCGGGGTGTATGGAATATCTAAGGTTGGGGGAC
Organism: Saussurea involucrata; assembly: GCA_033807775.1. NCBI lineage: Eukaryota > Viridiplantae > Streptophyta > Magnoliopsida > Asterales > Asteraceae > Saussurea > Saussurea involucrata. The sequence goes on along the minus strand of CM066323.1, from coordinate 83,237,324 downwards.
AACCGAAGTCGCTTGGCTAGGAATGATTTCAATTAGTGAAGTGTTCTATCGATCATAATCTCAGTGTCCTAGAAGGAGTACGTTAGTAAGGAAAGTATTCATGAAGTTTTAGAAGGGGTCTCAAGTGAACCTAGGAACCTGAGGTTGAGATGAGGAAGAACTATCCGGAGCTATTCGTAGGCAGAGGCTTCAAGGACGAAGCCTAATTCAAGCGGGGGAGAGTTGTAAAGCCCGTGTCCCGGTATGATTTTTTCTTTCTTTACGTAATTAATTTATTTAATCTTCTCTCTTAACGTTTTTAATTACGGGTTGTCGGGAATGACCGTAAATGTTAATTACTTTGGCAATTAGGGGCTAAATGCTAAATCCTTGGTTAAGTTGGGATAAAGTTGGAAATACCGTAAAGCCGAGGGACTAAATGGGGTGTTTTGGCTTATGGTTTGCATGGGGTCGGCCCATGAAAGGGAACCGACCCCTCCCTTCTCGTTTCTATTCCTTGGCAAACACAAGAAGTAACCAAAACCCTATCTTCTTCTTTTCTTGCGGCATACTCAAACATCACTGAACCCTCCCTCTCGTTGCTATCTCTCGGCAATCACACACAATACAAAGAACCCTAAACAACTCTACTCCCTTCCCTTTTCTTCCCTTTTCTTGCGTCGCCACCAAACCAGCAACACGCCGGCGCCGCCTTGGTCCTGCCGACAAGTTTGGAGAGTAGAGAGAGAGGCGTCGACTGGTTAGAGGAAGGAGTGGGACTGCGTGAAGGTTATTGCTGTGATTCTCGAGAGGTACAGTCCCTTTCTTTTCGTTTCTTGTTATGTTCGTTTGGTCGTTTTCTCGTCGTCGGCGATCTCGCACCCCGCCACCACAGCCGCTTGCGGCCAGGGCTGCTGCCGGCGGTGGCAGCCACGGACCACCCCGGTGGTTGCGACGTAGGGCAGTAGAGTGGTGAGTGTGTGCGTGTGTGCGTGTGTGTGTGTGTGGATGCTTTCGGGGTGTTCGCGTTTACGGTTGTCGCCGGAGAATCGCCGCCGCCGCTGTGCCCCACCGCTGGGGGTGGCAGTGGGTGGTGGCCACGGAAAAACCCTAAAACCACCCCTGGCGAAACCCTAAACCTCTGTCGTTAAAACCTTAAACCGTAACCGATCGAACCGTTGTTTTTAGAGTCGTCATTTCTTGTGAGTAATTGTTCAGCCACTGTTTTTGCGATGGCCAAAACTTTTCTGTCGTAACTCCGATTGAGCCGAAACTGACGCCCACGGTTCAAACTCGGGGTCGGGCACGTTTTCCGTGTTTTAGCGGAAAACTGGTTCGGCCTCTAGCTAGGTGGAAAAGTGGTCGTAAGTTCAGTGATTCGTCATTTCATGTGAAAAATTCTGGAATCTGCCATTGTCTTGGGAAAACCATAACTTTTTTGCTCGTAACTCGTATCTGGGTGAGACCAGCGCCAAAAGTTCCCTTTTTGAGTCTATAAACGTTTCTGTGTTTTGTGCGAAGCCCAGTTCGGGACGTAGCATTGGTCAAAATGTCATTTTATACTGAAAGGTGCTGATTTTCGCTGTTCGGGGAACTGTTTTTGTAAAATCCATAATAAATGGTAGAAAAATCGTTAGGAGGTGTATAATATGTCCTTGGAACCCTAACTCATAGTACTTTCTGACCATGTAATAATATTGAGGAGTTACTGGGTTTAAGGAGGTCGAAACAGGTCCCGAACAGACCTGTTTGGCGAGACCGGGAAGTAGTTTTAGTGACGGTTTAAGCGGGTGTCGTGTCGTAGGGTCCGGGTCTCGTATTGATACGTTTTAACGTGCGTTTAGGTGCTGGGAAGTGACCGTAATTGGGAAGCTTGAATTTGTATTGTTGAGCTAGGCGCGCATTCGAGGTGAGTTCTCTCACTATAACTAATGTCGGTTATTTTTACATTACGTTGTGTATGTATGTGGTAGTTCTATTTGCTTTTGATGCGGGGTTAAATAGTGGGGTGTCTAGTCGGACCTTTATTGTTGTGACTACGCGGGTGGCGTAGGAGTTCGGCGGGGCCGAGGGTCACATACGCGGGTGGCGTAGTAATTCGGTGGGACCGAAGGTTGTATACGCGGGTGGCGTATGAACCCGGGGGTGCCGGGTTGCGTTTGCACGATTGTCGTGTGGTCGGTGGGACCGACGTATGCCTATTAGGTGGGGTGGTGTGAGTATGCACGTCTATGATTTGTTCGTAGGCTTGTATGCTGTTTATGTGCAATTATCTGTTGATGGTGGTGTGGAAATAACTGTGTTACTTATGGTGTGGAATTCACTAAGCTTCGTGCTTACCCTTTCCCAATAAACTGTGGTTTCAGGTACGGGCGGCTCCAAGGCGTGACGAGTACACACTGGCGCGCGAGGAGAGCTGGTTGCTTTATGGTTTTTAATAATTAAACGTTTATTCCGCTGGTTGTTATTATGAAGATATTATTTATGAGTTTACAAACGAAACGTTGGGATCATTTAATGAGTTGTTATAAATGAAATGTTTATTTAAAAATTTAAATTTGCTTGTAATTTTTGGGACGTTACACGCGATGGCACGTTTGATGAAGGCCATATCTTCAGAAAGCTGCTTCATGATCGCTGTTTGGACAACCTTTAAGGCGCCGTCCATTTGTTCCTTGGAGACGAACTTCGGGCGAGTAATTCCGGCGGCACCTAGCCTTTCCGTTGTAGTAGCTGTGGTGGATTGCACCGCAGTACTGCCTACGTTCACGGTTGGCCTGATGATAGCCGTGGTAGGTCTACCGCCCTATCCTCGCAAGCTACCGAAAGGTAGACTCACTCTGGGCATTCTGGTCGAGGCACGAAGACTCTCGACATTAGCAGATGACACAGGTGTCCTAGCCAAAGGAATAGATGTAGCAAACGGATATAGACTCATTTGTGCATTGAAGGAAGGCAAGACCGAGGGAGGTTGGTCTCTTGTTTCAACACCAGAACTCTCCAAGTGAGAGACCGGTGGAAGTTGTGCTGAGTCCCCGTGTGAAGATGAAACCATTTCCTTTTGAGAGGAGATGGAGAGGCTAGGGGGGTGCATGTGCGTCGCTAGGCCCATGACGTCTTCTTCAATACCCCAATGCAACGGGATAACAGATGTGGCCGCCTGGCTCGGTGTAGGCTGGTTGGGAGCAACCTGTGAAGATTGCTCCATCACACGCTCACCCTCATGCTTTTGCTTGCTTCGCCTTTCTCTCAACTCACTTGTCTTTTCTTTTTCAACTAATTCTCCCTCCGCTCTCCTTGTCACTCCAGTTAAGGCTTCGGGGTTAGGATGTCATCATCATCATCGTCCGACTTGGTTTCCTCACTTCCGGATTCCTCTGACCCTTCTTGAGCAACGGAAGCCGAGCCTGGTTGAGACTCGGATTCGGACTCTGATTCGAAGCTAGAAGAAGATTCGTCAGCTGGTTCGGAGGCTGAGCTGGGTTCAGAGCTGGAAGAGGAGGCTGCCTCTTCCACGACGTGTCTTCGGGATTCACCTTCCACCATCACATCATGTAGAGCAGCAGCTTCGTCTCTAGGTGGAGTCGGTGTATGTGGTCGGGGTCGGGACAAACTAGCTTCGCGTGTTGACCGCTCGGCACTGCCCACGCCTGATCCCCTAACAATAGTTTCTCTCATCACGCCCCGTCCGACAGCCCCTTCTTGTCAGACCCCTCTTCTTCGCATACGTGGACCTACTCGCCTCTCAGGTCGCGGTCCCCGGGCAGGTCCAGCCTGGTCCATGGGATCGCCTTGGTTGTTCTCTCTCCTATACTCTATCACACTCAGTGCCGTTTGGTCCGCGATAGTAAGTCGTTTGGGATAACCATGGGAATGAGGTCTTCAATGTCTAGCTTGTTCTGAATACGAGTCATGCGAGTAGATAAGAGTGTTTGGGTAAAAAATCACACCCTCGACCGACTTGGGAAATTCCCTCGACATGACCCGTGGACCTTGATTACCCTAATATCTACGACAGTCATACCCCCGATCGACAAGGGTAATACCCATTATTGTCATATCCCCGACATACGTTAATAACCACGATAGTTGGTTATTGAAAGACATCTTGCGTCAATAGTCATTCAAGACAGTATCTTACATCTAATGATCGCACATCACGTGTCGCACGTCGCACATCGCTAGTCTTACGTCACTAGCCTTATGTCACTAGTCTTATGTCGCCAGTTACGACTCGTTGGTCTTATGTCGACAGTCTCCTGTCATCGGTCTTATGTCACTCTGGTCTTACGACCTGGTGGTCTTACGACCTAGTCTTACGACATTTTTATAAGACCAGTTTTATACTAAGATAAGGTCTTACAAGACATCTATAGTCATATACATGGTCTTGTATTTCGGTGACGGACGTATGCTCCATAAGACCGACGTCCTGAACTTAAGACGGTCTTACGATTACACTAACTATCAATGGTCGACAGCCGTTTCTTTTGTTCATTAATGCAGGTCTACAAGCCATTATGGTACAACGGTCAATAACGGTCGAGCTCTTAATGACATTAAAGACTCGACAGCAGTTACAAAGCCAATCATCAAAGCGCATTTAAAATCGGCAGCGGTTACAAGACCAGCCATTAACAACACTAAAGACGACGTCCGTTACGACAGTTATCGAAGTATTTAATGAGCCAATTAAAGCGCCCGGAGACTATAAATTCCAAGCTCAATCCTCAGTTCAAGGGACATCGAACAACATACACAAACACTCGAATTTGAAAGGACACTTGAAGCACAGAAATCGCTCTCGACGCATGACATCAGCGCACGACACACAGTTTAAACACACGACGCACATTGTTTTTACATTCGAAACACTTGTTACTTTACATTTTGAAGTCTTTCCTTCATTTGTATTGTAATCTCTGTACGATCGACACCCGAAACACAAGGACATCGCCCCTGTTTGGCGACCATAGTGCACTGTCGACTCTCTCAGAGTCGACCGCGGTTTTTTCCCTCGTTTTGGGGTTTTCCGCATCACCAAATCTCTCGTCTTATTTACTTTTTCCCCATAATTGTGTTATCTGGCATGAGATACGTTTCTTTAGTTGTTAAATGTCCACATCGACCTTAAGTTGTACTTTTGTGTGATTTTTGGCATTAACAAAGAGTACCTCATGATCGGCGCGACGAGGTATGGTAAGATCAGTCGCCATGAGGTGCGCGACTATCAACTGGAGAAACCTTGGATATGGCAGGAATGTGAGGCGTCAGCTGTCTCCTCGCTTCTTTTGAACTTGGGCAACGAGCTCCGTACAGAGTATCGTTGCGTAGTGGACATGTCTGTTGTAGCTGAAAGCATTGAATAGGCCGAGGAGGTTGACGGATGTCTAATCTATGCCCTTGTTGACTGCGGAGAGACACCTATTCAATATAGTGAACAACGTGTACCAGACTGGCTAAAGGCGGACCCTGGAGAAGTGCGATGGTTGTGTTAGGCGGCCGGAATATCCGAGAGCGTGAATGTCTCGGCAAAGAACTTCATCTGTGACTTGAGCGTCGTAGGTGTCGCGTCCTTGAACTGCATTCGCTTCCGGTAGTTCGAGGATACGTTGGAATATGTGGCGAGTAATAACAATGTTGGAATCGCCAATACGGCCGTGAAGTATGAAATGCTGGCAGTGTTCGACAGGTGTGAGAGACCGCCAAAGTTGATGCACGTACACGGCTGGAACTGGAGCATGAGCCGTCAGTGCTCGATTAAGTGCGTGGCGCTTCAGGATTTCCACAATCACTGGACATTGGCAAATGAGATTCGTCGTGTCCAGGTGAAAGTTTGTTGGTCCCGAAGGCCTATACAAGTTTGTAGAAGGGGGGTTGAATACAAACACACAGATTTTACTTTTCTAAATTGTTTATTGATAAATCATTAAAAATTTACAGCTTGTTGCGGAAACAAGATTAAGGATAAACCTAAATTTAAACAAGTTGGAACACTAAGGTTTCTTGCACTAAGAGAGATAAGGAAATTACTAATAATAACCTATCTTGAGATAAGAGATTGAACTTGTCCAGAGTTAGAAAGTTACTTCAAATGAAGTGGGTTCATCTCTTTATATACTGCATGCATTTAATGCAAGTCAGTATACACTTTACACGTGTCATCAGCTGGTTGGTTGCATGTCATTGACCTTGGTTGACAACCTTAGTAGCCGCATGGATGAACAGTGTAGTATCAGAGTGGTTGTACGATTTTAGACAGTCGGAGGTTCTTTTCTGACATTTCGTACGGAGTCGTGCAAGGGGGGTTAAGACAAAAGTACTTTGTACGGAGGACTTCATGATCAGCTTTCGTTGATTCAGAGCATTATCATTTTCTATTCAGCGAATGATAAAGTTCAGCGATAGCTGAAGTCTTGTACTTGATACTTCACGTTGAGTGGACAAATCTGAGTCTTCGCTGATCCGCATCAGTTCATTAGGAGACTTGTCGCGGGTTCTTGAGCTTGATCTTCGACTTCAGCGTAGAACCTTTGTTGACGTGAAACTTGTCTTCAGGGATCATAAGTAAAAACTAACTTATCAGCGATAATCATAATGACTGAACAGACTCAGAGCATTTATGGTGAACAGTGTTCGCTGAATGTTTAGTTTAAAGAGCGAGAGTTCCTATCAGCGGTACTGTAAGATCTTAGTACTTATCAGCGATAGTGAACCTTTGATACATATTGTTTACTTACAATTTTCACTAAGTATAAGAGAGGGTCATTATCAAATCACTGAGGGTTTGGATCAACAATCTCCCCCTATTTGATTATGACATAGCAACAAAGAAAATTGCTATTTAATGAAAACATAAGGATAAAAAGAACTCATAAAGTATTTGTCCCTTTTACTGTTTTCTGGGATCTTTTCAGTACTGATGGAGTAAAGTACATTCGCTGAAATCTTTCTTTAAAACTTTGAATCAGGATACAAAGAGAAATGGAAAGATTATAAGTACAAGCGAAATAAATTACAAGTACAGAAGAATAACTGATACAATAGAGAAAAGGGCGATCATATCAGCTTGTAAAGGGTTCTTCCTTGATGAGAAGTTCATCAAGGGTCTTTGATGTGGGAATCATCCAGTCAGGGACAGTTACACCTTGTTTTCTTTTGATCAGAGCTGCTTCAAAAATCAAGGGCTTTAGGTGTCTAGCTTTGATGTCGCGTCTGACTTCACACCAGTATACGAGATCTCTGAGTTGTTCGATGGGAGCGATGTGGAGCTCAGAGATACGTTGAAAGTGATGATTTCCATAGTAGTCTAAAAAGAATATACCATAGGGATCACTTACAACTGTTCCAGGAATGAATGTTTCTCCAGGTGGTAGGGAGGTGTCAAGCATTGAGAGATCGGCATCAGGGCCAAGAACTTCAGCACGAGAGAAACCAATGCCTGTTTCATTTCGAATAGGAGGACCTGAACCAGAGACTTTCTTTTTCTTATCAGAGACTTTTCTTGGTTGAGGAAGAGTAGGAGGAATATCCACAGCAGATGAAAGCAGGTCGATCTGTTTGTTTAAGATCTTCTCGACATGGCTTTTGAACTTTGAGCGCGATCCCTGAATGGCTAATTTTGTTTCTAACCATTCAGAGAGACCAAACTTTTCTAAGGTAGCAGCATAGAAGGTTTGCTTGGTTTTGTCATCTCTGTAGACATCCACTTCAACAACAGGAACTTCAGCGTACAGTATTCCTCTGATGTTTGCCTTGATGATTTTGGATGGTCTAGATCGATAGGTCAGCATTTGTTTAGCCCATTCCAAAGTCGTATCAGAGACCTTAGTCTTTTCTCTAACGATCTCTTGAGCATCATCCCATAGCTGACGTTGAACATCAATGGGAACTCTTTTCAGCTTGGGGTCTTTTATTGATCGTTTAGAAAGCTGGATGGCATATTCTCTGTCCTTTTCTTCAGCTTCCTTTCTTTCAGCGATTAATCTTTCAGATCTGAGGTGATCCTTGTATTCCTTTTTGGAAATTCTGAACTTTGGAGGAACTGAAGGAAGTTGATCACGCCTCAGAATGATTCGCTGATCCTCGAATCGCTTTATTATCCCCTCTCTTCTTTTCTGATCCTCTTCACTTAGCTTTTGAGGAGCTAAGGAAGGTCTGTGTCTGTGCGAGAGTAGCTGTTCTTCAGGTTCATCAGTCTCAGAGATTAAATCTAAGACTGGGATTATTTCTTCAGCAGCAGCTGGTATTGTTGGTGAAGTCGCAGTTGTGGAGCCTTCAGCGATATCCTCAAACAGGGAAGAGGACTGACAAACCGGCTTTTCAAGCAAGATCGTCAGATTGTCATCTTCAGCGACGCTTTTGCCTTTGCCTTTCTCAGCTCCAGAGGCTGAGGGCTTTGTCTTTGTCCGCTCCCCTGAAGGTTCATTTATCGAGATTCCCTTAAGAACTTTGATCTTCGGAGCAGGTTTGATGATAAAGAAGTCATCGTCATCTTCGTCATCATCATCATTATTCTTTGGAGAAGAGGATGGTTCATTATCAGGGATGTCGACGGCTTCATCATCTTCTGCTTCGGATTCGGTTTTATCAGCTTCTTCTTCGAGTTGCTCCCCCTCAGATACAGAGGCGAGCTTCTCGGTTTCCTCAGGGTTTTCATCTCCCTGAGGTCCAGCGGTGGTTTCTTCAGCATCCTTCTCTCCCCTAATAGATTCATCATGGGAAAGGTCTTCAGCGCTTTTGGAGAGATCTTTAGCGCTCTTCTCCCCCTCTTTTTCATGATGACTGGGGGAGGAATGGGTTGATTCAGCAGTTTTGGTAGGTTCTCTGTCTTCTTGGCCAGAGATACCTATACAACCTTCAATCTTTGCTATTCTGTCTTGAAGGCCAGAAATAGCAGGATTGATCTTCTCCAGCTCAGTGCGATCCGCCGCTGTGAAATTGTCAGATGCAGGGATAGGGGCAGGAGCAGGAGTATTCGCTTTGTGTAGGAGCTGCTCGATCATCGTTTTCATCGAACCAACGTCGGTCTTTACAGAGCCTAAGTCAGTCTTTACAGTAGACATATCTCCCTCTAGTTGTCCAATCGATGTCTTCAGCGTTGTGACCTCGCTGGACATGGATGAAACTGTATTTTTGAGAGAGGTGTAGTCTGTGTAGATGTCAGCGAGCACCTTGGCGAAGTCGCTGAGAGTTTTATCAACCTGCTTCATGTCATCTGTGGAAGCCTTCTTCTCCACCACCGTTGTCAGCTTGTTCAGATTCTCTCCAGCGTTTGTTACAGCTGTAGAGTTATTAGAAAGAGTAGTGGTGAGATCTGTCAGCGTTGTCTCCACAGCTTTCAGAGAGGCGTTGATGTCTCCCAAATTAGGACCTGTAACATATAAGAACTTGTGAACATAGGAAAGCTCAGAAGTTTGGGGTTTAGTGACAGTGTTTATGGGTTGGTGTGTACCTGCAGGAGGATTGATGAACTCGTCAAAATTACGGGTTCCTGAAAAGTGTTCCATGTCATCTTCAAAAGTGCCCATGGATTGTCCTGCAGGTCCTGTCTTCATCATTCCTGGAGAATCAGCTTTAGGTTCCGTAGAAATGATGGCAGCTCCAGCGAGATCTGGAGGAGAGACCAAATGAATGGAGGGAGGAGCGAATGATGAGAATGGAGGTTGGGTTCTGAGTTCAGCGTTGGATTCGCTGATAAACACTTCATCAGTCTTTTGAGAGACTGAAGGAGGTTGGGTAGGTTCCAAGTTTGTAACCTCAGCGTTTAGAGACGCTGAAGTTGGGATGGAATGGATGGGTTGTTCAGGTGTGGCAGAGCGTACCACTGAACGTTCCTTCAGCTCTGCAGAAAGAGCTGAGGAGTCTTCAGCATGAGATTGCTGGGGTTGCTCCTTTGTTTTCTTGATCCTTTTAGAACCAAGTGGGGTAGAAGATTGTTTCTTTTTCTTAGAAGGAGAGGATTTTGTGGCCAGGGTATCAGCGATGGCTATTGTCGCTGAAGGAGCCACAGAATTAGAAGAAGAAGGGTTGAGAAGAGTCAAGAGTGTAGAAAGACGTACCTCATTCACCATTGGTTTGAAGTCGAGTATCTTTGGGCCGACCTGAGAGAGTTTCAGGTCACCATCAGTTGAGTAGCTCTCCTTCAGGCCATATTGGAAGATGGCGCTGATGAATCGGGGGTAAGGAACCCATGGAGGTCTGTCAGCTACGGTGTCCACTCTTAGAACTAGGTCATCATAGATAATCGATGCCCAGTCTATGTTGAGACCTTTCAGCAGTGCATATCCCATTGCTTGCTGAGGTTTAGCGGCTTGGTCAGAGGAGCCGCTCTTTGCAGTCATGCAGCTGATTAGATGAGCGAAGATGAAATTCATCTCGCTGGGCATTTTCGATTTCTTGATAATCGTCAGCTTCTTCTCGGCCTTCATGTCTCTGCCGATTTCCCATACATAGCCCATTGCATCGAAAAATGCAATGATGGCTTCCCTGTCTGAGTTTTTCTTGGGGTCAGGGAGGGGAACGAATGGTTTTTCCTTGGTAGCGATGGGAAGGCTGAGAGCTTTGCGAATAATGGCAGGGGTGATCTTCATGGTGCCATATTCGATATCGCAGAGGATGCAATCGATTGTTTTGGAGGGGTCTTTGGCTGAAGGTAGTTGAGAGTGTCTGGCTGAGTACCAGAATTGTGAGAGCAAAAGCTGATGTCCAGGAGGTGTTATGGTCAGGGCTGTGGAGATGCAGCAATTCTTTAGGAATTTCACAGCATCATATAGATGTGTGACTTGCTTTCGAGGAGGAAACTCGAGAAGCGCATAGAGGTTGTTCACCTTAGTCCAATCCAGTTTGTCAAGGGCAAACTTGACTTGAGGAGCCTTGAGGATGTCCACTTCCTCAGAATCAGCGGAGATGTTCTCAGCGGTAGCAGGAATGTCAGACGATGCCATTTCTCTGTATTATCAGTTTAACCAAAGATGTTAACAAATAAGAATTATCTTAATGTGGAAAGATTTTCCATTAAGATGGTTCAAATTTTATCCATTTCATTTAGACACAAATGTCTTAATGAAGATTAGGGTTTTTCTTGATTTTAATAAACGAAATGTAAAACCCATTTATTCTTGTTATCCAGTTTTCTATGAAGAAATAGATTCTGGAAACGAATGAAGAACAAGTTTAAGATTTTTGCATTTAAACTTGAAGAACAACCATGAAATGGTTGTGTTCATAAAACCATGAAAGAAAATGATTTCATTTTAAGAAGTTTGATCTTGTTAAAACAAGGAAAAGATCGGAAACAAGTTATACGCATGGTAATAAATAAGAACATATTAACCTTGATGTTTGATGAAGAAGATGATGAACAGTTCTTTGAAGTTTTAGAAAGCACAAATGCAACAGTGAATTCTTTCTTGCGGAAGAAGATTGATCGCGTAAAAGAAAAATGTAAACAAAGAATTTGTTTATATAGAGATTTTAGAGAGAGAAAGTCTTTGAGGGGGAAAAGATTTTCATCATGACACGGACACGTGTTTGCATTTGATTGGAAGTTTGAACGAGACGTGCAAACGTGTGTCAGAAAGAGAAAACGTGTCGGGGTTTATCCGTTGTAATGACGTCACAACTATCCTTTCATATTCTTTTAGGATGTCTCTGAGGTTTTTAAAACTCAGGGACTCTTTTATAAACATGAAGCACTGAATGAAAATATCAGTTATGGTTTTAAGAATTTTCAAAATATCGCTGTTAAGGAAGAGATATTCAGCGATGCATTTTGTTTTGAAATCTTGCATTTTCATGCGATTTTCAGAGAGATAAAACATACCTTGATATCAGCTTTAACCAGGTTTTATTCAGAGAGAAGATGATTGAATAGGTTATGAGTTGATTTTATCCTATCGCTGATAAATGTGAACCGTTGAGGATTTTACCCTTCAAAGTTCAGCATTCCAAGCTCGCTGATGAGAAAGTTGAATCTTGTCTCATCAAGAGGTTTGGTAAATAAATCAGCTAACTGATAATCAGTTGGGATAAAATGAAGTTCTATATCACCATTCATCACATGATCTCTGATAAAATGATATCTGATTTCTATGTGTTTGGTCTTTGAATGTAGTACTGGATTGTTTGCTATAGCGATGGCACTTGTGCTGTCGCAATAGATTGGAATTTTGGAGAGCTGAAGATCATAGTCTAGTAGCTGATTTCTCATCCACAAGACCTGAGAACAACAGCTTCCAGCAGCTACATATTCAGCTTCAGCTGTGGAAGTGGACACTGAATTTTGCTTTTTACTAGTCCAACTTACCAGCTTTCCACCCAGGAGCTGACATCCTCCTGTGGTGCTTTTCCTATCCATTTTGCAACCTGCAAAATCACTATCTGAATAGGCGGTTAGATCGAATCCTGAATCTTTGGGATACCAAAGACCTAGATTCGCTGTACCCTTAAGGTATCGAAAGATTCGCTTTACAGCTTTCATATGAGATATCTTAGGTTCAGCTTGATATCGTGCACACAAGCATGTTGCAAACATGATATCGGGTCGGCTAGCTGTAAGATACAATAGTGAGCCGATCATCCCACGGTACAGCGTGACATTGACAAGAACACCCTCAGTGTCCTTATCAAGTGTCAGCGGTGGTGCCATAGGGGTTTTCATAGCTGAACTTTCAGTTAAATCAAATTTCTTCAGCATATCTTTAACATACTTTCCCTGATTGATAAAAGTTCCTTTTTCAGTTTGCTTAATCTGAAGACCAAGGAAATATGTTAGTTCACCCATCATGCTCATTTTATACTCATCTTTCATTCTATCAGCGAAACGAGTACAAAGCTCAGGGTTAGTAGAACCAAATATAATGTCATCAACATATATTTGAACTAGAATGATATGACCTTTCACTTTTCTAAAAAATAGAGTTTTGTCAATCTTACCTCGCACAAATTTTTCAATATGGAGATAAGTAGAAAGAGTGTCATACCATGCACGAGGAGCTTGCTTCAAGCTATAAAGTGCCTTATCCAGTTTATAAACATAATCTGGACGCTTAGAATCTGAGAATCCTGGAGGTTGTTCCACATACACTTCTTCATTCAGCTTTCCATTCAGAAATGCTGACTTAACATCCATCTGATGTACTTTGAAGTTTTTGTGTACAGCATATGCTAAGAATAGACGAATAGATTCAAGTCTTGCTACTGGAGCAAATGTTTGGTCATAGTCTATACCTTCCTCTTGTCTGTATCCCTAAGCAACAAGACGAGCTTTGTTGCGGGTTACAGTACCATGTTCGTCCAACTTGTTTCGATAGACCCATTTAGTGCCTATTACTGTTTTATCAGTTGGTCTCCGAACAAGTTTCCAAACTTTGTTTCTTTCGAATTCAGTCAGCTCTTCTTGCATTGCGATGACCCAGTTTGGATCTTTGAGGACATCATCTATTTTATTTGGTTCAGTTAGAGAAATAAAGTTAACAAATAAACAAATATTACCTGCACTTCGTCGAGTCTGAACACCAGCGTTTGGATCACCAAGAATTTGATCAATTGGGTGATTTATGGTCCATCGCTGAGCCGGAGCATAAGTCGCTGACTCATCTTGAACTGGAGGAGCTGAAGATGAGGCTTCAGCTACTTCTGGAGTTTCAGTTAAGAGAGGAATACTTGCATTTGTCATTTCATTTACTGATTGCTGAGAGATATATGGAATGTCTGAGGCATTTGGTTCAGCGGTAGGTATAGTGTTTATAGGAACAGCTGAGACCCATGATGTTTCAGCTTCACTATTCTGCATGTTTGGAATGATAGGACTATCATCTTCTACTGGATGAGCATGAGGAGTGGGAATATCTTCTGAATCACCAAGATGAGAAAACATCCATTGATTCAGTTCTTCAGTATCAGCGGACGGTTTAGAGTTCGCTGAACGGGATTCGTCAAACGTGACGTGAATAGTTTCTTCTACAGTTTGTCTTCTATGATTGAAGACTCTGAAGGCTTTGGAAACTGAGGAGTATCCAAGAAAGATTCCATCATCAGCCTTAGGATCAAACTTTCCAAGAGCATCTCTGTTGTTCAGTATGAAACACTGACATCCAAAGATGTGAAGAAAGCTGCTTGAAGACTTTCTCCCATGAAAGAGTTCATAGGCTGTCTTTTTGAATCTTTTTACTATCAGCGACCTGTTTTGCGTAAAACAAGCAGTGTTGACAGCTTCTGCCCAAAACTGAGTAGGCAGGTGAGAATCGCTGAGCATTGAACGTGCAGCTTCAATAATTGTTGTATTTCTTCTTTCAGCGACTCCATTTTGTTGCGGTGTTCTCACTGAAGAGAAGTTGTGAGAAATACCCTTACTCTCAAGGAAGGAATCAAGAGAACTGTTTTTGAATTCAGTCCCATGATCACTCCTTATTGAGCGAACGGTCAGATTGTTCAGGGTTTCCATCTTCCGAACAAAGGTGATGAGTTCTTCAGGGGTGTCACTCTTAGAACGGAGAAACATTACCCAAGTGAAGCGAGAGAATTCATCAACTATGACCAGCGTATATTTCTTTCCAGCGATGGATTGTTTGTTAACAGGGCCAAACAAATCCATATGGAGTAGTTGTAGAGGAGATGACACTGAAGAAACTTGCTTAGATTTAAAGCTTGCTTTGGTCTGCTTCCCTTTTTCACACGCTGAACATAAAGACTCTTTGGCGTATGAATGCTGAGGTAGACCAGTGACTAACTCTTTTGAAGAAAGAGTGTTCAGTGTCTTGAAATTTAGATGAGATAGCCTCTTATGTCATAGCCAGTTGACATCAGATGAGGCCTTTGAGAAGAAACAGGAGTTCTCAGTGGTTGTTGAGTCCATGTTTATTACATAAACATTTTCCAAACGATAACCGCTGAGAGCTATCTTCTCCTTTTTGTCAGCGACAAAGCAGGATTCCTTAGTAAAGATTACTTTGTTATCCATGTCGCAAAGCTGACTGATGCTTAGAAGATTATGCTTCAGCCCTTCAACATATGCGACTCTTCTGAAGGAGGTTGTACCATTTGAAAGTACACCATACCCTCGGGTATGTCCTTTTCAATTTCCACCGAAAGTTACAGAGGGACCCTTCTCTTCCTTGTATTCAGCGAGCAGACTTTTCTTTCCAGTCATGTGTCTAGAGCATCCGCTTTCAAGATACCAGATACCCTTCTTAACCTGCAATACATAGGAAGATTAGTTTTTCTTGGGTACCCACTTAACCATGTATACACATTTGTCAGTGGAAGTAGTTGGAATGGAAGATTCAGCAGTCTTCGCAGCATTTGAAGATTCAGCTTTGTCTTTCTTCACTTCGGTTAATTTCTTAACCTCAGTGGTAGGATTCACCTTGACCTGATTTGCACCAGGGTTGGTCTTCTTTGCCTTGGGGGCAATCTTCACCTTAGCTATCTTTTCAGCTTTGGTGGCTGTGGGGCACTTACTAGCAATATGCTCGGTAAGTCCACAGTGATAACATTTCCTATAACTAAAAGTAGTTCTAGGACCATTTGAATGCTGAGCTTTTGATTTTGAATTAGAAGTGCCAGCACCAAGTAAACTATTGGCTTTAGAAATGGGACGAACATTCAGTTCTTCAGATTTCTTACCAAGGACATCCACTTTGAGTCTAGGAGTAGATCCCTGAATAGATCCAGAGATCTGCTTCCTTGATCCAGAGGGATGAGTCACTGAAGCTTTAGAAGCATTCGGCTTTGGTACTAAGGTACCCTTCTAAGGATTCTGGTAAATAACAATTCCTTTACCTTTGTCTTTAGAGACAGAGGTAGGTTTTGAATAAACCATTTTCTCCTTGCCTTTTGAGGAGGTAGGAGTTTCCTCAGGGATTGGTGTAATGGACGAGGAGCACTGAGAAGATGAAGTATCAGCGACTGAGGATACGAACGTTCCAAATTTAAGCATCGAACGCTCAGTGGTTGGTTTTGGAGTATCATATTTGTAACCCAACCCACGTTTATCACTTAGGGGAATCTGAGACTTTATTATCTCAGTGATCTTTGTTGAAGAATTACACCATCCTTCAACAGTAGCTTTTTCAGCTTTTAATGCTGCGATAGCTTCTGCTCGTTTGATTTTGACTAGCTGATTTAAATATACTTGATCTTTAAAATATTCTTCAATTTTAGAAAGCTTTTCTATTTGAAGGTGGCAGTTTTTAAGCTTTTCAGCGAGATCAAGGTTTTGGTTTTCAACCACAGTTTTGCCGTTCATGGCTTTGTATAAACTTCTAGTCAAGAGATCGATCTTACGGAGACTATCAGCTTCATCAATATTTGCAATATTGGTAGAGAAGGAAGGTGATACCTGAATAGCAGAGGTTGAAGTGGAGGGAATGTCTGAACTTTCTTCCTCTTCTTCAATCTTGGCCATAAGACATAGATTTGCTTCATCATCTTCAGAGTTAGATGATGATGCTTCTTCATCAGAAGCAGCCCAATCATAGTTAGGCATCAGGCCTTTACTCTTCTTCTTAAAGCTTTTCAGCTTAGCATATTTTTCTTTATGCTTTGAATATTTGTCATCTTTATTCCTTGGAACAAAGGATTTCTTTGTAAAAGCTGAGGGTCTAGAAACTTTCTTAGACCTGCACTCGTTAGCGAAATGTCCTGTCTTTTCGCAGTTAAAACAAGTAGCAGTAGCCTTATCAACAAAAGCTGATGATCTAGGCTTGTCAGTTATGGAAGGAGGTTTGTTCTTTCTAAACATTTTCTTTTTGGCAAATCTCCTGAACTTCTTAGTTAGGAGAGCCAAAGATTCATCATCATCTGAATAATCAGAATCTGATGACCTTTCAGAGTTACTTTCTAACTCAGTGATAGTGACCGAGGGTCGCTGAGTAGAAGGTTCCTCTGAGATTAAAGCAACCGGGGTGCTTTTGTAATCTTTTACAAGATTCTTCTTAAGATGGCTCGATTGCTCATGATTCAGCAACGTGCCATGTAAGGTTGAAAGGGTCATTGATTTTAGATCCTTTGACAGCTTGAGACACATAGAGTAATTGTCCCATCTTTCAGGTAAACATTCTAGAAACTTTGTTAGTACTTCAAAGTTAGAATATTCCTTACCAACAGTTTTCATATCTATAATTAAACAATTAAAACGTTGGTGAACTTCAGAGAGAGATTCATTCTTACCAGAAATGAAGCTTTCGTATTGTCTTACCAGGTTGATCTTTCTTGAGTCCTGGACTTCAGACGTTCCTTCATACTGAACACATATTGTGTCCCACATGGCTTTTGATGTTTTCAGATTCATGACGGAATGGTAGACTTCGTCAGGAAGAGCCATGGATAGTATGGATCTGGCTTTTGTATCTATAGCCACTTTCTTCTTATCTTCGTCAGTCCATTGAAAGATTTACTTAGGTACCAGCCTTTCTGGAATAGCAGGTCTATTCTCAGCGGCTGGAACAGCAGCATCAATTCTTACAGGGATGAATGGACCATTCTCGAGATAGTAAGGCATAGTAGGGTCTACACCTTCTAAGAAGAGTGTCATCCTATTTTTCCATAAGTTGAAGTTATCTTTGGAAAATCTAGGGGGTTTAGCAAGAGAACCATTGTCTATATAATTTGTGTTTGTGTTGGTGGCCATTTTCAGATAATAGCAAGGAAGAGAAATATCTTAGATTATATCTTGTTTATGAGATTAAATAAATCCGCTCTGATACCACTTGTTGGTCCCGAAGGCCTATACAAGTTTGTAGAAGGGGGGTTGAATACAAACACACATATTTTACTTTTCTAAATTGTTTATTGATAAATCATTAACAATTTACAGCTTGTTGCGGAAACAAGATTAAGGATAAACCTAAATCTAAACAAGTTGGAACACTAAGGTTTCTTGCACTAAGAGAGATAAGGAAATTACTAATAATAACCTATCTTGAGATAAGAGATTGAACTTGTCCAGAGTTAGCAAGTTACTTCAAATGAAGTGGGTTCATCTCTTTATATACTGCATGCATTTAATGCAAGTCAGTATACACTTTACACGTGTCATCAGCTGGTTGGTTGCATGTCATTGACCTTGGTTGACAACCATAGTAGCCGCATGGATGAACAGTGTAGTATCAGAGTGGTTGTACGATTTCAGACAGTCGGAGGTTCTTTTCTGATATTTCGTATGGAGTCGTGCAAGGGGGGTTAAGACAAAAGTACTTTGTACGGAGGACTTCATGATCAGCTTTCGTTGATTCAGAGCATTATCATTTTCTATTCAGCGAATGATAAAGTTCAGCGATAGCTGAAGTCTTGTACTTGATACTTCACGTTGAGTGGAAAAATCTGAGTCTTCGCTGATCCGCATCAGTTCATTAGGAGACTTGTCGCTGGTTCTTGAGCTTGATCTTCGACTTCAGCGTAGAACCTTTGTTGACGTGAAACTTGTCTTCAGGGATCATAAGTAAACAACTAACTTATCAGCGATCATCATAATGACTGAACAGACTCAGAGCATTTATGGTGAACAGTGTTCGCTGAATGTTTATTTTAAAGAGCGAGAGTTCCTATCAGCGGTACTGTAAGATCTTAGTACTTATCAGCGATAGTGAAACTTTGATACATATTGTTTACTTACAATTTTCACTAAGTATAAGAGAGGGTCATTATCAAATCACTGAGGGTTTGGATCAACAAAGTTGTTTGCCACGAGTGGAAGGTTCGGACCTTCGGGTAGGAGCGGGGCATTGCCTTGAGGTGGATTCGGATTCGGTTGAGCCATGTTCCTGTTAAACGATACTAGAGTTGAGTATGCATGGCTAGTGTGAGGCAAAGTCGAGTTTTGGGGCCCGTATTCTTGGATTTGAAAAACCGAGAGTCGGTACAGTCCAAAACGTATCACCACTCGGAATTGAGCGAGTCCGAGTTAAGTGTGTGCGATATGCGTGCAATCATGCCATATGTGAGTGAACAAATCCTCAAAATCCATGTATATCAATGAAACAGTGCACAAAATCAAGTGAACAGTGAATGATTTCAATAGCACACGAGTTCGAGTTGATTATGTGTATGTGTGTGCATTCATGTGCATTCAGATCATCAATTTGGCAAATAGAATCAATGAAACAGTGAAGGAAACCAAAGCACAGGAGTTCCGGATTTTAAAAATTAACCGGATCCAAATCACCCAAGATCCGGAATTTCAATGGACTGAATCCGGAACTTTGACTTCCGAAAGTGAACAGTAACACCGGAAATTGTGGACTACCGGAACTCAATTCCGGAACCGAAAAGGATCTGGAACTGGAAGAGTTCCGGAACTATGGGCATTTCACATATCAAAACCATTCCGGGACAAAGTAGAAATTAAATTCCGGAACTTAGGAAAATCGAATTCCGGAACTAGGAGAGATCTGGAACAGAAATTTATGGACTCCGGAACTAACTCATACCGAAAGGAATTCCGGAACATAATGTATTCCGGAACTTGACATCTTTCGGAACTTGGTCATGGATTATTGTCTTCCGGAATCATAAACATCGGAACGAAGCAAAACAAATACCGGAACTCGAAAAGTAGCAATACCGGAACTTATAAAATTCCGGAACATGAGAACACATTCCGGATCGTATGAGATTCGGAACCTAATCGAGTTCGGATCCGATTAAAATCACAAATTAAGCAAACTAATCTAACAATTGATGATCCACACTACTTTAGATACTCGATTTAGGACGAATAGCATGCATTTGAAGAGCAAATCGACCACCGAAGGGTTTGAGAAACCCTAACAGCCGCAATATGAAATCGATCAGTTCGATCGATTATAGAGACTGTTCGGAGTGATTTGACTCGGTTATAGCAATAAATCAGAGTTACTATCACATACCTGAAAGAATTAGACGAAGATCCGAGGCTGAATCGATGCAAAATCCACAAAGAAGAGTATGAGAGAAAGTTGGGTTGAGAGAGTTTGGCGCGAGTAATTTTGAAAATATGAAGAAGTTTTTAGAAAAATCCGGTTTTTATACCGGTCGATACCGGAAGCGAGTTCGGTACCGGATGCCTTAAACTCTCCCGGTCCAACATTGTCTCAACTTTGGGCAATTGGCAAAAAATACCCCTGAAGTTTGAAAAACTTTCAAAATTTCCCCTGAACTTAAAATTTACACTTTTAGTCCCTCAAGTTTGAAAATTTCACTTCTCCCCTCAACAGTTCGAAAACTGACTCTCCCCCTTAGGTTTTCAAAAATAGCACTGCTCCCCCTCAACTTTTCAGAATAAAGTCCCCAATTTTTTTCATTTCTCTTTTTCTCTTTTTTTCATAAAAACATAAACACACAACATGAACAAAACTAAACAAAAATTCCCCTTTTCAAGTGTGAAAATTTGATAACGCTCCCCTTGACTTGTCAAACTGACATTTTTCCCCCTCAATTTCTCAAAAATTGCAATTCTACCCTCACACAAACAAGAAAACATACCTTTGGAACACAGCATTCGAGGAAACAGCTGGAATAGCAAACGGTTAGTAGCACGGGAATAACAAAGACTAGACGAAGAAAATTAAAGAAACATGGAAAACTGGAAAACGAAAGAAACACTAAACACAAAAATACAGAGAACGTGTCACCGATGTGCTTGAAACACCTAAACCACGCTGCGAGACAAGTGTAACTGCTAAAGATACAGTTATCTCGTAGTGTAGGAAAGATGTGAGAAGTACAACCGAGACTCAAACTTTCAGATTGAGAATACCAAGCTTGGACACGAGTTCATGGAATCATTTTTTGTCCAACGCCTTGGTAAAAAAATCTGCAAGTTGGTTTTCTGTACTAACGAAATAGAGATCTACCGTACCTTTTTCCACATGATCTTTGATGAAGTGGTAGAGCACGTCTATATGTTTCGTCTTTGTATGTTGCACCGGATTGCTTGTGATGGCAATGGCACTCTTGGAGTCACAGTAGATCGGGATGTTGGAGTAATTGTACCCATAATCCTTTAGTTGTGTCCGCATCCAAATCACCTGGGACCAGCAGCTAGCCGCAGCCACATACTTCGCTTCTGCCGTGGAGGTGGAAACGCAAGTCTGCTTCTTGGAGGCCCAACTAACCAGTTTGTCGCCCAAGAACTGGACGTGACCCGTAGTGCTTTTCCGGTCGAGGATACTCCCTGCATAATCAGCATCAGAATACGTCGTAAGCTCAAAACCTGTATCCTTAGGGTACCAAAGGCCAAGATTAGCAGTACCTTTCCAATAACGAATAATACGCTTAACTGCTATCATATGTGACTCTTTTGGATTAGACTGAAACCTAGCACACAGAAAGGTTGAGAACATTGTATACGGCCGACTTTCCGTCAAATACATCAACGAACCAATCATTCCTCGATAGGTAGTAGTGTTCACGGCCTTTCCGTCAGGATCGGCGTGTAACTTCGTACCCGGTGACATCAGAGTACACATGGGTGAACACTGTTCCATCTTGAATTTCCGAAGAATATCCACGATGTACTTAGATTGATTGATGAATATCCCGGTCGATAGTTGTTGAACTTGAAGACCGAGAAAGAAATTCATCTGACCCATCATACTCATTTTAAAATATTCTTTCATGAGGAGTGAAAAGTTGCGACAATATTGAGGATTCGAAGAGCCGAAGATAATGTCATCGACATAAACTTGAATTAATAAAATATGCGCACCTTCCCTTTTGATGAAAAGGGTTATGTCAATCTTACCTTTCAAGAAGCCGGAATTGATGAGAAAAGTCGATAATTTATCATACCAGGCTCTCGGTGCTTACTTGAGTCCGTATAAGGCTTTGTCGAGTCGGTACACATGATTAGGATGATCCGGATCTACAAAACCTTTCGGCTGGGAGACGTACACTTCCTCTTTGAGATCGCCATTCAGAAACGCCGTCTTCACATCCATTTGATACACGGTGAAGTTTTTGTGAGCGGCGTACGCAAGGAACATCCGAATAGCTTCAATTCGGGCAACAGGTGCGAACATCTCTTCGTAGTCGAACCCCTCTTGTTGTCGATGCCCCTTAGCGACCAAACGAGCCTTGTTTCGAACCACGACACCATTCTCGTCCTTCTTATTCTTGAAAATCCATTTCGTGTCGATGATGGTTCGGTTCTTTGGGCGAGGGACCAGATGCCATACTTTAAGACTCTCGAATT
This sequence comes from Saussurea involucrata, assembly GCA_033807775.1. NCBI lineage: Eukaryota > Viridiplantae > Streptophyta > Magnoliopsida > Asterales > Asteraceae > Saussurea > Saussurea involucrata. Next base: position 83,215,171 of record CM066323.1, on the reverse strand, counting down.
CGTTCAGCTCTTCTTGCATGGCCATTATCAGGCCTGGCTCATGTAAGGCATCTTTCACCATTGCTGGTTCGACATTGCTCAAGAAAATAGAGAAGAGGCACTCATTTCCGATTGCCGCCCGTTGTTGAGTATTACTTAGCATTGCAGGGGTGACTTCGTCTTCGGCTTCCGTCGTTGCTCTAGTTTGAACAGGAGCAGACGGATCTCCAATGATTTGCTCCGGGGGGTGCGCTCGAGTCCATTTCTGAGGGTGAGGTAGCGGGTCCGATAGAGGTTCTGAATTATCAGCGTCGATGTAGGACCCAAGGGGTAGATTTTGAACCATTTCAAGAGATGGAACCAGATGTAAATGTGTGGCGGCCGCAGGTTGGGAAACAACAGCAGTTGACGAGGATGTGGCAGTTATATCAGAACTGTTGCTTGCTCCGGGGGTAGATGGAGTGGATTGAACCACTGGTGAGGGAGACACGATCACCGATTGAGTACTTGAAGATGGTGTCGCCTCTAACACAGGTGAAGTGGGCGAGTCCTCCGATAATGTAACATTGGGGGTTGGAGGAGGACCGAAGATGTTGGTTGACACCACTATAGCTCCATCTGCATTTAAAGAAGTGGCAGAACAAACTTGAGGAAGATAAAAATCATTATAAAAAATTTCAAACAGTAGATCTAACTCAGATGGTTGAGACTTCGATGTATTGGACGACGAAGAATCTACTGTTGTGTGCTTGGGATCCGATATCGAGAGATCAGAAGCCAGCACTCCAGTTAGCGCGGGTTCTGATTTGTTATGTCCAGAAGCCAAATCGACCAATTCGTCGAAGGTCACATTAATACTCTCGATCACGCTCTTAGTCCTCTTGTTGTAGACTCGGTATGCTTTAGAGGATGTCGAGTATCCAATAAAGATCCCTTCGTCCGCCTTCGGCTTGAGCTTGCTGAGATCATCCTTATCATTCAGTACAAAACACTTGCACCTAAAAGCATGAAAATAGATGATGTTGGGGGTGCGTTTGTTGATGACCTCATATGGCGTCTTGTTAAAACGCTTGTGGACGATAGATCTGTTCTGTGTGTAGCACGCCGTCGCGATGGCTTCAGCCCATAGAAACATAGGAAGTCCGTACTGAGGTAGCATAGTGCGTGCCGCTTCCACCAATGTGCGGTTGCGAAGTTCCACTACGCCGTTCTGTTGTGGAGTCATGGCTGCCAAGAAGTTGTGCGAAATCCCCGTCGAAGTGAGAAAATCGCCGATGATGCGTGTTAATGCCAAAAATCGCACAAAAGTACAACTTAAGGTCGATGTGGACATTTAACAACTAAAGAAACGTATCTCGAGCCAAATATCACAATCGCGAGGAAAAAGTAAAAGATACAAGAGATTTGGTGACGCGGAAAACCCCAAAACAAGGGGAAAAACCGCGGTCGACTCTATGAGAGTCGACAGTGCACTATAGTCGCCAAACAGGGGCGAAAGTCTTGTGTTACAGGTGATATGTATACAACAGATTACAAATAAATGTAAATATAAACTTAGTCGTGTGCAAATGACGCGGGTCGTGCGTAAATCGTGCGAAATAACTTGTCGTCGTGTGGTCTGAACTGTCGTCGTCAGGTGGTTCGAACTGTCGTCGTGCGGTACTTGCGTGTTCGAATGCCTCGTTGTATTGAGAGAAAAATATAGAAGTGAGTATAAGTAGCTCTGTCTGTTCTCCCTTTGCTCGAAGGTGGAGCAGTCTTTATATAGCTTCGGTCGGTACTGAATGCGCTTTAATTGTTGGTCTTCTAACCGCTGTCGACATTAAATGCGTTTTGATGATTATCTTTGTAACTGCTGTCGGGCTCTAAATGGCATTGATGATTCGTCCGTTACTGGTCGTTGTGCCATAAATGCCTGTAGACCTGCATTAATGAACAAAAGAAACGGTTGTTGACCATGAATGGTTAGTGTAATAGTAAGACCATCTTAAGTTCAGGACGTCGGTCTTATAGAGCATACGACCGTTGTCGAAATACAAGACCATGTATATGACTGAAAATGTCTTGTAAGACCTTATCATAGTATAGGAATGGTCTTATAAAAATGTCGTGAGACTAGGATAAAAATGTCGTAAGACCACTAGGTCGTAAGACCAAGATGATGATGTCGTAGGACCAGAGCGATATAAGACCGACGATAGGAGACTGTCGACGTAAGACCAACGAGTCATAACTGGCGACACGTAACTGGCGACATAAGACTAGTGACGTAAGACTAATAACGTAAGACTAGCGACGGGTGACTGGCGACATGTCGCTAACGATGTATGTCGTGCGACGTGTAACATGAGACACGTGACGTGTGATCATGAGATGTAAAGACACTATCTTTAATGACTGTTGACATAAGATGTCTTTTAATAATCAACTATCGTATGTCGGGGATAAGGCAATAATGGCTATTACCTTCATCGATCGGGGTATGACTTTTGTAGACATTAGGGTAATCGAAGTCCATGGGTCATGTCGAAGGAATTCCCCAGGTCGGTCGAGGGTGTGATTTTTTACCCAAACAGTTAGCCCCCCGAGATTTGAATTTCAAAGCCATTTGAATTTCAGATCTCGTACCAAAGTAAAATGTGTTTATACGGAGATGTGTCACTTTTGCTAAGAAAATCGACTTGGTTAGCTAAAATCGCGAGTCCAGTCGATGGTGTTTAAGTAAGTTGCGACGATCGAATGATGACCTTTAATGCGCAAGATACTTGTGGTGTTCATCTGACGGTCGTAAGACGACCTTAAAACGTAAGGAATCGACGGTGATCGTAAGACGATCTTTATCAAAATGAGACGTATGGGTCAGGAGTCAATCGTAAGACGATTCGTCCGAAATAAAGCTTGGCGGCGATCATAAGATGATCGAACCAAGATAAAATTTAAGGATCTTGTGATACAGTCGTTAAAGACTTACGTTCTGGCGTTCCGAGCCGATACGGTCGTTATAGACTTTTGATCTGGCGTTTAGAGCCGATATGGTCGTTATAGACCAATGATCTGGTGTTCCGAGCCGATACTGTCGTTATAAACTTATGATCTGGCGTTTAGAGCCGATATGGTCGTTAAAGACCTATGATCTGGCGTTCGAGCCGATACGGTCGTTAGAGACCTATAATCTGGCGTTCGAGCCGATACGGTCTTTAGAGACTTATGATCTGGCGTTCGAGCCGATACGGTCGCTAGAGACCTATGATTAGGCATTTACAGCTGATACGGTCGCTAGATACCTATGATCTGGCGTTTACAGCCGATACGGTCGCTAGAGACCTATGTTACGTTGTGTAAGTTTTGCTTTAGCGATAATCGGTAAAAAAAAATTACCTTTCTATTGAACCTGAGTATTATTTCGACTCATACATGTCATGGACAGATGTAATGTCAAAAAATTCATTAAGTACAAATATGAACAAGAAGTCGTGCGACTTGGGCATCCATTGTAATACCACAATTAGAACGTAAGTCATAAGACTTTTTGAATCGTATAAGCAAACATAAGCGCATGCGATCAAAGCATTCATTCAGAACATGAAATTTTTCTAAGTTAAAGAACTTAGCTTGTGGGGTCGTTAGACCTCACGATCGTGTGATTTCATCATACGATGAATTTGAATCATGTGTTCCTGTAGTTATTCAATCGAGTTGTCTAATATAACTGATTGTTTATACCGTACGATTTTACTGAAGTCGTATGATAAACTTAGTAACTTATGTCGTGCGGCCCTGCGATAAAGTAATGTCAGAGGTTGGTCGTTGGCTAGCCAACGACCCTCCGATGCTTAAGTCAGTAATCGTCGTGATGAATAAAAAATCGTATGAAAGAAGGAAAAGAACTTAGAAGAAATACCTTTTCAGATGCGTTGCATTCCAGCTGCGTGGGATATCTTGACCGTCGAGGGTTTGGAGCCGATAGGCACCTTTACCCACGACTTCTGAGATACGATAAGGACCTTCCCACTTGGTGGAAAGTTTACTTGCATTAAGCTCTTGAGTGCTTTGGAACATCCATCGGAGGACGTAGTCGCCTTCTTGAAAGACTCTTGCTTGTGATTATACGGTTAATCTTGTGACTGGACTTTATTGGCAATGATGAGATTAAAATATGCGAGTCTCACTTATTGGCGACCTTTGCGTTTTGACATGCGTCTTACCATGACTGATGATTGTGAAATTCAATGTACAAGTCATCTTTATTGACGATATATGTCATGACTAGCGATCATGAGATTTCAATATGCGAGTCGCTTTTATTGGCAACCGAGAATTTTTACCTGTGTTTGTCGTGGCGGGTGATCACAAAAAATGTGGGTCGTCTTTTATTGGCGACTATAAATCGCAACCTGTGTTTGCCATCACTGGCAATCATGAGAAAAAATGCGAGTCGTCTTTTATTGACGACTATAATTTGCAACTTGCGCTTGCCATCACTGGCGATCATAAGAAAAAAGGCTTGTCGTCTTTTATTGACGACTATAAATCGCAACCTGCGCTTTTTTAAGTCGTAGAGATTTTGGTTTCTCACGATGTAAATCGTAAGACCTGTGTTCATATGATCTTGCGAGTCTGTAATGTAAAATCGGGGGTGGTCGTTGGTTTTGACCAATGATCTTTTGATGGTTGAATCAACGATCATATATTAGATCAAAATAATTAACGAGGAGAATATACTTTAGAGTATATATATAGAGTTGTTCTAAATGGGACGTCACAGTTACCGTAACATGGAGTCGATAAGCGCCTTTTTTCCGAGGACTTTTGAAATCGAATGTGGTATTTTTTTCCGGTTTGTGAAGGGTGTTCCGAGCCCCTGTTAATGCCAAAAATCGCACAAAAGTAAAACTTAAGGTCGATGTGGACATTTAACAACTAAAGAAACGTATCTCGAGCCAAATAACACAATCGCGAGGAAAAAGTAAAAGAGACAAGAGATTTGGTGACGCGGAAAACCCCAAAACGAGGGAAAAAACCGCGGTCGACTCTGTGAGAGTCGACAGTGCACTATGGTCGCCAAACAGGGGCGAAAGTCCTTGTGTTACAGGTGATTTATATACAACAGATTACAAATAAATGTAAATATAAACTTAGTCGTGTGCAAACGACGTGGGTCGTGCGTAAATCGTGCGAAATAACTTGTCGTCGTTGTTAATGCCAAAAATCGCACCAAAGGGACAACTTAAGGTCGATGTGGACTTAAACAACTAAAGAAAGAATCTTTCGATGAGACGTGCGACGATAAATAAAATAAAGAAACAAGGGATTTGATGACGCAGGAAAAACCTCAATCGAGGAAAAAACCTGCGGACGACAGGGGGTGTCGTCGCTGCACTATGGTCGCCAATCAGGGGCGTTGTCCTTGGATACTGGTGTCGATCGTACAGTGATTACAATACAAATGAAGAAAATGCTTCGAAATGTAAAGTACAAGTGTTTGAACGTAAAAACAGGTGTTTGTCGTGTACGAAACAAAGTATGAACTGTTGGTCGAGGGCTGTTGTCGTGCGTCGAGAGCGATACTTAGAATAATGGTTCTTCACTTCAGGTGTTCTTGAATATTGCTTCGGTTGTTAATCGCCGGATATTTTGATGTGTTGAAATGTTGATTGAGCTTGATATTTATAGTCTTCGCGTCCTTAGCTTCATCCATGAATGCTCCTTTAATGGCCTTAACGGTTGGAAACGGTCGCTGGAGTAATGATCTTCGTCCGTTACGGTCGCCGGCTGTTTAATGATTGCGTCGGTTATAGTCGTTGCTCCTTAATGAGTTTTACTCCTGCATTAAACACTTAATAAACGGTCATGGTTAACGTTAGCTTTGGTCGAAGTCGCACGTCTTTATATAATAGTCGTGCGGATCGGGCGACGCTATGGTCGAGCGTCGTAAGGAACTCTCGACTTACCTTTTATGAGGGACGACGATGGTGTTCTAGGTCTTTGTCGAGACCTTATTTTAATACAAGATATAGTCCCTAATCATACGTCTTACCTGTTCTGGTCGCGGTCGAGCGACGTGATTTTTTGCCCAAACAGTTTGCCCCCAAAATTTGAAAATTGAATGTCAAGTTTAAGTTTCAAATTTTGCTTGTCGAACGCTTAGACTTGTGACCTGGGTTGAGGGACTTACCTGGTTGTCGTGGAACTAGACCGGTTCGCCTTTAACTGAACGAGAAATTGAAAAGTTGTGACGTCACACTGACGCACGATGATGCTTACCAGCTGTCGAAGACAGGTGTCGAAGATTCGGATAGGTATACGAAAGGACATGGACGCGTGTTGATTTGCTGAAGGACTCGATCTGACATATCCGTCCGCATAAATAGAGATTGCGATTGGCTTTCTTCTATTTACGATTTAGGAGAGTGTTGAGCAGCGCTTTTTCTTAGGGTGTCTTTGTCGCTTTTCGTTCGATTACCCTGTTCGGAATCAATTTTCGGGATCATATAAGATACAAATTCTTTTGTCGTCGTATGCGCCGCAAGTCCATTGCCAGGAAACCTAAGAAGAACTGGGATAACTGGGGTTTTTCGGACTTGCTTATTAATTTGACAGGTTTAGAGATGTCGACGGAACCTAAGAGTATTATAGAAACCGAGGATGATCTAGATGACTTCAGAAGCCTGGCTAGGATTCCCATGGGGATCATTATAAACAGGGCTGGTGGCGTTCGTCCTGAAATGTGTGCTAAAGGGTATGCTGTTATATATGAGTACCCGTTTAAGATAGGTTTCCGCTGGCCATATTCGCCTCTAGCCAAGGAGTTTATGTGCGAATTTGACCTCTCGCCAGGACAACTGATGCCCCAGTTTTGGCGAGTCATTTTGGTCATTGAACGACTTACTTCCGGTTGGGATTCACCGATGGGTGTGAGGGACCTTCTGACGGCGTACAAAGTCACAAAGGACCAGTATTGGCGCTATAGCTTGTTTTCGAGATATAAAGGTGATCGTACTTTGGTTTTAAATACATCAGTCAGTTATCGTGGGTGGAAGAAGAAATATGTATTCATACGGTTGGCGACGCTCGACTCTGATAGTGACTGGATCAGAGAGGGCTGGAATATGACGGGTGAGTTGTCGATCTATATATATATATTTTTTTTAAACGGTTCTTATTTGATTCCTCTTTGACTGTTCTTTTCTCTTATGCTCAGATATTAATTTTGACAAAGTAAAACCTGATCAAGAATCCAAGGCTAAGATCAAGAAATTTTTAGAGTTCAGTGGCAGGGATCGGACGTACGTTAATCGTCACCTGGTAGATGAGGATGACGACACTGTTCTCTTGAGTGATAGGATCAGAATGGGTCGAGAGGAAAGGGAGAAAAATGATGAAGAAGAAGAGGAATCCGAGTGGACTGAAGGAGATGATCTGGAAGTAGAGATAACTGGTAATTGTTCTTCTCTTCTCTTCTTAACTTAATCTATTTTTATTCTTCGAGTGTCTAATCCTTTGTTTTCGCCCATACAGGGGAATCTCATGCACGGGTGTCATCTTCTGTTACTAGGATGATGACTCAGGCTGAACCGACTCGCAAGGCGAGGGATAATAGAAAGAAGGACACTTCGACGACTGGGTCAGGGGTCCTGAAGAAGAAAGAGGTCTCGACATCTGGGTCGGGTCTCTTGAAAAGAAAAGAAGTCCCGACGGCTGGGTCTGACTTCTCGAAGAGGACAAATATGTCCATTCTGAGGGAGCCGTCTCTGAAGACGGGTAACCCACCGAGGGTTGCCTTGTCCAGGAAGGCGATGGCGTCGGTTGCGTTTGACACGACCGGCGTAAAATCCGTGGATACTGTGCAACCGGCGACGATGTTTCCCGTCGTCCTATCCGGCCCTTCGTCGGCCGACATGGGCAAAGGCGCGCAGAAAGGATCTGTGGGGGAGACGACGGTCAACTTTACGTTGCCGTCGGATTTTCTGGACGACAATGTCTTGGACGAGATGAAGTTACTTCCCCACTTAGAAAAATATTTGCTCACGTCTTTCAGGGAGCGTTTTGACGGGTTTTCTTTTGAGAAAAAAGAGTTCCATGCAGCTGGACTCGTATTCTTGGTAAGTTTTTCTTTCAAAACTTGTTTTGTCGCAGTCGTTGTCGTTGTCTATTGACGATGTTCGTCTTTATGATTTTGCAGGCACTTCAAGCTTGCTTAGCATTACAGGCTGAGACGACAAATATAGGGAGCTTGACGGCTTCTGTTATCAAGGACGAAGAAGCAGCGTTGGCTAAGGAAAAAGCTGCCCTGGAACACGAAGAGGCGGTGTCAATGCGTCTTGACCATGCTTTTGATGAGCTAGATGCCCTCAGTCATGCAAGGGACGAGGTGAATTCCCGTTTGAAGGAATTTCTATCTTTGATGTGTGATCAGAGAGAGGAGCTAGAGGGAATGAAGGCATCTTTAGCTGCGAAGAAAAAGGAGGTTGAAGAATCCAAGATTAAAGCGACGAACTTAGAGAAAGAGTTCGAGGAGTTGACGGTCGAGAATAGGTCTTACTTTTCTTACGCTCGACTTACTACGCGTGCTGCTATCATGCGACGACACCTGCTAGGAAAAGACCCTCTTGCTTCGGCGAAGGAGGAGTTGGACATCTATCTAAATGGCGTTGGGACCGAGAGAGATCTTGACTTAGATGATGAGAAAGATGTCGAAGAAGAGGTGGCAGGCGGAAACCTTCTGGGCGGGACTTCGGGCACGAATGCAACGGATGTTCCTTCTTTAGTTTAAGAATTTTCTCTTTTTTGTTGCTCGACCGTTGGGGGTCGAATATGTCCTTGACAATTTTTCTTATGGTCGAACTTATGCTTTATATATTTGGTAAACAAATATCGCATCAATTGAACATAAGATACATAGAAATCATGCGACCAAGGCACTTATAAAATATGAGAACATACGATCAAAGCATCCATACAGGGTATAAGAAAGGAAAAATAAGGCATTCGTTTAGAGTGTATGCTAATCAAACACCAATACATGCGACTAAGGTATTTATTCAAAACGCGAAGTTTTTCTAAGTTAAGAAGCTCAGGCTGCGAAGCCGTCTATGCGATCGGGCGACCAAGTCGTTCGACTAGCTGTAAGGTGTGATCAAGTCATGGACCTGATTGTCTATGTCGTGCGATCCTGCGATAAAACGATGTCGAGGGTTGGTCGTTGGCTCACCAACGACCCTCCGATGCTTAAGTCAGTAGTTGTTTGTGAGAAAAATTTGTATGGAAAAGAGTTAGAAATCATACCTTTCTCCTTCATGGGGTATTGCCCCCCTGTCATTTATTATCCTATTCTTTTTGGAAAGAAAGATAGGTTTTAAATGACAGGACGACACGACGACACGACGATCCGATGAGATACTGTATGTGATTGATCATGTCGTCGTACGACAGGGCACCATAGCGACGTTTCGACTCATTCTCGATCTTCAGGGTTCCCAATGGCGTAGGGGATTTTAATTGATAACTTTTGCATGCTCGGGAGTCGACGGTCGATGGCTGTTAATAACGACATTATCAATAATATCTTTGAGATTACCTTGTGGAACATGATATGCCAATTCCTTCTTGAGTGCGTTACAATCATCTGTCGCATGACCATGGTCGATGTGGAAGTCGCACCACTTTGATTTATCCTTCTTAGCATCGTCCAAGTCAGACTTCTTCGGCCACCGGATGGTTGCTTGGGTGGTCTTCAGAGCTTCGACTAAGTCTTTAGCTGACCCTTTGAGCCCATAAGAGGAGATCTTGGGGTACACAGGGAATTTAGTCGCGGTTTTAGCTTCTGCCTTCGTCTTGAAATGAACGTTTGAAATCCGACGCGCTGGCTCTATTCTGGATATGGCTTTCGGCTTGAATTCTGGCTTCTTGACACCTAACGGCTTCTTGTTGTCAGTGTGTTTGCGACGAAAGGCTGCGTCATCTTCGACCCTCATATATGCTAAGGTTCGAGCTCGGACGTCTTCGAAAGTCTCTGGGGGATACTTGGTCAGATCGATATATAGACCTGAACTATCGTCTAGACCACGCTTATAAGCTTCGATCGCAGTTTTGATGTCACAATTGCGGATACTGATCATTTCGGCATTGAATCTATTGAAATAACTTCGAATAGACTCATTGGTCTTTTGCACGACATAGTACAGATCACTAGTCTGCTTTTTCATCTTACGACTGCTGGCGAATTACCGGGAGAATTGGTTGACCAATTCGACGAACGACCCGATAGATTTGGGTTTGAGATTGATCAACCACTGGAGAGTTGGACCAGTGAGAGTCGCCCCGAAACTCTTGCACATGCATACTTCCTGGTACATGTGTGGAATTGAGATCGTCCACATGAGCTGCTTATACTGCGCGACATGCTCGGTTGGATCGGTCACACCCGAATACTTGGGAGTGAAGGCAGGAATGTTATACTTCTTTGGGACCTCGACGGTGGCGATCTCGTCGATGAAGGGTGACGCCTGATACCCCGAGCGAGGCTCGACGTCGACAGGCACGGCTGCCCCAGACAACTTGGCGAGCAAGGACATGACGCGCTCATTTTGGTCTTCTAACATCTTCAAACGCTGGGAGACGGGATCGTTAAGATCAGGATTTGCCCCTATCGAGGGATTAGTCCCTGGACTAGTGCCATTACCATGCGATGAACCATTGGTGTCCCCGTTGAACGGAACAAAATATGGCTGCGACCCATAGTGGAATTGCTGTGGTCCATTCTGAAATGATTGTGGTCCATGCTGAAATGGCTGCGATCTCTACTGGAAAGATTGCGATCCTTGCTGGAAAGGTTGCGATCCTTGCTGGAAAGGTTGCAGACCACTTTGGAACGGCTGGGATTCATTCTGAAATGGCTGGGAGCCACCTTGCAATGGTTGGGATCCATTGTTCAAGGGTGGTGGTCGGATGTGCTGAGGGGGAATCTGCGCGGACGGGACTGGTCCCGGACCTGGATTCTGGATGAATGGTCTAGGACCATTCTGGGGTCCAAAAAGATTCCTTAGCGGCGCGATCTCTTCGGCTGCTCTGCGATTCTGCTCTGCCATTGCATTGAGTTGATTCCTTGCAACCTCGAGCTCCTGATACATCTGAGCGACGGCTTGCTGCGGATTTCCAGGGGCTGCCATTTTCCTGCAACAGAAAATAGAAGAAACTCCAAGAAACTATTAGTATAATGCACGTTCGTCGAGGATTTTCTCTAGATGTAGTCCCACGGATGGAGCCAAACTGTTAATGCCAAAAATCGCACCAAAGGGACAACTTAAGGTCGATGTGGACTTAAACAACTAAAGAAAGAATCTTTCGATGAGACGTGTGACGATAAATAAAATAAAGAAACAAGGAATTTGATGACGCAGGAAAAACCTCAATCGAGGAAAAAACCTGCGGACGACAGGGGGTGCCGTCGCTGCACTATGGTCGCCAATCAGGGGTGATGTCCTTGGATACTGGTGTCGATCGTACAGTGATTACAATACAAATGAAGAAAATGCTTCGAAATGTAAAGTACAAGTGTTTGAACGTAAAAACAGGTGTTTGTCGTGTACGAAACAAAGTATGAACTGCTAGTCAAGGGCTGTTGTCGTGCGTCGAGAGCGATGCTTAGAATAATGGTTCTTCACTTCAGGTGTTCTTGAATATTGCTTCGGTTGTTAATCGCCGGATATTTTGATGTGTTGAAATGTTGATTGAGCTTGATATTTATAGTCTTTGCGTCCTTAGCTTCATCCATGAATGCTCCTTTAATGGCCTTAACGGTTGGAAACGGTCGCCGGAGTAATGATCTTCGTCCGTTACGGTCGCCGGCTGTTTAATGATTGCGTCGGTTATAGTCGTTGCTCCTTAATGACTTTTACTCCTGCATTAAACACTTAATAAACGGTCATGGTTAACGTTAGCTTTGGTCAAAGTCGTACGTCTTTATATAATAGTCGTGCGGATCGGGCGACGCTATGGTCGAGCGTCGTAAGGAACTCTCGACTTACCTTTTATGAGGGACGACGATGGTGTTCTAGGTCTTTGTCGAGACCTTATCTTAATAAAAGATATAGTCCCTAATCATACGTCTTACCTGTTCTGGTCGCGGTCGAGCGACGTGATTTTTTGCCCAAACAGTCGTGTGGTCTGAACTGTCAACGTCAGGTGGTTTGAACTGTCGTCGTACGATACTTGCGTGTTCGAATGCCTCGTTGTATTGAGAGAAAAAAATAGAAGTGAGTATAAGTAGCTCTGTCTGTTCTCCCTTTGCTCGAAGGTGGAGCAGTCTTTATATAGCTTAGGTCGGTACTGAATGTGCTTTAATTGTTGGTCTTGTAACCGCTGTCGACATTAAATGCGTTTTGATGATTGTCTTTGTAACTGCTATCGGGCTCTAAATGGCATTGATGATTCGTCCGTTACTGGTCGTTGTGTCATAAATGCCTGTAAACCTGCATTAATGAACAAAAGAAACGGCTGTTGACCATGAATGGTTAGTGTAATCGTAAGACCATCTTAAGTTCAGGACGTCGGTCTTATGGAGCATACGACCGTTGTCGAAATACAAGACCATGACTGTAAATGTCTTTTAAGACCTTATCTTAGTATAGGAATGGTCTTATAAAAATGTCGTAAGACCACTAGGTCGTAAGACCAAGATGATGATGTCGTAGGACCAGAGCGATATAAGACCGACGACAGGAGACTGTCAACGTAAGACCAACGAGTCGTAACTGGCGACACGTAACTGGCGACATAAGACTAGTGACAGTAGACTAATAACGTAAGACTAGCGACGGGTGACTGGCGACGGGTGACTGGTGACGGGTGACTGGCGACGGGTGACTGGCGACGGGTGACTGGCGACGGGTGACGTGCGATCATGAGATGTAAAGACACTATCTTGAATGACTATTGACATAAGATGTCTTTTGATAATCAACTATCGTATGTCGGGGATAAGGCAATAAAGGGTATTACCTTCATCGATCGGGGGTATGACTTTTGTAAGCATTAGGGTAATCGAAGTCTATGGGTCATGTCGAAGGAATTCCCCAGGTCGGTCGAGGGTGTGATTTTTTACCCAAACAGCCACCGAGTCCTTTGGATGATGCGATACATGCGATACTTTGACGGAGCATTTTTTATCATGGCTTGAATCTGGCTTCGAGCCGCATTCAATTCCGATTGAAGTTGAATCAGGGGATCTTGATAATTTGCCATGTACCTGAAAGACTTTACAAGATCGTTAGAGCGATAGATGTGTTGGTTTGAGATTTTCTCTAGATGGGGTCCCACGGATGGCGCCAAACTGTTAATGCCAAAAATCGCACAAAAGTACAAATTAAGGTCGATGTGGACATTTAACAACTAAAGAAACGTATCTCGAGCCAAATAACACAAGTCGGGGGTATGACTGCCGTAGATATTAGGGTAATCAAGGTCCACGGGTCATGTCGAGGGAATTTCCCAAGTCGGTCGAGGGTGTGATTTTTTACCCAAACAGTTAGCCCCCCGAGATTTGAATTTCAAAGCCATTTGAATTTCAGATCTCGTACCAAAGTAAAATATGTTTATACGGAGACATGTCACTTTTGCTAAGAAAATCGACTTGGTTAGCTAAAATCGTGAGTCCAGTCGATGGTGTTTAAGTAAGTTACGACGATCGAATGATGACTTTTAATGCGTAAGATACTTGCAGTGCTCATCTAACGGTCGTAAGACGACCTTAAAACGTAAGGAACCGACGGAGATCGTAAGACGATCTTTATCAAAATGAGACGTATAGGTCAGGAGTCAATCGTAAGACGATTGGTCCGAAAAAATGCTTGGCGGCGATCATAAGATGATCGAACCTAGATAAAATTTAAGGATCTTGTGATACAGTCGTTAAAGACTTATGTTCTAGCGTTCCGAGCCGATGCGGTCGTTATAGAATTTTGATCTGGCGTTTAGAGCCGATATGGTCGTTATAGACCAATGATCTGGCGTTCCGAGCCGATACTGTCGTTATAGACTTGTGATATGGCGTTTAGAGCCGATATGGTCGTTAAAGACCTATGATCTGGCGTTCGAGCCGATATGGTCGTTATAGACCAATGATCTGGCGTTCCAAGCCGATACGGTCGTTAGAGACCTATGTTATGTTGTGTAAGTTTTTCTTTAGCGATAATTGGTAAAAAAAAATTACCTTTCTATTGAACCTGAGTATTATGTCGACTCATACATGTCATGGACAAATGTAATGTCAACTGTAAAAATTCATTAAGTAAAAAAATGAACAAGAAGTCGTGCGACTTGGGCATCCATTGTGATACAACGATTAAAACGTAAGTCATAAGACTTTTTGAATCGTATAAGCGTATGCGATCAAAGAATTCATTCAGAACATGGAGTTTTTCTAAGTTAAAGAACTTAGCTTGTGGGGTCGCTAGACCTTATGATCGTGTGATTTGATCATACGATGAACTTGAATCATGTGTTCCTGTAGTTATACAATCGAGTCGTCTAATAAAACTGATTGTTTATACCGTACGATTTTACTGAAGTCGTATGATAGACTTAGTAACTTATGTCGTGCGATCCTGCGATAAAGCAATGTCAGAGGTTGGTCGTTGGCTAGCCAACGACCCTCCGATGCTTAAGTCAGTAATCGTCGTGATGAATAAAAAATCGTATGAAAGAAGGAAAAGGACTTAGAAGAAATACCTTCTCAGATGCGTTGCATTCTAGTTGCGTGGGATATTTCGACCGTCAAGGGTTTGGAGCCAATAGGCACCTTTACCCACGACTTCTGAGATATGATTAGGACCTTCCCACTTGGTGGAAAGTTTACCTGCATTAAGCTCTTGAGTGCTTTGGAACATTCGACGGAGGATGTAGTCGCCTTCTTGAAAGACTTTGCTTGTCATTATACGATTAATCTTGCGACTTGCCTTCATTGGCAATCATGAGATTAAAATATGCGAGTCGCACTTATTGGCGACTTTTGCGTTTTGACATGCGTCTTACCATGACTGGTGATTGTGAGATTCAATGTACAAATCGACGACATATGTCATGACTAGTGATCATGAGATTAAAAAGGTGAGTCGTCTTTTGTTGACGACTACAACTTGCAACCTGCTGGCGATCATAAGATTTAAAACATGGGTCATCTCTTATCGACGACTATAAATCGTAACCTGCGTTTGCCATGACTGGCGATCATAAGATTTTAAAAAATATGAGTCGTCTCTTATTGACGACTATAAATCGGAACCTGCGATGTAAGTCCTAGAGACTTTTGTTTCTCGCGATATAAATCGTAACACTTGTATTTATATGATCTTGCGAGCCTGCAATGAAAAATCGGGGGTGGTCGTTGGTTTTGACCACTGATCTTTTGATGCTTGAATCAGCGATCATATATTAGATCAAAATAATTAAACGAGGAGAATATACTTAGAGTATATATATAGATTGTTCTAAGTGGTACGCCACAGTTACCGTAACATGTAGTCGATAAGTTCCTTTTTCCGAGGACTTTTGAAATTAAATGTGGTATTTTTTTCAGTTTGTGAAGGGTGCTCCGAGCCCCCGAGTCCCTTGGATGATGGGATACATGCGTTACTTTGACGGAACATTTTTTTATCAGGGCTTGAATCTGGTTTCGAGTCGCATTCAATTCCGATTGAAGTTGAATCAGGGGATCTTGACAATTTGCCATATACCTGAAAAAACTTTACAAGATCGTTAGAGCGATATATGTGTTGGGTTGAGATTTTCTCTAGATGGGGTCCCACGGATGGCGCCAAACTGTTAATGCCAAAAATCACACAAAAGTACAACTTAAGGTCGATGTGGACATTTAACAACTAAAGAAACGTATCTCAAGCCAAATAACACAATTGCGTTGAAAAGGTAAAAGAGACAAGGAATTTGGTGACGCGGAAAACCCCAAAACGAGGGAAAAAACCGTGGTCGACTCTGTGAGAGTCGACAGTGCACTATGGTCGTCAAACAGGGGCGATGTCCTTGTGTTTCGGGTGTCGATCGTACAGAGATTACAATACAAATGAAGGAAAGACTTCGAAATGTAAAGTAACAAGTGTTTCGAATGTAAGAACAATGTGCGTCGTGTGTTTAAACTATGTGTAGTGCGATGATGTCGTGCGTCGAGAGCGATTCCTCTGAGAGCGATTTCTGTGCTTCAAGTGTTCTTTTCGAGTTCGAGTGTTTGTGTCAGTTGTTCGAAGTCCCTTGAACTGAGGATTGAGCTTGGAATTTATAGTCTCCGGGCACTTTAATTGGATCATTAAGGACTCTGGTAACTGGCGTAACGGACGTCGTCTTTAGTGCTGTTAATGGCTGGTCTTGTAACCGCTGCCGACATTAAATGCACTTTGATGATTGTCGTTGTAACCGTTGTCGAGTCTTTAATGTCATTAAGAGCTAGATCGTTGTACCATAATGGCTTGTAGACCGGCATTAATGAACAAAAGAAACAGCTATCAACCATTGATGGTTAGTGTAATCGTAAGACCGTCTTAAGTTCAAGACGTCGGTCTTATGGAGCATACGTCCGTCACCGAAATACAAGACCATGTATATGACTGTAAACGTCTTGTAAGACCTTATCTTAATATAAAAATGGTCTTATAAAAATGTCATAAGACTAGGTCGTAAGACCAGAGTGATATAAGACCGATGACAGGAGACTGTCGACGTAAGACCAACGAGTCGTAACTGGCGACACGTAACTGGCGACATAAGACTAGTGACATAAGGCTAGTGACGTAAGACTAGCGATGTGCGGCGTGCGACACGTGACGTGTGATCATTAGATGTAAGATACTGTCTTGAATGACTATTGACGCAGATGTCTTTCAATAACCAACTATCGTGGTTATTAACGTATGTCGGGGATATGACAATAATGGGTATTATCCTTGTCGGTCGGGGGTATGACTGCCGTAGATATTAGGGTAATCAAGGTCCACGGGTCATGTCGAGGGAATTTCCCAAGTCGGTCGAGGGTGTGATTTTTTACCCAAACAGTTAGCCCCCCGAGATTTGAATTTTAAAGCCATTTGAATTTCAGATCTCGTACCAAAGTAAAATGTGTTTATACGGAGACGTGTCACTTTTGCTAAGAAAATCGACTTGGTTAGCTAAAATCGTGAGTCTAGTCGATGGTGTTTAAGTAAGTTGCGACGATCGAATGATGACTTTTAATGCGCAAGATACTTGCGGTGCTCATCTGACGGTCGTAAGACGACCTTAAAACGTAAGGAACCGACGGTGATCGTAAGACGATCTTTATCAAAATGAGACGTATGGGTCAGGAGTCAATCGTAAGACGATTGGTCCGAAATAAAGCTTGGCGGCGATCATAAGATGATCGAACGTAGATAAAATTTAAGGATCTTGTGATACAGTCGTTAAAGACTTATGTTCTAGCGTTCCGAGCCGATACGGTCGTTATAGACTTTTGATCTGGCGTTTAGAGCCGATATGGTCGTTATAGACCAATGATCTGGCATTCCGAGCCGATACTGTCGTTATAGACTTGTGATCTGACGTTTAGAGCCGATATGGTCGTTAAAGACCTATGATCTAGCGTTCGAGCCGATATGGTCGTTATAGACCAATGATCTGGCGTTCCGAGCCGATACGGTCGTTAGAGACCTATGTTATGTTGTGTAAGTTTTGCTTTAGCGATAATCGGTAAAAAAAATTACCTTTCTATAGAACTTGAGTATTATGTCGACTCATACATGTCATGGACAAATGTAATGTCAACTGTAAAAATTCATTAAGTAAAAATATGAACAAGAAGTCGTGCGACTTGGGCATCCATTGTGATACAACGATTAAAACGTAAGTCATAAGACTTTTTGAATCGTATAAGCGCATGCAATCAAAGCATTCATTCAGAACATGGAGTTTTTCTAAGTTAAAGAACTTAGCTTGTAGGGTCGCTAGACCTTACGATCGGGTGATTTGATCATACGATGAACTTGAATCATGTGTTCCTGTAGTTATACAATCGAGTCGTCTAATAAAACTGATTGTTTATACCGTACGATTTTACTGAAGTCGTATGATAAACTTAGTAACTTATGTCATGCGATCCTGCGATAAAGCAATGTCAGAGGTTGGTCGTTGGCTAGCCAACGACCCTCCGATGCTTAAGTCAGTAATCGTCGTGATGAATAAAAAATCGTATGAAAGAAGGAAAAGGACTTAGAAGAAATACCTTCTCAGATGCGTTGCATTCCAGTTGCGTGGGATATTTCGACCGTCGAGGGTTTGGAGCCGATAGGAACCTTTACCCACGACTTCTGAGATACGATTAGGACCTTCCCACTTGGTGGAAAGTTTACCTGCATTAAGCTCTTGAGTGCTTTGGAACATTCGACGGAGGATGTAGTCGCCTTCTTGAAAGACATTGCTTGTCATTATACGATTAATCTTGCGACTTGCCTTCATTGGCAATCATGAGATTAAAATATGCGAGTCGCACTTATTGGTGACTTTTGCGTTTTGACATGCGTCTTACCATGACTGGTGATTGTGAGATTCAATGTACAAATCGACGACATATGTCATGACTAGTGATCATGAGATTAAAAAGGTGAGTCGTCTTTTGTTGACGACTACAAATTGCAACCTGCTGGCGATCATAAGATTTAAAACGTGGGTCGTCGCTTATCGATGACTATAAATCGTAACCTGCGTTTGCCATGACTGGCGATCATAAGATTTTAAAAAATATGAGTCGTCTCTTATTGACGACTATAAATCGGAACCTGCGATGTAAGTCCTAGAGACTTTTGTTTCTCACGATATAAATCGTAACACTTGTATTTATATGATCTTGCGAGGCTGCAATGAAAAATCGGGGGTGGTCGTTCGTTTTGACCACTGATCTTTTGATGCTTGAATCAGCGATCATATATTAGATCAAAATAATTAAACGAGGAGAATATACTTAGAGTATATATATAGAATTGTTCTAAGTGGGACGCCACAGTTACCGTAACATGTAGTCGATAAGTGCCTTTTTCCGAGGACTTTTGAAATTAAATGTAGTATTTTTTCAGTTTGTGAAGGGTGCTCCGAGCCCCCGAGTCCCTTGGATGATGGGATACATGCGATACTTTGACGGAACATTTTTTTATCAGGGCTTGAATCTGGTTTCGAGCCGCATTCAATTCCGATTGAAGTTGAATCAGGGGATCTTGACAATTTGCCATATACCTGAAAAAACTTTACAAGATCGTTAGAGTGATATATGTGTTGGGTTGAGATTTTCTCTAGATGGGGTCCCACGGATGGCGCCAAACTGTTAATGCCAAAAATCGCACAAAAGTACAACTTAAGGTCGATGTGGATATTTAACAACTAAAGAAACGTATCTCAAGCCAAATAACACAATTGCGTTGAAAAAGTAAAAGAGACATGGAATTTGGTGACGCGGAAAACCCCAAAACGAGGGAAAAAACCGTGGTCAACTCTGTGAGAGTCGACAGTGCACTATGGTCGTCAAACAGGGGCGATGTCCTTGTGTTTCGGGTGTCGATCGTACAGAGATTACAATACAAATGAAGGAAAGACTTCAAAATGTAAAGTAACAAGTGTTTCGAATGTAAGAACAATGTGCGGCGTGTGTTTAAACTATGTGTCGTGCGCTGATGTCGTGCGTCGAGAGCGATTCCTCTGAGAGCGATTTTTGTGCTTCAAGTGTTCTTTTCGAGTTCGAGTGTTTGTGTCAGTTGTTCGAAGTCCCTTGAACTGAGGATTGAGCTTGGAATTTATAGTCTCCGGGCACTTTAATTGGATCATTAAGGACTCTGGTAACTAGCGTAACGGACGTCGTCTTTAGTGCTGTTAATGGCTGGTCTTGTAACCGCTGCCGACATTAAATGCACTTTGATGATTGTCGTTGTAACCGTTGTCGAGTCTTTAATGTCATTAAGAGCTAGACCGTTGTTGACCGTTGTACCATAATGGCTTGTAGACTGGCATTAATGAACAAAAGAAACGGCTATCAACCATTGATGGTTAGTGTAATCGTAAGACCATCTTAAGTTCAGGACGTCAGTCTTATGGAGCATACGTCCGTCACCGAAATACAAGACCATGTATATGACTATAAACGTCTTGTAAGACCTTATCTTAATATAAAAATGGTCTTATAAAAATGTCGTAAGACCAGAGTGATATAAGACCGATGGCAGGAGACTGTCGACGTAAGACCAACGAGTCGTAACTGGCGACACGTAACTGGCGACATAAGACTAGTGACATAAGGCTAGTGACGTAAGACTAGCGATGTGCGGCGTGCGACACGTGACGTGCGATCATTAGATGTAAGATACTGTCTTGAATGACTATTGACGCAAGATGTCTTTCAATAACCAACTATCGTGGTTATTAACGTATGTCGGGGATATGACAATAATGGGTATTATCCTTGTCGGTCGGGGGTATGACTGCCGTAGATATTAGGGTAATCAAGGTCCACGGGTCATGTCGAGGGAATTTCCCAAGTCGGTCGAGGGTGTGATTTTTTACCCAAACAGTTAGCCCCCCGAGATTTGAATTTCAAAACCATTTGAATTTCAGATCTCATACCAAAGTAAAATGTGTTTATACGGAGACGTGTCACTTTTGCTAAGAAAATCGACTTGGTAAGCTAAAATCGTGAGTCCAGTCGATGGTGTTTAAGTAAGTTGCGACTATCGTATGATGACTTTTAATGCGCAAGATACTTGCGGTGCTCATTTGACGGTCGTAAGACGACCTTAAAACGTAAGGAACCGACGGTGATCGTAAGACGATCTTTATCAAAATGAGACGTATGGGTCAGGAGTCAATCGTAAGACGATTGGTCCGAAATAAAGCTTGGCAGCGATCATAAGATGATCGAACCTAGATAAAATTTAAGGATCTTGTGATACAGTCGTTAAAGACTTATGTTCTAGCGTTCCGAGCCCGTCCGACACTATCGGACCAGAGGCGAAAACTACAACGGGCCCGTCCGATGTAGCTTAAACGCATCGAACGAACGGACGGCCCAAAAAAAGTCAGCCCGAAAACGGGTTCTCTCTACTGGATTGGCTTTGGTTCGTGTTATAAAGATACTGTGGGAATTTTCGTGGCAATCCGACATGATTTGAGCCGATTACGACGTCCCACAAATTGCGTTCGTTCGGTTCGGCACTAGAACGGGTTTTCCCGAGTTATTTCTGGTGCAAAGCTCCTCATTAACAAGGAAGACGGTTCACGCGAAGTTTCGTCGCAATCCGGCACGGTCGGACCGGAGGCGAAAATTACAACGGGTTCGTCCGGTATTAAGCTTAAACGCATCGGTCGAATGGACGGCCCAGCAAAAGTCGGCCCGAAAATGAGATCTCTCTATCGAAATTGTTTTGTTCGTGTTAAAAAGATATCGTGGGAAGTTTCGTGATATTCCGACATGACTTGAGCGGGTTTCGACGACGCTTTCGTTCGGTTCGGCCCCCGGCTTGGTTTCCTTGCACGTCGTGGCTTCGTTTGCCCACAAGACACGCACGACCGGCTAGGCGACATGCCTATCTCAAAAACTATGACTCTTCAAAGAACCAATGCATGTTCCTGTCACTTTGCCTTTTGTGCATAATGTATATATAGGGGAGACCATGGGGTCTGTTGCTCCCCATGCCTGTGTCATGGAAGGCCAGGGTCCCTGGCATGAGAGGTTTTGGTGATCATAGGCACGCCCATAGCCCTGCTAAGCACGTTCGGTGGCTTGTCCACCCCACTCTTGTCCACCCCACCCATCGCTATCAAGACGGCTTGGCCAGGCCTTGCCAGGCACACCCGATGCCTTGTCCTCCCGCACGATGCTATCAGGAACGGCTTGGCGCCAGGCCTTGCCATGCCAAGGTGTGCCCGTCGTCTTGCCTTGATGCTATCCGGAACGGCTTGGCCAGGCCTTGCCAAGCACGCCCGGTGCCTTGTCCTACCCGCACGACGTTATCAGGAATGACTTGGCATGTCCTTGCCATGCCAAGGAAAGCCAAGCATGCCCCGTCGCCTTGTCGCTAACTGTGGCCAGGCCTTGCCAAGCACGCTCGGTGCCTTGTCCCTACCAGGAACGGCTTGGTGCCATGCCAATCACGCCCGGTGCCTTGTCGCTACCGGGAACGGCCAAGCACGCCCGATGCCTTGTCACACCAAACGACGCTATCAGGAACGCCTAAGTTGGGAGCATGTTTATTTGTGTTCGTGAGGCCCACGCAAAGTTTCGTCCAAAACCGACCCCGTTTGCTCGAGTTACGATCAATCTGAAGTCGTCACGAGCCGGCCCCCAGAAAAATCTTGACCCGATATATTTTGTCGCAAGCATGCTTATTAAGTTCATATTGTGAGCACACAAAGTTTCGTCCGAAACCGGCCCCGTTTGGTCGAGTTACGACCGTATTCCCGGAAACGTCCGGGCCGGCAATTTTCACCATCGATTTCCTCCATAAATCAATTCCCAGTCACATACATATTACTCCAGTATTTCTAAAACACTTAGACAGTTTACAAACATATATTTCTTCCAATTTCAACTTCAATTATTTAGAAAAGGAGATGAACTCACCTCGACAGAAATCGACTTCAAACATAACCTTGATTTCCAATTCGCCTCTCCAACAATTCCATAACCTAATTCAGAAGATAGATTGGTTCATAAACTTCCATCTTAACAATCGATTTGAAGGAGAAATCGAATTCCTTACCAAGAACGAGATTAAACTTTGGTTTCTCTTCTACACCTATGGAACCGACTTCACAACAGAGAAATTGAGATTTTTCTCAATTTCAGCAGACTACACCCATTAAATATCCCAATTTCATCAACTTTCCAATAATCCCAAAACTATAGCTAAATAACAAAATCAACTCTCAAAGTTCATAAGTTCACAAATAACTTAAAGTCTGGGTCAATTGCACTTTCAACCCTTTCAATAATCCATTTAAAATAATACCTTCTCATTATTTTAAACGCTCTCCCAAAATGTACAAAATTATGGAAATATCGAGGTGTTACACTAACCAAATTCAAAGCATTAAAAGGAAAACTTATTATATATAGATATATAAACGCGTTATTTTGGTCATTTTCGAGTTGAAATTTTTAACCCTCTCTTTACCCGTTTAATTTTTATGTCGTGTCATGTTAACCCGTTTACTTAAATGGGTTAAATTGTAGTACCCAAACCCGTTTATTTCGTGTCGAGCTTATTTCCAGATGATTCTAACCTAGCATTGGTACCCGTTGCGTAAATTTGATGATTTAAAATTTCCCATCTCTTATCAAGTAATATTTTTTTAAAGTTTTTCTTAAATTAACTAGCAGTTTTATTAATAAATATCCATACGTCCAAAAAATAAGTATTTACATTACTATTTTTTAGTTTGTTTCAAAATTAATATCTACTTTAAGATATAATTGTTTATTTCCCTATTTTATAAAATAATTGTTTATTGTCCACTCCGACAGGAAGTAGGAATGTTAAAGTTTGGAAGGGAATGAAGGGCTATATATATTTTCCTAAAGGAAGTAGGAATATTAAAGTTTGGAAGGGGATGAAGGGCTATATATATAGCAAGAGATGAGCCTTCCCTTTGTCTTACCACCGATGTGGGACAAGTTCACTCCCAAAAATGAAGTCAGATTGTTGGGGTCTCTTTTGAACTTCAATCCATCCCACATCGAACAAGCAAGCTATTTTTTAAACTACAAACACATATAAAGCAAGCATGCATGCTGATTGATCCTTCCATATCTTTATTTGTTTGATCTTTCCATATATTTATTAATGTTTAATTAAAAATAAAAATATAATCATTATTAATAACAATTTTAATTTCCTAACTTAATATATTTATTATCAGTAAAAAAATTTAGCTAAATGAACATAAACGAACAATACTAAACGAACATAAACGAACAATATTAAACGAACGTAAACGAACATAAATGAACGAACGTTCACGAACGTAAATGAACGAACGAGACCTTTGTTCATGTCCGTTCGTTTAACTAAACGAACGAAAAAACGTGTTCATGTTCGTTCGTTTATTAAATGAACGAACATGAACGAACTTCCCGCCGAACGGTTCACGAACGGTTAGCTGAACGTTCGGTTCGTTTACAGCCCTACTTGTTTGTAGAACCTAAGAGCATCTCTAATGGTATTTGAAGTAAGCTTGAAGAGGATTTGAAGAAGACTTGAACATGAGTTGACCATTAGAGACAAAGACTTTCAAATGACTTTACTCATCAAACACCTCATGTTCCTCAAGTCTTTGAAAAAATGAATGTGAGAGGCAAAAGAGAGAGAAAGTATATATTGGTGGGACCAACATATTTTATATATTTTTATTTTATTCAAGTCTTTCATACTAGCTTTACCATTGTGGATGCCCTAATCAGATCATCGTCGCCTCTATCCCATCGTGCGCCTCCATCCCATCGTCGCCTCCATCAGGTTTGTACCATCGATTCTTCTGTGATTTCTTCTTCTTCTTCGGTCGATTTCTTCACTGATTCTTCCGATTTCTTCTTCTTCTTCTTCGCTTTTTTCCACATATTTCTTCTTCTTCTTCGCTTTTTTTCCACGGGTTTATTCACTGTGTTTTTTCCTTTTCTCCACAGGTACTCGATGTCAACCCGTACTGTGATTTCTTCTTCTTCTTTGATTTGTTGAATGTTTGTGTTATAAAAGGAGTGTATGAATCTGTTTATTATTGGTTATACTTTTTCTTTGCTCTGTTAAATGGTGATGGAAATGTGAGATCGATGCTCCTGGTTTAGGTAGTGAAATTTTTGATATATTAGGTCATAAATCATAACAAATATTACAAATAAAGGGATTATAAAATTCGACGATGATAAGATCAAATTGATATCTGAAAAAGTTAGGTAGTGGAAGAAATAGAGCATCACTTTTGATATATTAGGTAGTGGAAATTTTGTAGACATTCTTTGCTCTTTTCTTTGTTATTATTTTGTGAAAAAGTTCTCAAATCATATTTATTAAGTATCTTGTGTTAATGAAAGAAATAGAGCATCGCTATTCTTATTTGTTTTCATATATTTTATTAAGGTGTGTTTTTGGTTTGTGAACTTGATATATAGTGGTGAAGGAACATCCAATGCTAGAGTTATTGTTCTTCTCAGGCCACCTATTTTTCATTGTGGGGAGGTGGTGTATTGTTTGTTGTTCGTCACTTGCTTTAGATTATATTATGTGATTGTGTTATTGTTGAATGTTTTGTTCGATTGCCATTTCTATTTGTGATATGATGATTCTTTACTTTTCTATTTACATGATTTTTTAAGTCAAAACATGATCATTGTTCTTGTTGTTGTTTTTTTGTAGACATGGATCAAAACAATTTAATTCATTGTTAAAGTGTTTAGAGCTTACATCCACTTGCTCTTAACTTTGGCCAATCTTGCGAATTGGTTAGTTGAATATGAACAAAGACAACATGAGAGGTGAAATTTAAGACAAAGAACATTCACTAGATTTCAAGTTAGAGCGATAGAGATCCAACACATCACACGTGAAAGTGACATTATTTGTGTTAATGAGTTGTGGAAGGATAGGAATGCATTTGCTATTTTGTGTGAGTTGCTAAAAACTCGTGGTGGTTTATTAGATGATGGTAATGTGACAATTGAAGATCAAGTAGCTACATTTGTAAACATATTAGCACATCACACAAAACATAGATGTATTCAAGTAAGATTTTATAGGTCGGGGGAAACAATAAGTAGATATGTTCATCGAGTTGTAAGTGCTTTATTGCGGTTGCAAGACATATTGTTTGTCAAACCAACTCCGGTAGAGGATGATTGTACCGACAGAAGATGGAATTGGGTTAAGGTAATCATTGTTACCCCCTTTTATTATTTTATTGTATAAACATCTACCATTTAGTTAAAACTAAGTTATTTTGTTTATAGGGTTGCCTAGGTGCAATAGATGGAACGTACATTGAAGTGACCGTACCTGAGTCGGATAAACCAAGATACCGCACAAGAAAGGGACATATTGCGATTAATGTATTACGTGCATGCACTAGGGACATGAGTTTTGTCTATGTTTTATCCGGTTGGGAAGGTTCAGTTACCGGTTCTAGAGTACTACGAGATTCAGTTACAAGGAATAATGGTTTCAAGGTCCCATTCGGTAATTACTACTTGGCCGATGCAGGATATGTCAATGGCAATGGATTTTTGGCACCATATAGAGGCACTAGGTATCATTTACGAGAATGGGAACACATTGGTCATACACCTACGAATAAGGAAGAATATTTTAACATGAAACACTCACAAGCTAGGAATATCATAGAAAGGTGTTTTGGTATCTTGAAGAAACGTTGGGCCATACTACAAAGTCCGTCCTTCTATCCAATAAAACTACAAGGTCGAATGGTCCTAGCATGTGCATTGCTACATAATTTTATTAGGACATACATGGATCTTGATCCGGAGGAAAACACAACACTCACATTAGAAGATATGTCAATCGGGGAAGAGATGGCGGAATCCAATGATGATTTTGAATTCATTGATGTTGTTGAATCCATATATACACATATATATAGGGGTAGTTTCATTTGCAAACCACTTTTATTTTGCAAACCATGCAAACCATCGATTTCATTGGATAAGTTGATGAAATTGATTCATGAAAATGTTTAATTTGATGAAATTGTTACATATCATTCTTTTCTTGATGAAATTGTTTCATATAGTTGTGTTTTTCATGTAAAAATGAGAAAGTTTCATCAGACTGAGAAAAGTACATGAAACAGTTTCGCCAAACTGAGAAAAATACATGAAACCACATAAAAAACACAAATATATGAAACAATTTCATAAAGAAAATAATTATATAAAACAATTTCATCAAATTAAACAACTTCATGAACAAATTTCATTAATTTAACCAATGAAATTGATGGTTTGCACGGTTTGCAAAGTAAAAGTGGTTTGCATTTGATCTCCCCATATATATATATATATATATATATATATATATATGCATTTTTTTTGTTTTAATAGAAACATCTAAACAAAAACTACATTGCCAACAAACCGGTTCCCCAATACGAGCGATTGAAGACGATATTCGGAAAAGATCGAGCTACCGGATCGTTGGTCGAATCTGCAGCTGATGCAATGGAGAACATAAATCTGGAAAATAAAGTCGGCGCCGATACGGAAGACTTTACCGTGCCTTTGTCTACTCCTTCCAATGGCGCTTCCGCATCCCCCGTTCCACAAGAAGAAGAATGATCATCTAAGAAGAGAAAGTGAAATGCTAGTGTTGCGGACAATGTGTTTAAGTTGATTGAAAAGGGTTTTAACCGGTTCTATGATGTTCTGTCTTGTCATGTCCTGTCTTACCAAACGTTGTCCTGTCCTTTCCTGTCTTGTCATGTCTGCGTACCAAACGCACCCTTATTGAACATGAATAAATCAAATTAATTTAGGTTGAATCTACTTTATAGAAGTAGTTTAGTTTTTGAATTGTTCCTCCTTTGTTCATGTCACAAAGTTTTGTTTGAATTGTTACTCCTTTATTCATGTCACAATATATGTGACGTCTCATTCGCTCATTCTACGGCAACCAAACCGTGCGTCGATAATTCAATTTTTACATGGATTTTAGAGCATCTCCAACAGCTTCCCTAAATTTTTTCCAAAATGAGGAAGCAAAAGTCAAAATCCTCAAAAAAAATTACATCCATCTCCAACAGATTCCCCATTTTGGAGAATTCTAGTTTTGGGGTTATTCTCCATATTTGGAGAAAATTTTAGAGAATCTTCTACTTTCCCCATTTTGAGGAAAGTTTTGGAGAAGCTGTTGGAGATGATTTTACACCTAAAATCCTCATATTCCCCATTTTCTCCAAAATTAGGAAGCTGTTAGAGATGCTCTTAAAGAATTGTTTCAAACCACACGTTTCATCCCTTTTTTTAGCAATTATTTCATGACTTCCCTTTTCTAGAACACTCCAAAAACAATAATCATCAAATAATAACTAATAATTATTATTTCATGATTTACCATTTCCCATCAAAGGTAATATTTTATTTTCAAATTTTGCAAATTAAGTAATAGTTTGTTAATAAACATCTAATCATCTCAAAATAAGTGTTTACATTGCTTTCCTACTTTCTCTTAATATAAATATGACATGGGATCATGTGAGAAGTCTCATTTTTTATGAGAAATGTTTTTAAGTCATTGATCACTTTTAATCAAAAATACCCTCTCATGAATTGCGCTTTAAAAGGGAATTGATCCGGTGCATCTCAATGCGTCTTATCTCGATACATCCCATTCTAATGTTCGCTCATTTCTCATCCAGCGGTTTATAACCACTTCTCACGCTTCTCACCAAATTTGGTAATTCTCACATGATCCCATGCCGTATAAATATTTGCTTTAAAAATAATTATTTAAGTTTTTATTTTACCCTTAGCTTCAAGAGGGAGAAAGTCTCACTTTCTATAATTAAAGGTAAAATTGTCTTCCTATTACATATTCTTGAAATTATGTGGTATTTCATCATGGACAGTTTTTGAGACAAAGAAAATACAACACAAAAATTAAAATCATACTAATATCACATAATATTCAATTATTAATATTTCATCACTAAAACTATCATTTTTTTGTCTATATTCCTAAATCTAATATATCTAAATTATAATAATTTTGGAATTATACAAATACTTTCAAAAAACAAGAATTTTACAATTGTTTATTTAACATCCATATCAATATATATTATTCGGTTTTCCTTTTGTCTTAAAAACTATTGAATTATGTGGAATAAATAACGACATCTCTAACAAAAAATTGGAATAAATTTATAATATTGGCTTAAACATCTCTAAATAGAGACAAGGTTTGTAACTCGAGTGATTTGATTTTGTGGAATACATGTCTCTTGTTCCAAATTTCCCGGTCCCTTTCTTGTCCCGTCAATATCAACCACGTAAACACAAATCATTTTTTTGATTAAATTGACGGACAAAGAAGAAACATGTGAATTTAGTACATGAGATTTTTATTTAGATTTAGGGGTTGTTTGTTTACCTCTTAATAGTTCCATTAAGAGGCAATCTCTGAATCGCTAAGAGGTGAATCTTGTTTGGCAAAAAAAGGTCTGCCATTTGTGGTTTAAAACCCTCTGAATGATTTTGTATCTTGGACCTCCCTTAACCATTCAACGCCCTAACTTCATTATGAACAATTACAAACAACCATATTTCATTTTGCACCATATCATAAGAGTCTTTCAATCATTCTGACCACTTAATCATCCCGCATCAAACAGCCCCTAGTCCATGCTTGTTTCAGACGACGTCCATAAGGGCCAACCTTATACGCTCGTTCATGACCTCTCCAAACTCAACCCTATCGCCTCCCGATCGTTTTGCCTCAATGAGGTGAACGTTAGGCGTAAGCTCGAATATTTCCAAGTCGATAGCTAAAACACCATCCTTCCCTTCTCTTGATCCTTCCATTTTTAGCAACACACCATTGTTTTTCATTACTTGCATCTTCAAACTCTTGGCTATTTCTTCAAGTATCGAAATGATGGTCGTGGCCGGTTGTTTCGACACGAACCTCACTTCTTTCTCGTCTTCCATGTTGTCATGGAACAAACCCGTTAAGTCAAATCCGGATGACAATGAAATGATATCAAACGCGTTAAAATTAACGACTTTTCCCAAGCCTCCAATTTCTTCTACTGAATTAGAAACAACTGTTCTACTCTTTTGAGCAGAGACTAGATCTGCGTACATCATACCCACACCAGACCCGTTTGGTTTGGTTTGGTAAAGGCATTCCCAACTACCAAAAATAGCTGGTCTACTCTTTGGGGTAGAGGTCAGATTTGCATACATCATACCCTCCCCAAACCCCACCTGCAGGTGGGATATACCGGATTCATTTGGTTTGGTTTGGTTTTCCAAACAACCGAAAACCATGGGTTTTCGTGGTTTAGAAACCAAACCCGATTTGAACCAGGAGTTTTCCGTTATTTCTGCAACGGAAATCCTGGTTTCCGGGTTTGGATCTAAAATCTTCGACACTAACTTTCGTGCTTCAGTCGGAAACCAATTGGGATACTTGAGTTCCGCCCTTGCTATCTTTCTATACATCTCCATAAGGTTCGAGTCACGAAAGGGAAGAAAACCCGCTAAGAGCACAAATAAGACGACCCCACAAGACCAAATATCGGATTTTTCCCCATTATACCCTTTTTGGTGAATAACTTCGGGAGCAATGTAGGAAGGCGTACCACATGCCGTGTGAAGTAAACCGTCTTGTCTCTTGGTTTCAGCCAAAGCACTTAATCCAAAATCCGAAACCTTCAAATTCCCCTCATCATCTACTAACAAATTCTCTGGTTTCAAATCGCGGTGGTAAACACCGCGACTATGGCAGAAATCAACGGCGGTGATGAGTTGTTGGAAGTAGTTTCTTGCAGCATCCTCTTTTAGCCTCCCTTTAGCCACCTTGTTAAAAAGCTCGCCTCCTTTTACGTATTCTAGCACGAAATAAATCTTGGTTTTGCTAGCCATAACTTCATAGAGTTGAACTACATTCGGGTGTTTGACTAATCTCATCACTGAAATCTCTCTCTTGATTTGATTCATCATCCCAACTTTCAAAACTTTCTCTTTGTCTATAATCTTAATCGCTACGCTCACCCCTGTCTCGATGTTCCAACCATGGTAGACTTTGGCAAAATTCCCCTGCCCCAATAATTTCCCTAACTCGTAACGTTGCATCAAAACACCCCCTTTTCGATCCATTTACTAAATCGACAAAAAGAGTGTAATCGAAATTGGGGAATACTGTTTACTTGTTTCAAGAATTGAAGAGCTTAATTACTTAACCATCTTCACAAAGATCTTGGTATGATATGGTTTGACCTTGAGAGTAGTTTCTCAAATTTGAGAGAATGATCTTACCACATAATTCGATGTGCATAAGTCGAATTTTGTCGAAGAGAAATGAGGATGAATCAAATCGAGCTCCAGATTCAGAATTATCAGAGAAAGGCCTCTTAGCTTGCAAACACATCTTTCTGCATTCCCAACCTTTTTCTAAGAACTAGAATATAATTCAGCTAGACATTTCGTCGAACAGTTGGAAAGCAATGGCAGAAACTCCAACAAGTTTATGATTTGACCTAAAATCGAAGAAAAACGCGAATTAGAGCTAAATCAACCAATCGAAAACGAACTATAGGTTACTAAATTTTTATCTTCAAAAGTAACAATCAAATCCTATTGTTTCAAATCGAAAATCAAAATGCATCTGCAATCTTCAAACCATAGGCAGTAACGTATAATCATAAATTCAAAATCTAACATTAAAAAAAGCTGTAACTGCAAACGATTATCGGATTATAACAACAACAAAAGAAACATTCTAAATTCACAGAAAAATTTAAAAAAAAATTATGAACATCAATAGTAAAAAATGTATATATATATTATGAAAAATTCAACTAACATTCATATGAACATCAATGATCGAGTGCAAACAATTATAGATCCAGAACCGAGCACCGTGTAAATTGAATCGATTAAATCGAAAAAGAAAGGAAAAAAACATAAAATAGTGATGAATTACCTTGCAGAGGTTCAAATTTGGATGGTATGGAGCAGGGCGTTGCAGATGAACAGATAGGAAACCAACACATGCACAACACATGCAAAGCGTGGCTTTTATATACAGGAAGGAAGGAAGGAAGGAAGAAAGAAAGAGAGGCTTCATTGACCGCATGTTACTCGTTACGCGTCAAAACACCAAATTTCAAAATAAAAAACATTCTTTTTCTTGTTTTAGAATCAATTTCTAAAATAATTATTATTCTCCTTTTATTTATTTTTTTGTGATAATGGCATGCAGCTGTGTCAAAAATTGAGGTTAATATAAAAAGCATGAAAAGTGAATCTGAATTGTTTATTATTTTTAATTTCATACCTTCTTATGAATTGCGCTTTATAAAAAATTTGATCTGGTGCATCTCGGTTTGTCTCATTTTAATGTGCATCAATTTCTCATCTAACGGTTGATAATCAATTCTCACGCTTCTCACGATAACCTTAAATTCTCATCGGAACCCAATTCATGGTTTACATTACTATTTTAGTTTATTCTAATATAAAACGTCTATCACTAATTTTTCTAAAGAATGTTCACATTCAAAAATAAATATCTACTTTTTCATTATACTTCTTTAGTTATGAGACGAGAAGAAAATCCTCCATTTTCTTTTAATTAATTGAAAGTTATAATAATTACACATTTTTAAAACAGGTTTTAAATTAAGTTTTGTATTCCTCGACTCTTTTGAATTGGTTTAAGGATAAAAATGAAAAGAAGATTTTGATAAATAATTCTAATTTTCCTTCTAAATATGGAAGGAAACAGAAAGAAAGAAAGAAATAATAACAATACACGCTAATTTATTTATTACAAACCGTTATAAACTAAATACGGAAATATATATAAAATGATATCTTCCATTTTCTTTATTTCATGTCAAGTACATAACAATTTATTTTCTTTCATTTCTATGATGTCGAAATTCAGAATGAAACAAAAGACTTTTTCTTATTAAAATCACTCAGAGTTATTTTAATCCGTGATTACGATCAGATTACACCTCAAAATATCAATGGTTTTATTAGAATCCAATGTTTTTCAAAATAAGTAAATCGGGACTATAGGTAATCTATCACTGATTTGAGTTTTCCACCAGCTTTTTGTGACGGATTTATGATGAATCTCTCTATTGCAACAAAGTTTTCAGGAAAAATTTGATAGGTAAAAGTCTTTTATTTACTAGTGATTTGTATCTGTGTTTTTAAAAGAGAAGAGAAGGAAGCAAAAGAAAAAATCATGTTCTTGAATAGAAAAAAAAGTAAAACACATATTTTATGCTAAATAATATATCCTTATTTAGTTTCCACGGTTTGTAATTGATGAATATATATGTAATTTTATCTCGTTGCAACATAGAAACAATCATAAAATACTAGCCCAAAACGACCCCAAAATTTTACTGAAACCAACCATTAAAAAAATAGGTTTGCGGAACAACCTATACACAGTTGAGAATTTCTAAACAAAGTCTCGAATTAAAAGTAAAGCAAATATAACTATCATCTAATCCTCGCCTCTCACTTAGGCCTTCTCTTTGTCCTTGTCCGAACCTCCTACTAGACGCTTTCCTGAAAATGGGTTTAGATTTGATAATGCGAGGTTTAGATCATGAGGTCTAGTGAGGTCCCTCTAGAAAACTTTCGCTCCACCTCAATGTATATAAAACAGTTTATAAATGTTCATAAACAATTTAATGCATCGAAAACATTTAACTTTCATCAACAAGAAACCACACATGAAATGGCACACTGGAGTCACGTACACCGGTGACAACGTGTCAGTCTCACACTGCCTTAATTGGAACACACCCTCCATGGCATAAACGAGACACACACCCCGGTATGAGTACTAGTGGGACACACTGTAAAGCTCGTGTCCCAGTATGATTTTACTTTAGCTATTTAATTATTTAATTGTATGTCCCTTTATTAGTAGTTATCTTTCTCGCATCGTTTTGGCATTAACGGGGTTTGTCGGAGGGACCACGTGTGTATTATAGTTAAATTTTTTTGGGCATTTATCGAAGGGTGGAGAAGGGCAGGGACTATTTGGGATAATTCAGAAACATGGGGTGCATGGGGGTCGGCCCATAATGGAACCGACCCACCTCTCGTTCATTTCTCGTCGCCACCAAAAGAAAAAGGGGAGAACCCTAATGTTTTGTTTTCTCTTTTTCCTTCTTCTCCTATACTATGTCGTGAACCCCATTGTTGTCACACCCTCTCCTTGCCTGTTCTTCGCTGCTGCCGGAAACCACCAGCACCACCACCGGTGCCGCCGCTGAGTTTCGCCGGAGAGAGAGTGCAGCGAGAAAGAGAGGGGGTGCGAGAGAAAGAGAAAGATCGAGCCGGTGACCGGGATCCCGTCGAGACGCTGCTGGGTTTTATTGTCGCGAGGTGAGTTTTCTCTCTTTTTGTTTCTTTTCGTTGCCATCGCGCCATCACGAAACCACCACCATGGCTGCCGCCGCAGCCATGGCTGCCGCCAGTTGCCGCCGCCGTGCGCCACCAGCCGGGGGCTGTGATGGTGGGCTGTTTGAGGGTGGGTCGAACGTGTGTAAAGGGGGTGGACGTGATAGGATTAGTTGGCTTGTTCGTTTTCTCGTTATCGCCAAAGTTTTGTAAACCACCGCCGCCGCCGTCGCCGGCGACCACCACTGCCGGAGGTGGCAGTGGGTGGTGCGAGGTTGACCCAGCCCTTATAACCTAAAATCCTAATCACGTGAATCTTAGTTGCAAACCCGAATCGCGTAAACCGTTTTATAAAATCGTCAATTTATGTGAAAGACGTCCTTATGTCACTGTTTTGCGTCAACCATAACTTTCTCTTCGTAACTCCGTTTAAGCCGAAACTGGTGCCCACGGTTCAAGTTCGGGGTCGGGCACGTTTTCCGTGTTTTAGCGGAAAACTGGTTCGGTCTCTAGCTGGGCGAAAAAGTGGTTGCAAGTTCGGTGTTTCGTCATTTCATGTGAAAATTTCTGGAATCTGCCTTGATCTTGCGAAAACCATAACTTTCTGCTCGTAACTCGGTTTGGGGTGAAACCGGTGTCAAAAATTCCCTTTTTGAGTTTAGAAACTTTTCTGTGTTTTGTGCAAAACCCAGTTCGGGACGTAGCATGGGTCAAACTGTCGTTTTATACTGAAAGGTGCTGAATTTCGCTGTTCTGGAAACTGTTTTTGTTAAATACGTAGTAAATTGTAGAAAAATCGTTAGGAGGTGTATAATATGTCCTTGGAACCCTATATCTGAGTACTTTCTAATCATGAAATAATATTGGGAATTTTCTGGGTTTAAAGGGGTCGAAACAGGTCCCGAACAGACCTGTTTGGCGAGAGCGAAAAATGGTTTTAGTGACGGTTTAAGCGTGTGTCGTGTCATAGGGTCCGGGTCTTGTATTGACACGTTTTAACATGCGTTTAGGTGCTGGGAAGTGACCGTAATTGTGAAGCTTGAATTGTATTGTTAAGCTAGGCGCGCATTCGAGGTGAGTTCTCCCACTATATCTAATAACGGTTGTTTTATCATTGCTGTAGTACGTGTGTGGTAGCTTTATGTGATTGTGTTGTGGAACTAGATAGTGGGGTGTCTAGTTGATACTATGTTGTATGCATGTTATGGTAGTTTGTATGTACTACTGTACTTGTGGTGTGAACTAGTTGTTTGTGGTGCGTAATATGTGATTGGGTTAAATGCTTAGTATAAACGTGTGTTACATTACAACTCGGTGGGACCGAGGGCTCGGTGGGACCGAGGAAGTGGAAAGAAACGTTGTGGGAACTCGGTGTGACGAGTGTGTTACATTACAACTCGGTGGGACCGAGGATCCAGCGGGGCCGGAGATTTTATACGCGGGTGGCGTAGAGACTCGGTGGGACCGGGGATTCGGCGGGGCCGAAGATGTTATCATGTGGTCGGTGGGACCGACTTGTGCCTTTTAGGCGGGTGGTTGTGGATATACATGTTTATGATTTGTTCGTAGACCTGTATGATCGTTTATGTGTCACTATCTGTTTTAGGGGTAGTGTGGAATAACTGTATTATTTATGGTGTTTGAATTCACTAAGCTTCGTGCTTACCCTTTCCCAATAGTTTGTGGTTTCAGGTTCGGGCGGCTCCAAGGCGTGACGAGTACACACTGGCGCGCGGGATGAGCTGGTTATTTTATGGTCTTATTAATTAAACATTTATTCCGCTGGGTTTGCTAAGTGAACAGTATTTATGAGTTTGCAAACGAAACGTTGGTATTATTTAAGGAGTTTTTTATATATGAAATGTTTATTTAAAAATTTAAATTCGCTTGTAATTTTTGGGACGTTACACACACCCCCCGACTTAGCCGTATCATGCTCACTTTCAAATGTATGCATACATAACAACGTAACTTTTCAAACATAGTAAACATGCATCTTTATATACGTAAGATAAGACATGCAGTTCCATAATATCTCATGCGCGTAAAATAGCATACAAGTCATCTCATTTTCTGTTAAAAATACTCACATGTTGTCCCCGCTGCTTCCACACACACGAGCTAAGAATTCCCAAACCGAGCATCTAAATATTCCACAACACACAACGACGATAAGTCACCCAATCACCCTCCAAGTTCACGCTCAAAACTTAACAAGAACCTTGAACTGACACTTTAAGGTTGCCCCTAAACGACACCCTAAATTACACTAGGTGAACATCTAAACTCTTACGAACGAATCCAACGAAACCGGGAGGAGCTGCCCTGGAAAGCTACTGCCTTAAAATGGGGTTTCATCGGATCCCCATCTGGATTTCCCCATTCCCGGGTTTTCCCGGATTCCCAGCTTACCCGACTCTCGGGTCCCTTCCTGACTCCCGGGTCAGGTCTCCCGACTCCTGGGTCTGGCCATCCCGACTCCCGGGTCTAGCTCACGACTCTCGGGTCTGGCTATCCCGACTCCCGGGTCTAGCCATCCCAACTCCCGGGTCTAGCTCACGACTCCCGAGTTTGGCCATCCCCCCGGATTCATACCCGGGTTGAGCGATTCCCGGTATATCGCACAGAGTGAAATGAGGAAAATACATCAAATCTCGATTAAACCCGATTCCAACGATTTTAAGCTCTTAAGACAATAGGTAAACATGCAAAGCGCTCTTAAAACAAGGATTATACATCCAAAAACCCATTTCCTTTTGGATTAAACTATTCCAACTCCCATTTCATATCCAAAAGCCACATAATGACTTTTTCCCAAATCAGAACAAAAGATTAAGGACTTGAAGGTTACCTTGAAAATGTTTTGATGAAGAATCCCTCTTTAAATCAGCACCTCCCTTGACAAAATCACAAGTAACGATCCTTGATTTCTTCCCTCTTCTCCAAGTTGCACGCCGCCCAAGGTTTTATCTGAATAAGGGTTTTGGGCCAAAATGAGGGGTTTTATACCCCCTTTCTACAAATTGCAAATCAGACCCTGAAGTTCAGAAAAATTTTCTTAATACCACTCAACTTCTATTCTTCTCTTTTAGGATCACGGTTATTACATTAAGCCTCGTAATAGGGCAAAATATTCCATAAAACTGATAGCCGACAAATGACCCTTAAAAGCCACACAAATTTATAAATTAAAATCGAAAAAGACATAAAGATATATTAGGTTGTATTTTGCAAATACACTTCTAAAAACGTATAAATATTAAATCAAATATGTAATTGAAAAATATAATTAGAAAAAGAAAGATGTAAAATAAGTACAAACTTTTGTAGCGCAGTGGTTGATCGCCTTGGGTGATGTGGTGGAATATCCCATCTACCCAGGGTTCGATTCCAGGCATCCTCAACATTGATAAGACATCTTTAAGTTTCAAAATTGTCAGGGATTAGTCCGGGCTGTGCCTGAAATACCCTTTCCAAAAAAAACTTTGAAAATAATTTAATTGAAAAAGTAAATTATTATTATTACAAGACAATATCATTTAGAAATCTATAACTATTTTATATACCCGAGTCCCGACTCCCGACTACAAAAATAATGTTTATAAGAATATTATTTTAGGATTTCAATCCTTTTCTGGAATTGTTTATATTATTATTTTATTTATGGAAAATATTTTAGTGAATGGGTGGGTGGGTGGGTGGGTGTTCCAAATTACTAATTGATATGGTAGGTCTACGTTTGAGAACCACCGTTACTTTAATTTTTGTTCTTATGTTTCCGATATTTTATGTAAAGCAGAGATATTTTAATTTAAAGAAAATTAAAAGAAAAATATGTCTGTAAAAATTGTTTATTGGTTTATTAAAAAGTGTAATAATTATATATTCTTGTGTGTCATTTTGACTATAGAAATTATTTATGGACGAAGGGAGTATTACATATTGAGTGATTAATACAATGTTGACAAACTAGTTGATAAGTGATATGAAGACTGATAAGTTAGTTGGTAGCTTATAATAATTCACTTATTACTGATAAACTAGCTGATGAAAAATTATATTGATAAAAACTAACTTATGAATATATGTAAAATAACAAATTGAGAAAAACTCAACGAACATTCATGTATTAAGTGATTAGATCCTGAATTTTTTTTGAACAAACAAAATCTTACAATTATAAACTATCAAGTATCAACAAATCAATAGAAAAGTACAATAAACCAATAAAAGTAAAAACAAAATATATCATTTTTATTAACTTTTATTTATTTTCCTATTTAAATGAAAATCACAAGTGCTTGTTATATAATAACCAAGGTTCTAGAACGAAAGGAATAGAAGTGAATGTGAAAATAAATGGAATTCTTTAACCGTGGGGGCTGAAGTGTAATTTGTAGAAGGAGAGTATAGAACCCTTAAGGTTGGCATAAAACCCTATAATTGGATATTCCATTTGAGCGGCTGTGTGTGTTGGACCGGAGAGAAGAAACCAAGCTGTTACTTGTGATCTTTGGAAAAGAAAGAGTTGATTTGGAAGAGGGAGATTCATCATTCAAGCAATTCTAGATAAGCTAAAAAATGACATCGTATGCTACATTTTTTATCCGGTAAGTGCTTACCGTATAAGATTTTTGGTCCTTGTCATCGTTCTTAGAGCATCCACAATCATGGACCTCTTTGGAGGTTCATGACTTTGTCACATCAGTTTTCTCTTTCCTAAACATTTTATAAACTTTTCACTCCCAATTATGAACCCGTCCATACTTTATATAATAAAATATATAATAATAAAAATTAGAATAGTTAAAAATACTTATTATAAATAAAAGATAGTAATTATAAATTATAAATAACTAAAAAATACGTATTACAAGTAGGGAAATTAATTAAAATACCCCAAGTTTGATCAACTGTTACCGAAATACCCTAAATTTTTTCAACTTTGCAAAAATGCCCAAAATACCCACGATGGGGTCCCGCGATCGAGGGCTAGGCTGACGTGGCATGTACTTTGGGGCCAAATGCCCCGCGAAGCCCCTCAACTTTGGCCGCGGTGCACTTTTGGTCCCTGCCCGCGATCGCAGCCCGCGATGGCCCAAAAAATTACAGTTTTGGTCCCTGAAATTTTACACTTTTGGTCCCTGAAAATTTACACTTTCAGCCCCTATACTTAGACGAATCTTGCATGCTTTTACTGTTTTTTTCCACAATTATTGTACTTTGAAGACCGATTTGTGGTTGAAATTCATTTGCATGTTTGAGATTTCATCCATAAATACCAGTAAGATGCAATTCACAATTCACACTTCCTCTTGCTTTCTATCTTGATTTCTCTCTTGCTTTCTTTCTTTGAATTGTTTTCTCTCTTGATTTCTCTTCTCTCATTTAATCCACAAATGACATCGTCATCAAACCCTAAGGCTACTCCTGAAAAAATGTCACCTCAAATCGAGGTCGCCATAGCAAAAAAGGAAAATGAGATAGATGAACTAACAGAAGAGTGGAAAAAAATTATGGACAGGAAGACAGTCCATTTGAGAAAGATCGAAGAGGAAGACAGGGAGATCAAAAGGATGAAAGGGGATATAAAAGCTAGGGAGGCTCGTGTTCGTCGAGAACAAGAAGCAATTCACCATATTCTGCAAGACTTCGCAATTATTCAAGCGAAGGTAAACGAGAAGCAAGCTTGGATTGATGAAACTAAATCAATTTTTAAGTAGGTGGTGGTTGTTTTAGTTGTTTTGTATTTTTTTTTCTTGTTTTGTATTTTTTACTGTGTTGTTGTTTTGTATTTTTTATTGTTAATTTCTCTGAAAAGTAGTTTTTAAGCCGCTGAACCACGGTTAGGTTGGATACATCATGCAAGGTCAAGTCAGAGGTTACCTCATTCGTGGGCCTACTCCTCTTGTAGAATATATGACAACCCTCAACTCATTTGCTAAAGTGTGTGCGGGTTGTGGTACACAATGGCCATACGTGGTTGCAAAAGCAGAAGCCGTTGAAGAAGGGTCAGAAAGATTGAAGATGAAGAGCTTGTTGGATGGAATACAAACTAACTGTGTTATCAATGTTCATTTAGAAGCATATGTATGTGTGTATATATAATATGAAATGGGGTTTTGACAAGTTGGTATCACTGGACTCATTTAAGAATTGTGAAAATGGGTATTTGACGAATGATGATTCATGTGTGTTTGGAGCTGAAGTGTTTTAAACACACATGAATCATCATTCGCCAAATACCCATTTTCACAATTCTTAAATGAGTCCAGTGATACCAACTTGTCAAAACCCCATTTAATATTCTTCTCATTTAAGAATTTATGAATTTTAATGTATAACTGTATATGATATATATTAAAATATATAAATCCAAAAAAATTCAAGATTGGGCTCATTTCGAACGTATCGAAGAGACGATTATAATGGTGTAATTTATTAAAATTAAAACGTATCTAATATGAATATATTTATCATTTACAAACTAGCTGTGTTATCAATGTTCATTTAAAAGCATATGTATGTGTGTATATATATCATTTACAAATCAGTGTTTAGATCAACAGTATCATATGTGTTTGTTCCATATGGTTCAAGCTGTGACGGGCCCGGGGTGTGACTGACAGAATGTCTCATTGGCACGGTTGAAGGGGCGGGATTTGGACACTCTCCACGAGTGTGTCCTACGCATTGGCACCGAGTACATCTTCGTTGTATCGAACTTTCACCACGTGATGGACGTCGGTCGTTCTTTCTCGGTCTCCCGGCCCTGTTCTTATCCATTAAAGGTGGATAGCATGGTGGAAGCGGGTCGGGGTGGATACACCCATGCTGCAGGGGGTCCAGCTGGGTTTATTACCTCCACGTATGTTTTCCGGTAATATTCGAACGTGAAGAAAGGTACAGCCAAGTCGCTGCAATCTGTACGACCCATATATGTTGCTGCAGCGATGGCATGGCCGCACGGTAACCCAGATTTATCCCATTCGCGACACGAACAAAGGTGGTCTTCCATATTCACAATCGCGTGAATATAGTCATCATGCACCTCGTACTTCCCATACCCGATTGCTCTTACCGGCCATGTCGCCGCACGACGCGCCCTGTACTGAACGATATTCTCCGCCGTTGGTATGAGTGCATTTTGTATCTTAGCTCCTGTTGGTGCAAGTGTACCCAGCTTTAAATATTGTGATATATTTTTGGTACACATAAAATCACATCTCTATATTTATTTTGATGATTACAAAACACACCGCATTTTTTGTTATCTAATATTTTATCTGAGTGTGCAGATATTTAAATGATCTCAAATCATTTTATCTGAAGAATCCAAGACTGAAGAGTTTCGTCATTTTATTTTAAAATGACAAACACCCTAAAATAATATACCACTTGGATATTTCGAAAACCAATCCCAATAATGTTTTTGAAATAATTAATCTTTTAATATTAAATTCAAAAGATTTTTTTAATATATATATATAATAACGTATGATATATATATCTATATATATATTATATTATTAAACATATCATCATTATATTTTATATATATATAATATATATGATTTATTAAAAAACTCATGATTACTTTTCACTTTTGCGTCTGACAAATTGAAATTGCTTTTCTCTTTTGCGTCTGACATATTAAAAAAAAACTTTCTTTTGCTTTTTACTATTCATTCATTTAATGAAGAAGCGTCTTCAGCCGAGAGACTCCTGCGTGCGCTGCTCCCTTTATCCGCCACCTCATCTAGCCGTTGGAGCCTTGCATATATATATATGCGACGTTTGTGAAGAATAAAAGAGAGAGACAACAGTAACAATAACTACACCAACTTCAGCATTTAATTTCTTCCTCAGCATTTGATCACTACTCTGCTGTTTCTTCTCTCAACTGTTATAATTTATAAAAATATTTTTGAGCAAGAATTCTTGAGTTGATAGCAGATTAAAATCTCTCGATTAGTTGAATCAGCAAAACAACTCAAGTGATCAAACTCTCTCTAAAAATCCAAGTGATTAATATTTTACAAGAGTGATTGTCATATTAAAATTATACCCTCTTGTAAGTGTTTGAATAGAGTGAGTGATCCATATAAATCTCTCATCTGAGTAGAGATATTCGTGACAATATTATTTGTATTAAGGTTTGTGTTTCTACCATAAAGAACACGTTCGTATTGGATCTCCGAGAAGTGTTATTTTCTCGAGGTGGACTAGCCAACTTTGTGTTTGGTGAACCACTTTAAAAATTCCGTTGTCAAGTATTCTCTTTCCCTTATCTATTTACTTTCCGCTGTGCATTTAAATTAT
The DNA here is from genome assembly GCA_033807775.1 of Saussurea involucrata. Lineage (NCBI taxonomy): Eukaryota > Viridiplantae > Streptophyta > Magnoliopsida > Asterales > Asteraceae > Saussurea > Saussurea involucrata. Next base: position 83,172,696 of record CM066323.1, on the reverse strand, counting down.
ATCTGTTTATATAATTGTTGTTTATTTATTATTTCTATACTCTGATTTATTTATACTGTTTCTGTACTGTATTTATTTATAAAAGAATTTTTTGAAAGTAAAAGATTTAAAATACAACCTTACCCCCCCTAGGTTGTCTAACATTTGGTATCAGAGCAGGTCTTTCAAAAAATTTCTGCATAAATTTCTTTTATCCCTTTAAATGGCTCAACAAACTAATATTGTGTTTTCAAAACCTCCCTTGATAGATACTGAAAAGTTTGGCATTTGGGCCGAGCTATTTGAATGTCACGTGCGTGGCAAAAATCAAAAGATTTGGAATATTATAGAAAAAGGGAATTTTAAACCCACCATTGTGAAAGATGATGTTTATATTGATAAACCTATAGATGAATGGACTACTTCTGATGAAACTCATTTTTGTTTAAACTTTGAAGCTAAAAATATATTATATGCTGCTTTAACAACTGATGAAATTGAAAGAGTATATACATATAAAACTGCAAATCAAATATGGGAAAGTTTAAATAATACTCATCGTGGAAACACGGAGGTTAAATCTAGTAAAGTGAATATTTTAGTTCACGATTATGAACTGTTCGAAATGAAACAAGATGAGTCAATTGACTCAATGTTTAAAAGATTTAACCTTATTGTGACTACTTTGAAAGGTTTGGATCGCACTTATCCTAACGAGGACTATATAAGGAAAATCCTACGAGCCCTTCCTTCGGAGTGGATGCAAAAGATAACATCTTTAGAAGACTCCCGTGACCTTTCCATAATGAAGATAGATGACTTGATCGGTAATCTTAAAGTGCATGAAATTGCACTCAAAAGAAACAAAGATCGGGAGCAAGTCAAGAAAAAGTCAATCGCTCTCAATGCCTCAACTCCAAATGGCAAGAAGAAAAAGGAGGAAGCTAGCACTTCAAAAGATCAATCCGACAAACTCGACGAAGTTGCTATGTTGGTAAGAAACTTCTCTAAATTTTTCACTAACAAAAATTTTTCTAAAAATAATAGATTTCAAAGAAACGGTAACTACCGTCGTGGCGGTGAAAACCGGAGTCGCAACTTCCACAAAAGAGAAGATAAAGTGAAGAAAAATGGCGACTCAAGCGAAGACGAAAAAGCAAAACCAAAGAGAGGTTATTGTTACTCTTGTGGTGACAAAGACCACTACGCCAATGAATGTCCGAAAAAGAACAAGTTCCAAAAGAAGAAGGAGAAAGCCTTCATTGGAGGCGCGTGGAGCGAGAGTGAAGAAGAAGATGACTATCAAGCCATTTGTCTTATGGCCGAAAGCGACGACGAGGTAAAATCTTCTTACTCGGATTACGATAGTGATTATGAAAGTGATAATGAAAATAATCTTGAAGAATTATATGAATCTTTTCATAAAATGGCCGCTCTTGCAAATCGTTACCAAGATGAGAATGTTATGTTAAAAGAAACTATAAATGCATGTAGAAAGGAAATAAATAATGTTAAACAAAAATCTGAAAATGATATGGATATAATTGCTAAATTAGAAACTAAATTAGGAGAAAAGGATTTTTGTAAATCTTGTGATGTTTTAAATAAAGAAATTGCATGCTTAAATAAAAAATCACATGAAAATATTATTTGTACAAAATGTGATATACTTGAGAATGAGATTACATGTTTAAAGGCTAAAAGTGCTTCATATGAAAAAGATAACATGTTAGCTAAAGCCTTTGAAAGTAGTAATAAAAAAGTTCTTAACATGCTTAATATGCCTAACCGTATAAAATGTAGAAAATGTATTGGTTCCGATACGTGCAAAGATAAATGTTCTTGTAAACCCATCAAAAGATTTTATGAATCACCTAAAGTTAATACAAGAAATCAATATGTGCAAAAACCTCCGTATGTGCGTAAAATGAATAATGCAAATTATATACCGAGAAAACCGTATGCTCGCATGTATCATGATAAATATTCTAAACCCAATAATAATGCGAATGTAAATGCTTGTTTTTATGTGTATGATAAATATAATCGCAAAATTAAAATGGTAAATAAATGGATTCCAAAAGGAATGTTTAGTAATGATAATCCCGGTGGTATGCGTTTATGGTTTTAAATGTGTTATGTATATATGTTATATATATATATAGTTTAAATATAATTTGTTGTATATATATATAAGTAATATATATTGCTATGTACTGTTTGTTTATATATATATACGTATTACATATATATATATATGGTGTTTGTTTAATATACTATATATATATTTGTGTTTGATGTATTATATATTAAAGTTGTTTAATATATTATATATATTTTGTTTTACTTGATATGTGTTATATATATATATTAATATGGTTTGATGTATTATATATATATATTAATGTTGTGTAATGTATTATATATATTCTGTTTGACTTTATATATATGCATGTTGGTTGACATTGAAACTAATTGTCAAGGACCCACGAGAAATGGGGACCATAAAAGTTACATCTTCATTATTGTAGATTGACCTCGATATGGACTGGATACTCGATAGTGGGTGCACGCGTCACATGACCGGAAACAATAATCTCTTTTCATCATATAAGTCATGTGATGGTGGACAGGTAATTTTTGGAGGAAACTCCAAAGGAAATATAATTGATAGAGGTACAGTTTCTTGCAATAATGTTCAATTTCTTAATGTTAATCATGTTGATAATTTACATTTTAATTTGTTAAGTGTTCGCCAATTGTGTAAAAATAATACAACTGTTGTCTTCGAAGAAGACTCGTGCAAAATCTTGAAAAATGGCCAAGTTCTTTTGACTGGTTCTGTGAAAGGAAATTTATATATTTGCAAAACTGTTGTATCTGAAAATGTATGCTTATCTTCTTTTAATGATGTTTCTACTTTATGGCATAGGCGTTTAGGTCACGCTAATCTAAGATTAATTCAAAATTTAAAAAATAAGGAGCTTGTGAGTGACCTGCCAAAATTAAAGTTTGATAATCATTTTTGTGACGCTTGTCGTGTCGGCAAACAACATCACGTTTCTCATAAATCAAAAAATGTTATTTCTACTCAAAGAGTTTTAGAACTTTTACATATGGATCTTTTTGGCCCGATGGCTATTCAAAGTTTTGGAGGAAATTTTTATACTTTGGTTATTGTGGATGATTATTCCCGTTATACTTGGACTTTATTTTTGAGACATAAAAATGAGGCTTTTGAAAAGTTTAAAATTTTGGGAAAACGAATTCAAAACCAACAAGGTTGTACGATTGTTTCCATACGTACGGACCATGGACGAGAATTCGATAATGATGTACAATTTGGTGCCTTTTGTGATAAACATGGTATAACTCATAACTTTTCTGCTCCTCGAACACCTCAGTCAAACGGGGTTGTTGAAAGGAAAAATCGAACGTTGCAAGAAATGAGTAGAACTATGCTAAACGAACATCAAGTTCCCCAAAAGTTTTGGTGTGATGCCGTTGCTACCGCGACCTATGTGCTTAACCGTGTCCTAATTAGAAGTATCCTAAATAAGACACCCTATGAACTTTACCGTGGTAGAAAACCTTCCTTAGCTCACCTGAAAGTTTTTGGTTGTAAATGTTTCATTTTAAACACCAAATCCTACTTAACCAAATTTGACCCTAAAGCCTATGAAGGAGTGTTCCTAGGTTACTCTTGGAATAGCAAAGCCTATAGAATCCTAAATAAGGAAACCATGGTAGTGGAAGAATCCCTTAATGTTAGTTTTGACGAGAGTCCTCCCAAACCGAGTGCACCCTTAGCAAATGACAATGTTTGTGAAGGAGATGTCTTAGCCCAACAACTTAGTACCTTGGATTTAGGTACCCAACCTTCCACAAATAATATTGAAACTAGTGATGCCCCTCCTTGTTTTATTCCACAAGGTGTAGATGATCCTAATCTTAGAACCGCTCGAGGCCATCCCGTAGATCAAATTATAGGTGACCTAAACCAAAGGACAACTAGATCACAAATCCATACCCATTGTGCTTTCCATGCCTTTATCTCAACCATAGAACCTAAAACCATAGATGAAGCTTTAGGTGATGAGGATTGGATATTGGCCATGCAAGAAGAGTTAAACCAATTTTCTAGGAATGATGTGTGGGACTTAGTGCCTAGCCCTAGTAGTCAAACCATTATTGGCACAAGATGGGTCTTCCGAAATAAGGTAGACGAGAACGGTGGAGTCACACGAAACAAGGCACGTTTAGTTGCCAAGGGGTACAGTCAACAAGAAGGTATAGATTATGACGAAACCTTTGCACCGGTTGCAAGGTTGGAGTCTATTCGAATGCTTCTCGCTTTTGCAAATGCTAAAGATTTTAAGTTATTTCAAATGGATGTTAAAAGTGCTTTCTTAAATGGTATTATAAATGAGGAGGTATACGTTTCTCAACCTCCCGGTTTTGAAAGTTTTGAAAACCCGACACATGTTTATAAATTAAAAAAGGCGCTTTATGGTTTAAAGCAGGCTCCGCGTGCTTGGTATGATAGATTAAAAACATTTTTAATTTCTAATGGTTATATTATGGGTAAAATTGATAATACTTTATTTGTGAAATATGTTCAAAATGATATTGTGGTTGTGCAAGTATATGTTGATGATATTATTTTTGGTTCCACTAATGAAAAATTGTGTAATGAATTTTCTGCGAAAATGACTAGCGAATTTGAAATGAGCATGATGGGAGAATTAAAATTCTTCTTAGGATTGCAAATAAAACAATGTGAAACTGGTATTTTTATTAGTCAATCTAAATATTGTAAAGATATGTTGAAAACGTTTAACTTTGAAAATGTCAAACCCGTTGAAACTCCAATGACCACAAATTTGCAATTATCTCGTGACGAGGAGGGAAACGATTTTAATGAAAAGATTTATCGTGGTATGATTGGTAGTTTATTATATTTAACTGCTAGTAGACCTGATATTATGTTTAGTGTATGTTTATGTGCTCGTTTTCAATCTTCACCTAAACAAACTCACTATGAAGCTGTCAAGCGTATTTTTCGATATTTACGAGGTACTACTAATCTTGGCTTATGGTACGCAAAGAAACCCGAGTTAGAAGTAACGTGTTTCGCCGATTCCGATCTTGGTGGATCTATTGTTGACCGAAAGAGTACTAGTGGGGTATGTGCCTTTATAGGTCTCTCACTTGTGTCTTGGTTCTCTAAGAAACAACAATCCGTAGCGTTGTCTACTACCGAAGCGGAATATGTAGCCGCCGCAAGAGCGTGTGCTCAAGTTCTTTGGATGAAACACACTCTTACCGACTTTGAGGTACATCTAACCAAAATTTCAATTATGTGTGATAACTCAAGTGCCATAAATCTAAGTAAAAATCCTGTTTTACATTCTCGTACCAAACATATTGAATTGAGACATCACTTTTTACGAGATAATGTTCAAAAAGGCAAAATCGTGCTTGAAAAGGTTGATTCGGAAGATAATTTGGCCGATATTTTCACAAAAGCCCTTAACAAAAAAGCGTTCTTTAAATTAAGGCTTGGTTTAGGCATGCTTGAGTATAACCCTTGATAAATACTAACTCTCAAATATTTCATCTTTTGAGGGGGAGCATCTTTCGAGGGGGAGCATAAGCGATTTTCTTAAACCCTTTTTGCTTCGACAAAAGGGGGAGAGAAACCGAGTATGCTCTCGTGTTTAGCGTTGTGTTTGTCATCATCAAAAAGGGGGAGATTGTTGGTGCAAGTGTACCCAGCTTTAAATATTGTGATATATTTTTGGTACACATAAAATCACATCTCTATATTTATTTTGATGATTACAAAACACACCGCATTTTTTGTTATCTAATATTTTATCTGAGTGTGCAGATATTTAAATGATCTCAAATCATTTTATCTGAAGAATCCAAGACTGAAGAGTTTCGTCATTTTATTTTAAAATGACAAACACCCTAAAATAATATACCACTTGGATATTTCGAAAACCAATCCCAATAATGTTTTTGAAATAATTAATCTTTTAATATTAAATTCAAAAGATTTTTTTAATATATATATATAATAACGTATGATATATATATCTATATATATATTATATTATTAAACATATCATCATTATATTTTTTATATATATAATATATATGATTTATTAAAAAACTCATGATTACTTTTCACTTTTGACAAATTGAAATTGCTTTTCTCTTTTGCGTCTGACATATTAAAAAAAAACTTTCTTTTGCTTTTTACTATTCATTCATTTAATGAAGAAGCGTCTTCAGCCGAGAGACTCCTGCGTGCGCTGCTCCCTTTATCCGCCACCTCATCTAGCCGTTGGAGCCTTGCATATATATATATGCGACGTTTGTGAAGAATAAAAGAGAGAGACAACAGTAACAATAACTACACCAACTTCAGCATTTAAATTCTTCCTCAGCATTTGATCACTACTCTGCTGTTTCTTCCCTCAACTGTTATAATTTATAAAAATATTTTTGAGCAAGAATTCTTGAGTTGATAGCAGATTAAAATCTCTCGATTAGTTGAATCAGCAAAACAACTCAAGTGATCAAACTCTCTCTAAAAATCCAAGTGATTAATATTTTACAAGAGTGATTGTCATATTAAAATTATACCCTCTTGTAAGTGTTTGAATAGAGTGAGTGATCCATATAAATCTCTCATCTGAGTAGAGATATTCGTGACAATATTATTTGTATTAAGGTTTGTGTTTCTACCATAAAGAACACGTTCGTATTGGATCTCCGAGAAGTGTTATTTTCTCGAGGTGGACTAGCCAACTTTGTGTTTGGTGAACCACTTTAAAAATTCCGTTGTCAAGTATTCTCTTTCCCTTATCTATTTACTTTCCGCTGTGCATTTAAATTATATCTGTTTATATAATTGTTGTTTATTTATTATTTCTATACTCTGATTTATTTATACTGTTTCTGTACTGTATTTATTTATAAAAGAATTTTTTGAAAGTAAAAGATTTAAAATACAACCTTACCCCCCCTAGGTTGTCTAACTTAGGCGTCGAATTTGGTACCACTCTTGTTGAAAGGCCCGAAAGTAGTCCATAAGATTAACAATCGGACATCTACGAGCAAAACGGGAGAGTGCATTCACAGACTCTGCACTATTCGAGGTCAGAATGTCATACCGTTGTCCAGGAAAATGGGTCGCGGACCACCTCTCCGGTCCAGCATCGTCAAAGACTTTGGCTGCTTCCTTGACACTGTATCGTAGCATATTCATGTACTTGTTAAACTCCCGATCCGTATATGCTCTGCATGCCGCCCAATAGACATCCTTATAGGTGGTAATACGTTTGTCCTTGGATTTGGCGTTCATCTCCAAATGTCGACAGCATATGGCGTGAGGGGCGTTTGGGTACATGGCAGAGATTGCGGCGCTTATGGAAGGAGCCCTGTCAGACATAAACACCAACCCTTGCGGGTCTCCGATAGCTTGTCTCAACATGGACATAAACCAAGTCCACTCGTCCCCGGTTTCAGACTTGCCTACGCCGAAAGCTACTGGAACGATGGAGTTATCCCCGTCCATGGCAACCGCCAGGAACATCATACCCAAGTAACGGCCCTTTAAATGGGATGCGTCTATTATCAGGACACGACGTAGATTTGCCAGAAATGTGCGGATCTGCAAAAACATAGGTTAAAATGTTATAGTTTATAATGTGTAAACATATGACGTGTTAAAATACGTACCGCGGGTCCAAGGGCCACGAAGCACATATCAAACCGTCCACGTGAATCGGTCCGTAGCTGCGTGACAGTACCAGGGTTCTGCAGCTGCAAATTATATAAATATGCCGGGAGTCGTTCATACGACTCCTCGAACGTGCCTCTCACCATAAACAGTGCATGGCAGCGCGCACGCCACACTTGGTGGTAATCAATCGTGACGCCGAACTGCCGGTGAACGTCGTGGACGATGTCCTTTGGACGCAATGACCTGCTAACATCAAGAAATTTGTTTTTCAGGATCGCACCCAAAGTCTTTTTGCCGGCTTGTTTGTGGTGGGGATTAAGTTGCGTCCTCGTACAAGTGTGTACGTCGTGCAACTTTCTAATCATTATCGCCCCTCTTTTGGGACCCGTGTGAATCGCGTACAACCTCCACTCACACTTTTCTCTAGCACATTCAACTACGTATTTGCTTTTGTCAGATGCCCGCACGCGACTTTGGAAACCCTCTTCCAAGAACTTGAGTCCGATCTGACTTGCTAAGAGATCCTTCGAATCGAATATCTGACCTGTTGTTAAACTTTCACTGCGAATATAAGGTGTAGGTTCGTAGCTTTGTGTCTGGGTATGGGAGTCTGGAAGAATAGGGGGCATATCAAAAAAGTCATTTATCTGAGTACATGATTTTCTACTAGGGGTATATTCTTCGTGATCATCATTATCGGTGTCTGATCTGTCTATTTCAGAATTACCCGTTCTGAAAACGTGGGTTTCGTCATCAGCAACTCCAGCAGTACGCCATTCGTGTGGTTGTGGTGGTTGTTGTTGTTGAGAATCAGGCTGCTCTATTTGTTGAGAATCAGGATGCTCTATTTGTTGAGAATCACCCTCCTCGTCACCGTCGTCGTCACCGTCGTCGTCACCGTCGGATACGCCGGGATACACAAAGAGTAATGGGGGTCTTTCTGAATCGACTGCAAGGTGCAGAAAAGTAGAGATATCCCCATCGTTGGATAAATCCACAAATGACCCATCGCCATTTTTAAATACTAACTTGTAAATATCAGAAGAGTTGATTCCACATTTTTGCATGGCGTATGCAACAAACTTCTGATAAGTGTAGTTTACTGACACTTTTACACCATGCTTAGATTTATAAGCAAAATTCCACTCATTGTTATCTAGCACCCATTCACCATCAAAACAGAAATATAGCTTAGCTTTTGCAACAGATGAACTCATTTTTTCAGTAGTATCTCAAACACAAAATATTGCAGAAAGAAATATTCCAACAATGAAATCGTTGTGTGGGGATTATGGCTTGAATTTTACGTCTATTTATCAATGAAACAACCAACATATCAGAAAACCAATCTCTCATTTCATCCACAAACTGGTATTCCAAAAACATTGATTTAACATTGATTGAAACATGCAAATGAATTTCAACCACAAATCGGTCTTTAAATTGCAATAATTGTGGAAAAAAACAGTAAAAGCATGCAAAATTCGTCTAAGTATAGGGGCTGAAAGTGTAAATTTTCAGGGACCAAAAGTATAAAATTTCAGGGACCAAAACTGTAATTTTTTGGGCCATCGCGGGCTGCGATCGCGGGCAGGGACCAAAAGTGCACCGCGGCCAAAGTTGAGGGGCTTCGCGGGGCATTTGGCCCCAAAATACGTGCCACGTCAGCGTATCCCGCGATCGCGGGTATTTTGGGCATTTTTGCAAAGTTGAAAATTTTAGGGTATTTTGGTAACAGTTGGTTTGACTTGGGGTATTTTAATTAATTTCCCTTACAAGTAATACTAACAATAAAATGTAACTTTTTATAGAATAAAAACAAGAGCTAAATAATAGTTAATATAAATATACCGTTTTTTTATAAATATATTGCTTTTCACTTAAAATAAATATATTCCACTTATTAATTTATTTTAAAATAATAATAAAAAAAATATGGAGAGATATTGTATTGGAGAAGCTAGTGACATGTGGGATCCATATTTTGAAGGAGGAAGCGGTTCATGTTGCAGAACCTCTTCTCCTCCATGTAGACAAGAACCGTTTCTCTCCAATGGTAACATTTTTTTGATGGACCGGTCCATCCTATGTGTGAGGTCCATGAACCTCACCATTGGAGATGCCCTTACCAGATAAGATTCTCAATTTTCGTCATGTTCATTCGTAAGGTAAATTGAGCCGGTAAGTACTTAACACGTAAATGCTTAGCAACAAACCTTTGGTTGCCAAATTAACATGCCCTAAATTATTGTTCGATAAACCGTCAAGCATAAACGATAATTTTACCGTCATTGTTTGCTTTATATATTCATTTAAACAATTTCAAATACAACCTACTAAAGTGTGACTTTTTTTGTTAAGCTGATTAATAAGAACTCGATTCTATTCAAATGCTTTTTGTTCAGATAGTTCATAAATTTAAATACATAAGATATTTCTTGAAATATCGGTTCTTTAATTGCAGGAGCATCTTGATGATTTTGTAAAGACAAATAGTTGAAATCTGGTCAAAATAAATTGAAATCTAAAGAGACTTGGCGAAATATTTTAGAAACTTATTATGCTAAAATCAAATTTCCAAACTCCAGGGATTGAAGTGCAATTTAATGAAACTTAGAAAATTTAATCATGATATATTTTTTTTAGAAAATTTAATCATAAAAATTTAATGAAACTTAGAAAATTTAGTAAAACTTCAATATAGATAACAATAAAGTTGCTTGCCTCCTTTGGTAAAAAAAAAAAGACTAGCTTATTTTTTTAGTATATGGCTATGTTTGGCAAACTAGCTGATAAGCTAGCTGTTAACTGAGAAGTTAGTTGGTAGCTGATAAGCTAGCTGATGAAAAAGTCACGTTTGACAAAAGTAGCTTATAAACATGTAAAATGACCAAAAAGAACATATTTAAATAATTATCAATTAAAAAAACAATTTAGGAACGTCCCCAAAAAAATGGTTATGAGTCTGGCCTGACAGTCCAAAAATGGTTGCATTTTCAAGTAAAAAAAACAATTTAGGAACGTCCACAAAAAATGTCTAAATCAGAAAGAGTGTCGAGTCTGATTCATGATCAACTTGGATTGGTTTAGAACCATCTATGGTTGTAAATGAGTTGGTTGGTCAGCTTGCAAGCATTTGAACAACCCAATAAAATATTTGCTCTGAAAAATCTCAAACCAAACCAATGCAAACAAAAGTATGACCCATCCTAACTCGTTTCTACTTCTCATTTGAACCTCTCCATATATATATATATAGGGGAGGTATCCGTTGCAAACCAGTCAGTTTGTGTAAACTATACAAACCACTATATTAGGAAACAATAGATGTATTTATGGATAATCATTATGATTCATTAATTAAGACTGAGATATATATGGAAGATGATAAGATTCATTCATTATGATCATGACTTTAGATTAGGAAACATAATAAAATCAGATATTTATTAGACTTGATCAACGGCTAAGATTGGTTTGTATAGTTTGCACAAACTGACTGGTTTGCAACGGATACCTCCCCTATATATATATATATATATATATATATATATATATATATATATATATATATATATATATATATATATATATATATAGAGAGAGAGAGAGAGAGGGTCAGGTTCAAGGGCAAACCCTAAATAACCGAAAAACCGAAAAACTACGAAAATACGGAGGAAAAAGTATATCAATATGGATGTCAAATTAACGAGAAAAATATGATCATTTATTTGGTGTAATTTATTTCGTTCGAATTTTGTTTATTTTTCGTCTTTTTTCGAATAAAAAATAGGGGGAGGTGAGGTTTTTTTATTTAATTAATATTGTTGTAACCGTCCGTCTAATCACATCCATCAGATCATCTGATCTAACGGTTGATAAAGTGTTTTTTAGTTTTCCATTTATTTGAGGTTTTTCCCTGAACCTCCCTCTCTCTCTCTCTATATATATATATACATATCCATAGGTTCAAATGAGAAATGCTAAGTGTGTGAGAAATAGAGAAATAATCTTAGTCATTCATACAGTCAAAATCAGATTTGACTGGTAAAAAATTACGGCTTTGACTGGTCAAGAATTGTGGCTTTGAACCGGTCAAAAGTTGCGGCTATTCCAAAAATAGGACAGTTTCGTAACTTTTACAATTACACGCGGGACGAGTTCATATGTGAACCCATGTAATTCACATCTAATTAACTGATTCACATATGAACTAATAAATTGTAGGTTCATATGTGAATCAGTTTAACTAATTAACAGATTCACATATGAACTAATTAATGATTCTCATATGAACTAATTAACTGATTCACTTATGAACGATAGTCCATATGTGAGTCACACAAGTTCACATATGAACTCGTTCCGCGTATTTTACGAAACTACCCCTCTATCTTGTGCAGACCACGCGAGAAATTATCCGGTGATTCTCAGTCAAAGCCGCAAATATTGACCAGATGAGAGGTTAGAATTATTTCTCTATTCTCACACACTTAGCATTTCTCATTTGAACCTCTCCCTATATATATATATATATATATATATATATATATATTGTTGGGTCACCAAGATTTGAAATTGACTCACCGATGTTCTCCTCTATGTTTTACTTAGAATATTTTAGCATGGTTCTTTAAATGACTTGTACAAGATAGCAATTGTTCGGTGAAGTCGAAGATCAACCGAAACCAAGCTTGAAGAGATTCTCATTGTGGAAATAAGAAGACTATTCTCAAGAAACATACAAGTCAATATCCACCGATTGTGTCTTCACACATCGGTGGACATCCTCCCCACCGATGGTGTCTTCACACATCGGTGGACGTCCTCCCCACCGATTGTGTGCTCATACGTCGGCCAGACTGTTCCCACCGATAAGGATGGTCAAATCGGTGGGATCTTCGTGTAAATGGTTTTCTTTGCAGATGATTTTAAAGACCTATGACAATTATATCGATGGAACTCCCTTCGGTACAATTGTCTTGGAATACACATTAAGAAGATCATTTATTTTGGGACAATATCTATTGCCAGGTAAAAGTGACTTTTTGTCATCTTATCTATTTTTAGATAATGTCCCTTTCAGCATGGGTTCTATTCCTTGTACCAAGGAAAAGGTGATTATGACATATCAACTTTTCAGAAGTCTACTGGTACAAAGCAAGTCCCCTGAAGACATGTGTCCCAAGCATTTAATGCTTAGTACACTTCTTCACACTATAAAAGGGGGTAGAAGGCTCCCATGCAAACCACGCTTTCTGGATATCTCTCTCAGTGCAAGAAATCTCCATATTGCTTAAAACTTCACAGCTTTGTTCTAAGTGTTCTTAGTTGTTTTGTTTTAGTATACTTTGTGAAAGATTGTTAGAATAGTTTATCTGTTCTTTTCCGCAACAGTCTTTAGTTTCTATGTGTAATTCTTGTTGAAGGTTTTCAATAATAGAATTAAAATTGTGAAAATTTGAGTATTGTATTCAACCCCCCCCCCCCCCCCCTTCTACAATACTTGTTATAGCCATCTGGGACTAACAAGTGGTATCAGAGCAGAAAGTTTAACTCATAAACTTGATCTGCGATGGCTGCCTCTTCATCTTCAACTGTTGAAAATGCTTTTCAAAACAACTTTTCTGAAAATGGTTCCATTACCAAACCTTCCAAGTTTAACCCTAACAACTTTTCTCTTTGGAAAAGCCGTATGATGTTATTCATGGAAGGAGTGGATACTAGATATCCAACCATTCTCAAAGAGGGACCTATTATCCTTAGAGTCTGGGCTCGCTATGAAACGCAGAGGCCTGGTAAGGAAACCGCTGATAAGGAGGACTCGAGTGACTCCGATGACTCTGAGCCTTTCGACAAAGAGAAAGCCAAAGGTACTGGACGTTATATTCTAAAAAATCCTAAGAAATATACTGATGAAGAAAAACGTCTTGTTACTCTTGATTCAAAGCTTAGAGCAATCATTGCTCTCTCACTTCCTGATGAAGTCTATCATTCTCTAGTTAACTTTGAAACTGCTAAAGAGATGTGGACCACACTATGTGTTCTGTACGAAGGTACAGAGGAAGTGAAGAAATGCAAAAAGATCTCTCTCATAAGAAAGTATGAACTCTTCACTCATGAAAAGGGTGAATCTCTTCCTAGCTACTATAATCGTTTTAACTCTCTTTTAAATGATCTAAAGTTACTAGGCAGAGTCTATGATAATGAGGAAGTTTTAAACAAGTTCATGGATTGTCTCCCTGATTTTTGGGAAAACATGTGCACTTGTATCAAAACTTCCAAGGACCTTGAGTACATGCCTTTAACTGTTTTGTATGGAACTCTCTTCAACTTTGAACAAACCAAGTTACAAAGGAAATCTTTCATCAAAGAGATAAAGGGCACTTCTATTGCCCTTGTTAGTGAAAATTCCAAGAAATCTCAAAGTGTCCCACGCATTACCAATCCTTCATCAGATTCTGACAATGAAACCCAAAGCAATTCTTCTCACCAATCGGAGGCATATCTAAGTGATGCCGATGATGAAGGTGAAGAAATCTCGGTTAAGCAGTTGTCTGATGAAATTGCCATGTTGGTTGGTTTCAAAAACAAATCTCGTTTTTCGAACAAATCCAAATCTTTCAGAAAACCCTTCTCTTCTACAAAAGCTTCCTCAACTGATAAGACAAATGAGGAATGTTTTAACTGTGGAAAGAAAGGACACTTTGCAGCTGAGTGTAGAAGTAAGCGTGTGATGAACTCTAGAAATTCATCTTCTGATAAGTTTTCCTCCAAGTATGAAAAACCCAAAAATAACACTTTCAAATCAAACCTTGCCAAGAAAGATACTCAATCCTCAACCAAAGATCATCAAGAAAGGGCTGAGAAGTACAAAGCCAAATACAAGAAAGAAAAGGAAAGAAATGAGGGTCTCCTTAGAAAAGGAAAGGGCCTCATGGCAGAAATACATGATTGGGAAGAACAGACCTCTGACAGTGACAACAACTCTCCCAACAAGTGCTTTATGGCCATCTCAGAAGATATGGAAGATTCTGAAAAAGCTACCTCTCCAATGGCTTTGGTGTCAACTGGGTGCTCGACATCATACTCTCAGGTACATCCTTTTAATGATATGACTGATAGTGAAAAGATTGATGCTTATGAATCTTTAACTAAAGACTTTTATTCTGTCAAGGATGGTAAGAAAAGAAAATCTATTCAAGTTAAAGAACTCACATCCAAACTTGAAATTTGTATGTCTAAACTTGAAAAGTTTGAGGAAATCAAAGCTGAGCTTGAGGATCTGAAAACCATAAATCATGTGATCTCAAAAAAGAAAAACAAACTTTTTAAGAAATTAAAAAGAGAACAAGAGACTGTTAAGAAATGGACGAGTTCATCAAAGAATCTTGAACAAATCTTTAAAGATCAAATTTTTGTTAACAACAAATTTGGTTTAGGCTATAGAAAAACCATCTCTAACGTCTCCTCTCAAACTCTTGAGCCTACCTCTAGTGTATGGGTTGATGCATCAGACTCAAGTTCTTGTGACTCTATTTCTTTAAACTCTTTAGATCTATGTAACGTCCCGAAAATTACAAGCAAATTTAAATTTTTAAATTAACAATTCATTGATAACCACTCATTAAATGATCCCAACGTTTCGTTTGCAAACACATAATTAATATCTTTATAAAATAAAACCAGCGGAATAAACGTTTAATTATCAAAATCATAAAGCAACCAGCTCTCCTCGCGCGCCAGTGTGTACTCGTCACGCCTTGAAGCCGCTCGGACCTGAAACCACAGTTTATTGGGAAAGGGTAAGCACGAAGCTTAGTGAATTCCAACACATGCGCAGATAGGAATTATATACACATCACCCCTATCCGCACATAAGCAACAACATCACAGTTACATAAAACGAGTAAACGCCTACAAGTAATTATGTATCCAACACCTCAGTACCATCGAGGCCTCGGTCCCACCGAATTGTAATGTATCCAACACCTCAGTACCATCGAGGCCTCGGTCCCACCGAATTGTAATGTATCCAACACCTCAGTACCATCGAGGCCTCGGTCCCACCGAATTGTAATGTATCCAACACCTCAGTACCATCGAGGCCTCGGTCCCACCGAATTGTAATGTAACCAACACCTCAGTACCATCGAGGCCTCGGTCCCACCGAATTGTAATGCAACACATTTATACCAAGCATTCAAACCAATCAAATATTACACACCACAAACAACTAGTTCACACCACAAAGACAGTAGTACATACAAACTATTATGACATGCATACAGCCCCTAACTACACAGTGAGAGAACTCACCTCGAATGCGCGCCCAGCTTAATAACACAATTCAAGCTTCACAATTACGGTCACTCCCCTGCACCTAAAAGCATGTTAAAACGTGTCAATACGAGACCCGGACCCTATGACACGACACACGCTTAAACCGTCACTAAAACTAAATTCCGATCACCCAAAACAGGCCTGTTCGGGACCTGTTTCGACCCCTTTAAACCCAGAAAATTCCCAATATTATTTCATGACCAGAAAGTACTCTGAGTTAGGGTTCCAAGGACATATTATACGCCTCCTAACGATTTTTCTACAATTTACTACGGATTTTACAAAAACAGTTTCCGGACAGCGAAATTCAGCACCTTTCAGTATAAAACGACAAATCGACCCACGCTACGCCCCGAACTGGGTTTTGCACAAAACACAGAAACTTTTATAGACTCAAAAAGAGAACTTTTGACACCGGTTTCACCCCAAACCGAGTTACGAGCAGAAAGTTATGATTTTCGCAAGATCAAGGCAGATTCCAGAAATTTTCACATGAAATGACGAAACACCGAACTTGCGACCACTTTTTCGCCCAGTTAGAGACCGAACCAGTTTTCCGCTAAAACACGGAAAACGTGCCCGACCCCGAACTAGAACCGTGGGCGCCAGTTTCAGCTCAATCGGAGTTACGACAGAAAAGTTATGGCCGTCGCAAAAACAGTGGCTGAACAATTATTCACAAGGAAAAGACGACTCTAAAAACAACGGTTCGATCGATTGGCTTAAGCGATTAAGTCACGGCTTAATGGGTTCAACAATGATTAATAAGAAGACAAGGCCACGCACCACCCACTGCCCTCCGGCAGTGGTGGTCGCCGGTGGCGGTTTTCGACGAAACAAAGAAACGAACCGCAACCCCGCGAAATCACCATTCTCTCGATCGGTGACCGTATGCACCCATACCTAGCGCACACCACCACCTCTACCCGACGCCCAGCCACCACAGTGGCGGCGCGCGGCGGCCGGCGGTGGCGTTTCTCGCCGGCGACAAAAGGAAGAAGAATGAGACAACGAAAAAGGAAAGCAAATCGCATACCTTACGAGACACGCTCGACGGCGCACCCCGCCCTCCTCGACTTCCCGACGAACAGCGGGCTTCCGGCGAACACCAGGCGGCTCCGGCGAACCTCCTCCTCTCGACTCCTCCTCTCGACTCTTCCTTCGATCTCCCTCGTTCTCTCTTTCTCTTCTCGATTTCTATCTCTCTCTCGTCCTCTCCTAACAGAACCGACGGCGGCGTCGGTGATGCTGTGCAGCGACGGCCGGCAAAAAGGTCTCCGGCGACACCTCTCTCTCCACTCTCTCCACTTCTCGCTCTCTCTACTTCTGCCTCTCTCTTGCTCGTCGCCGACACACCAAAAACGGGGGAGGGGAAGATGGTTGACGGCATGAGAATGAAGGTGTTAGGGTTTTCTTTTTCTTGGTTGGGAGTTGCCGCAAAGTAGAAGTGAAGAGGGGAGGGGACGGTCCCTGCATGGGCCGATCCCGAGACCCAAATGCTAACCCAAAAAAAAAGGAAAAAGGCCAAATCAGTCCCTAGGTTTTAGGATTAATTCACTATCTACCCCGTAACAGATAAAACCTAACGAACGCGTCAACAATCACTACAACTCAACGTTTTGGTTTTCGCCTCCTAAACCCGTTAAATAATTTTGCTTAATAAAATAAATAAATAAATAATTAAAACGCATATCGGGACACGGGCTTTACAACTCTCCCCCACTTGAATTAGACTTCGTCCCCGAAGTCTACGTCCGCAAACAGCTCCTAATAATTCTCTCGCATACTTCCTTACTAACAACACTCCTTCAAGAACACTGAAAACGCGATTGGAAGAACACTCCAACAATCGGAATCATTCTTAGTTAAATGACTTCGGTTGTCTCCCAATCTTAGATGATTCACACCTCCCGATTAAATTTTTCAAGCTCTAACAATTCTAAAGATGCTCACCAATATACCCTACAGGATACTCGAATCCGATCTTTTCTACCATTAACTGCCGATTCACTTCTACGAGTTCTACTAGACTCCCTAAATTCACGATGAATCACATTAACAAACATCGGCCCCCCGCCGAATATCGGTCCAACCGAATAAATACAACCATCGGCCCAGCCGAATATCGGTCCAACCGATCACAATAACAAACATCGGCCACCCGCCGAACATCGGTCCAACCGATCACAATAACAAACATCGGCCACCCGCCGAACATCGGTCCAACCGATCACAATAACAAACATAAGCGTGGTATAATCCTAGACACTAACACAAGTAGATATCCCCCACAACCAAAACAACTAACACACACGTAGGTCATTCTACCATAACCATTCATCACAAGTGATCATTTCAGGGTTACTACTACCGTCACCAAGATTATCTTAAAATCGGCTACAACTCTCCGATTATACTAAAGATGTTTGGCTTCAAGCCCAAAAGTCGACACCTAAATATACCACCTACCTCAAAATGGTTGATGCGCATATATTCTCTTAATAACAAAGGGCATCAATCCCTTAACCGATACTATTTGGCCTACAGTACTAACGCGCGTGGAATACCTACCTTCCACCGTCGACGTATCATCCACACTTGCTCTACGAAGTCAAGTCACACCGTATCGAGGATACACCTTGACGTCTACCTCCCAGGTAACGCCTCAAGACCCA
This sequence comes from Saussurea involucrata, assembly GCA_033807775.1. NCBI lineage: Eukaryota > Viridiplantae > Streptophyta > Magnoliopsida > Asterales > Asteraceae > Saussurea > Saussurea involucrata. The sequence goes on along the minus strand of CM066323.1, from coordinate 83,153,940 downwards.
GCACACCGGAACTACCTCCCAGGTAAGTGCCCACAACTATATCCTCCTAGTACCTACTGGAAAGTCTAGGTTAAAACACATGAATACCGGGGTCCCACCCCGAGATACCCAACCGACCATTACCAACGACTGACTAACGTGTCTAAGGATCCAAAGCAACCAGCCTACCAACAACATGCCTATTCCGGATTGACTCACTCACCCAAACATGTAAACACTCAACGTGTAAAGAATGCCAAACGGTGCGACAAAACAACTCATCAACTAGACTCCACATTGAGCCATTAAAATCGGGCAATTGGCCCATGACTAACTTCAAGTCAAAACCGATAAAAATGCTCCACGCTTGCTAGACCCGTAGGTCGGAAAATGCGTTTAAACAAAGTTTAAGCCAGCAATACTCTGAAATCAACCTTAGTCTCAGACTCAACACAGGTTAAACAAAAGAGTTTTCCGAAAGGACTCACACCCTTAAAATTCTCGAAATGACACATGACACTTAAAAGCACATTTCCCCAAACGGTTTACAAAATCATTTACAAAATATTTTCAACATCAGGATTTTCATCTCAAAAAGATCGTATGTAATAAAACTACTATTACCAGATCGATAGTTACGCAAAACTGGACACGCTCGTCCCATATAGGAAAATCATGTTGAAAATCGTCCCATTGCAGTTCGGTTTACTCACACAAAAGCAAAGCGTAATAAATAATTTCTTTAAAATGAACCGCCTCGATTCCAGTATGGATTGACTCATGACATGCACTTAAGGTAACCGCTGACCTTAAACAGGGTCCGACAAAGGTGTGCACATAATTCAAAATAAGTTTCACGACGTTTGATTCAAAAATTCCTCTTTTTAATCATAAATGACGTGGCACAGGGTTCGCCACAAATTTTTCGCGCGTCAGCTAGTCACACAAAACGATGACACGGTTTACAAATATATTTTTGTTAAAACACAATTGTCTCGTGTAAGTTGCAAACTTGAAGACAGAAACCAGTCCGCTTCTAATAATTGGAAATATCGACTAAAAACCTCGTAAAATCTCAAACTGGGGGCAGGCATGCAAGCTTGTAACACTTCCTCAAGTTTCGTACTTGGGGCATATAATGTCAAAACATTATAGTTTAAAAAAATGTATTTATCGAAAATGCTCAAAATACTCGTTTCCTCCAAAGCAAAAGTTTTTAATTTCCCAAAAAAAATGATCGATAATTCTAAATTAACCGAATGTCAAAAATCTACGCATTTATATTTCCAAAATATAACACATTGTAATCGTATGCATGATATTCACAACATTAAAACACTCCTTGGATCAAATGGTCTTTCATTTCGACAGAAAGGAACTAAAACATTTTCAAGCACGACTCGTTTATCAAAATGTCGAGTACAAAGGTTACCCCAGTATGCATACCCCTAAGTCGATAAATCGCATTTTCATCGAAATGTCAATAAAACCTTTAGCTGACTGAAAAGCGCACTAAACAACTCCTTATGAAATGTTACCAAAATTCCTCCATGCACCACTTATGTCACGCATGAATCAATCCACTCACTGAACTATTTGCAATAAAATACTTAGTAACACAAACTCTCGAAAGAAAAGTTAAACGACACTAGAATTCCAAACTCATTTTAGACAAATCACTAAAATAGCCTTTAAACAGACATCGTGGAATGTAACTTTCCGTCTCGACTCTAACACATGTGGAGGAGTTCCAATGTTAGAGTCTCAAGCCGTAGTCACTTACCCAACATCTTAACCACCACAAAACCCGGATATTATCGTACCCGAAAGAACCCTTGGAAAATAATCAAATGAAACAATCTTTTACAAAGTTTTCAATTCCCGTGATAAAACGGTTTCAAGCATTTTCAAAACTATAATTCGAAATCTTGTGTGTGTGCTAAACATTTTCCAAAGTTTCAAAACACAATCCATATCAGGATTGGAAACACAAGGATTAGTTAATGCAATCCTATTTTCAAAATAAACTCTGTGCACGACTCAGTCGACATTCAACGTCTCGACTCATGCTCCTCTCTACCTTTCCAATCCACTATCGTCCTCCGGACCTTTAAGCCTCTTAGGGCAAGATGGAAAATTACGTCAAATAATCCCTACGATTTTTCCTCAAATCAAAGTCGGCTCTATAAGCCTATGACTCTAGCCCAATCTTCCATCTTGGTTCGAAATGATCTGCTTACAACAAATATCATCCTTATCGTCACTCCAAGTGACTAATACTATAATCGTCTTTCTATTCCAACGACTGCCAGTTTAGAGCCTTCGACACTACCCCCACGATCATCCCATCAAAGCAAGTCAAGTACACACATGTACCAGTGGATCTACTATATTTGTCTCTCCTCGTGACGGCTATTCAGGGTAGATAATACAACGCGTTATTAGCACATAACAACGCACACTAACAACACTCGCGCCCAACTCCTTGGATTCCTCGTGACTTCCCCGACTCGAGCATTGATCCTGTGCTTCCGGTAGTAGGAGCTCTACTACTACCTTCCACACCTATCATCACTCGTTCCGAGTCCCATCCCAAGGATCCAAGTAGTTTCTCGCCGAAACTATACACATGATACAATTAATCCACACATTCCAGTTCGAGAACATATCCTAAACAGGCAAACTCATACAACTACTGTATATATAAAACCATCGGTCTCCCCGATCAGACAACCACAATTGTATACATAATAAACCATCGGTCACCCCGATCATACAACAACAATTAAATATATAAATAACCATATGCCTGCACCAGCATATATATACATCCACCCTTCCCAGCTCCCTAGGAATTTCCTCTTATCCCACTACCCTTGCTACTACCGAATCCCTACTAATTATGACGAGTGACTTTGCGAATACCCGATTATATGCAGTGCGAAATAAATAGACAGTCGAATACAAGACTCTATCCTAGAACGGTTGGACTCAAACAAGAGTTGCGCAATAGAACTAAATCGAATATTCTAAGGCTATAAATCTCTTACTGCATACAACCTAGAGGGCATCCACTTATTAACCTATCATAATTCGCATAAATTCCTAATAGCAAGCAGTTCAACATACCGCATAGTGTCAACAACATGCAATCTAGCATGCATACTCTATGATCTAGAAAGCAATGAAACACTAAGTACTGTACCTTTCCCCTTTGGCTCCGGCTGACTGTACACACTGCGCCTCCAAACACCGTTCTCAACGGAATTTTCCTTCCTTTTATTTTCTAAAAACGCTTTTAAAGGAATATTATAGCCGCAAACTTGAAATCAAACACACCGAGGTGTGTGTGATTCACTCAAGCTGTGCTCTGATACCAAGTTGTAACATCCCGAAAATTACAAGCAAATTTTAAATTTTAAATTAACAATTCATTGATAACCACTCATTAAATGATCCCAACGTTTCGTTTGCAAACACATAATTAATATCTTTATAAAATAAAACCAGCGGAATAAACGTTTAATTATCAAAATCATAAAGCAACCAGCTCTCCTCGCGCGCCAGTGTGTACTCGTCACGCCTTGAAGCCGCTCGGACCTGAAACCACAGTTTATTGGGAAAGGGTAAGCACGAAGCTTAGTGAATTCCAACACATGCGCAGATAGGAATTATATACACATCACCCCTATCCGCACATAAGCAACAACATCACAGTTACATAAAACGAGTAAACGCCTACAAGTAATTATGTATCCAACACCTCAGTACCATCGAGGCCTCGGTCCCACCGAATTGTAATGTATCCAACACCTCAGTACCATCGAGGCCTCGGTCCCACCGAATTGTAATGTATCCAACACCTCAGTACCATCGAGGCCTCAGTCCCACCGAATTGTAATGTAACCAACACCTCAGTACCATCGAGGCCTCGGTCCCACCGAATTGTAATGCAACACATTTATACCAAGCATTCAAACCAATCAAATATTACACACCACAAACAACTAGTTCACACCACAAAGACAGTAGTACATACAAACTATTATGACATGCATACAACCCCTAACTACACAGTGAGAGAACTCACCTCGAATGCGCGCCCAGCTTAATAACACAATTCAAGCTTCACAATTACGGTCACTCCCCTGCACCTAAAAGCATGTTAAAACGTGTCAATACGAGACCCGGACCCTATGACACGACACACGCTTAAACCGTCACTAAAACTAAATTCCGATCACCCAAAACAGGCCTGTTCGGGACCTGTTTCGACCCCTTTAAACCCAGAAAATTCCCAATATTATTTCATGACCAGAAAGTACTCTGAGTTAGGGTTCCAAGGACATATTATACGCCTCCTAACGATTTTTCTACAATTTACTACGGATTTTACAAAAACAGTTTCCGGACAGCGAAATTCAGCACCTTTCAGTATAAAACGACAAATCGACCCACGCTACGCCCCGAACTGGGTTTTGCACAAAACACAGAAACGTTTATAGACTCAAAAAGGGAACTTTTGACACCAGTTTCACCCCAAACCGAGTTACGAGCAGAAAGTTATGATTTTCGCAAGATCAAGGCAGATTCCAGAAATTTTCACATGAAATGACGAAACACCGAACTTGCGACCACTTTTTCGCCCAGTTAGAGACCGAACCAGTTTTCCGCTAAAACACGGAAAACGTGCCCGACCCCGAACTAGAACCGTGGGCGCCAGTTTCAGCTCAATCGGAGTTACGACAGAAAAGTTATGGCCGTCGCAAAAACAGTGGCTGAACAATTATTCACAAGGAAAAGACGACTCTAAAAACAACGGTTCGATCGATTGGCTTAAGCGATTAAGTCACGGCTTAATGGGTTCAACAATGATTAATAAGAAGACAAGGCCACGCACCACCCACTGCCCTCCGGCAGTGGTGGTCGCCGGTGGCGGTTTTCGACGAAACAAAGAAACGAACCGCAACCCCGCGAAATCACCATTCTCTCGATCGGTGACCGTATGCACCCATACCTAGCGCACACCACCACCTCTACCCGACGCCCAGCCACCACAGTGGCGGCGCGCGGCGGCCGGCGGTGGCGTTTCTCGCCGGCGACAAAAGGAAGAAGAATGAGACAACGAAAAAGGAAAGCAAATCACATACCTTACGAGACACGCTCGACGGCGCACCCCGCCCTCCTCGACTTCCCGACGAACAGCGGGCTTCCGGCGAACACCAGGCGGCTCCGGCGAACCTCCTCCTCTCGACTCCTCCTCTCGACTCTTCCTTCGATCTCCCTCGTTCTCTCTTTCTCTTCTCGATTTCTATCTCTCTCTCGTCCTCTCCTAACAGAACCGACGGCGGCGTCGGTGATGCTGTGCAGCGACGGCCGGCAAAAAGGTCTCCGGCGACACCTCTCTCTCCACTCTCTCCACTTCTCGCTCTCTCTACTTCTGCCTCTCTCTTGCTCGTCGCCGACACACCAAAAACGGGGGAGGGGAAGATGGTTGACGGCATGAGAATGAAGGTGTTAGGGTTTTCTTTTTCTTGGTTGGGAGTTGCCGCAAAGTAGAAGTGAAGAGGGGAGGGGACGGTCCCTGCATGGGCCGATCCCGAGACCCAAATGCTAACCCAAAAAAAGGAAAAAGGCCAAATCAGTCCCTAGGTTTTAGGATTAATTCACTATCTACCCCGTAACAGATAAAACCTAACGAACGCGTCAACAATCACTACAACTCAACGTTTTGGTTTTCGCCTCCTAAACCCGTTAAATAATTTTGCTTAATAAAATAAATAAATAAAACGCATATCGGGACACGGGCTTTACAATCTAGGTGAAGCTTTAAAGTTTGGAATGTTCATAAAAGCTAAAGAGTCTTCGTCTGTTCAAAACATGGAAAAAGAGGACTCCAATGATTTTTCAAAACCCATCCATGATCTTTTAAAAGATTTAACGATTGATGAATATGTCCCTCCTTCTGAACTTTCAAAATCAAAGACTATCAAAAGAGTTAAATCTAACTCCACCGATGTGAATTCCCCACCGATGTGTAACTCTTCAAAAGTTAAGTACTCACTGATGTAAATTCTCCTACCGATTTTCTTCCCAGATCTGTGAGACTCACTAACTCCACCGATCTCTCTTTAAAAAGAAAAACCTCAGACTTTGGAAAGGATCATTTCAAAAACTCTTCAAATCTTTCCAACTCAGCTTCCACCTCAAGAAATGGGACTTTAAGCTTTCCCTCACACACCTCATCCTTGAGTCCTAAAACCTTTAAAGTTAATGTCATGAGAAAAGGAAAAGAAGAAGTGCAAAAACCCAAAAAGATTTTTGTTTACAAAAAGTGTTATAACTGTGATGACACTTTTCATCTTGCAAAGGATTGTCCAAAGGAAAGAATTGAAAGAATCAAACCTAAGGACTCTTCCTCTTCTAACCCAAAAGGACCCACCACCAAATGGGTACCTAAGAACTAATCTGTGTATACATGCAGGCTTTTGAGCACCATCAAATATGGTATCTGGATAGTGGGTGCTCACGCCACATGACGGGAAATAAATCTCTTCTCATCAACTATGTGTCTGGAAAAGGTCCATCTGTAACTTTTGGTGACAACTCTAAAGGTTACACCAAAGGATATGGAACTCTCACTAATGGATCTGTCACTTTCAATAAAGTGGCATTTGTTGAAGGTCTCATGCATAATCTTCTCAGCATTAGCCAACTGTGTGATCTTGGATATAAAGTTATCTTTGAACTTTGTATCTGTACTGTTGTGGACAAGAACTTCAACGTGGTGTTATCTGGAAAAAGGATGGAAAATGTCTATATCATTGATATGGGACTAAGTAATATTTCATCCAATGTTTGCTTTGTGTCAGATGACACAGCCAAAAGGAACTGGTTGTGGCATAAACGTCTATCTCATCTGAACTTCAAAACACTCCATAAAATCTCAAACAAAGAACTGGTGACTAGCATGCCAAAGTTGAACTTTGTTAAAGAAAAGCTGTGTGATGCATGTGAAAAAGGGAAGCTCACCAAAACTTCCTTCAAAACCAAGCAATGCTCCTCCATCACTCTTCCTCTTCAAATGCTGCACATGGATCTATGTGGACCAGTCAGCACTCCTAGTCTTGGAGGCAAAAGGTACATTCTTGTAATTGTTGATGAATTTACTAGATATACTTGGGTGTCTTTTCTCAGGTATAAAAGTGATGCAACTGAAGATATCATCAACTTTGTCAAGAAAAATGAAGTTCTAAATGGGCAACTTGTACGATCGGTGAGAAGTGACGATGGCACTGAATTCAGAAACAGTGCTCTTGAAGACTTCTTCAATGAGAAAGGAATTTCTCAAAATTTCTCTGCCGTTAGAACTCCTCAGCAAAATGGAGTCGTGGAAAGAAAGAACAGAACTCTATGTGAGGCTGCTAGATCAATGCTAAGTGAATCAAATCTTCCCACCTATTTTTGGGCTGAAGCTGTTAATACTGCTTGCTTTACCCAAAATAGGTCGGTGATTTCCAAGAGACATGATAAGACCCCTTATGAAGTTTTTCATGGCAGAAAACCAAATATAGGCTTTCTTCATGTCTTTGGTTGTGTGTGTTTTATTCTAAATGATCGTGACAATCTTGGGAAGTTTGATCCCAAAGCTGATGAAGGAATCTTTGTTGGATACTCTCTATCCTCCAAAGCATATCGTGTGTATAATCTCAGGAGAAAATGCATTGATGAGTCCATTCATGTCAAATTTGATGATCTAAGATCATCATCTCTTTCAAATGATGATGATGAATTACACAAATGGATTTCCTCATGCATAAGTGATGCTCCCATAGTCAACTCCACCGATGCATCCTCCATTCCTTTGAACCCATCAAATCCATCTACCTCAAATAACCAAGTTGGGTCACCTTCCTTAGTGCCGAACACCTTTTCCACCGAAATTGACCATATTCCCACCGACATGATTCCTCCCACCGACATACACCTTTCCACCGATCCCATGCCTCCCACCGACCCTATGCCTTCCACCGAAAATACTGTCTTTCACCGATCCTCTGATCCCACTCCACCGACATTCCCCACACAAAGTATTCCACCACCTTTACCTCCTGCCACAAAGTGGACCAAAGATCACCCCATAGATCAAATCATTGGTGATCAACAAGCAGGTGTCCAAACACGCAGAGGAGTTGGAAATATTTGTCTCTATGTGAATTTTCTCTCTCTTATTGAACCCAAGAAGATTGATGAAGCTCTAGCAGATCCCTGTTGGATCACTGCCATGCAAGAAGAGCTTTCTCAATTTGAGAGAAACAAAGTTTGGAGATTGGTTCCCAGACCCCGAAAGAAGACAATCATTGGAACCAAATGGATCTTCAGAAATAAAATGGATGAAGAAGGTACAGTTATCAGAAATAAGGCCAGACTGGTTGCTCAAGGATACCGACAGGAAGAAGGCATTGACTATGATGAAACTTTTGCCCCTGTTGCAAGACTTGAAGCCATAAGAATCTTTCTGGCTCATGCTGCCTACCGAAATTTTAGGGTCTTCCAGATGGATGTCAAAAGTGCCTTCCTCAATGGGGAACTTGCAGAGGAAGTCTATGTGAAACAACCACCTGGATTTGAAGACCCAGCTCATCCAGACTATGTGTACAGACTTGACAAGGCTCTCTATGGTCTCAAGCAAGCTCCACGTGCTTGGTATGACACCCTTGCTGACTTTCTTCTAAAGAATGGATACTCTAGAGGTAAAATTGAAAACACTCTATTTATCAAGAAGACCTCAGGTAATCTCATTCTTGTCCAAATCTATGTTGATGACATCATCTTTGGTGCCACTGATGAATCACTATGTGATGCGTTTGCTTCTCTCATGATGAGTGAATATGAGATGAGCATGATGGGAGAGCTTACATTCTTTTTGGGCCTTCAGGTCAAACAATCTTCAGAAGGGATTTTTATAAATCAAAGTAAATATATTCGTGACCTTCTGAAGAAATTCAACTTTTTAGATAGCTCTCCTATGAAAACTCCCATGGCACCACCTTTGAAACTTGATGCTGATCTAAAGGGTGAATCTGTGGATGTTACCAATTATAGAGGAATGATTGGTTCTCTTCTCTATTTAACTGCCAGCAGACCGGATATTATGTTTGCTACCTGTCTATGTGCCCGTTATCAGGCTAATCCAAAAGAATCTCATTTGACTGCTGTAAAATGGATTTTCCGGTATCTGAAAGGTACCTTGCACCTGGGTCTTTGGTATTCCAAAGACTCAGGGTTTGAACTAATCGGGTATTCAGATTCAGATTATGCAGGTTCCAAAATTGACAGGAAAAGTACCAACTTCTTGGTGGAAAATTAGTCAACTGGTCCAGCAAGAAACAAAACTCGGTTTCAACTTCAACTGCTGAAGCTGAATATGTTGCTGCTGGAAGCTGCTGTGCTCAAATACTGTGGATGAAGAATCAACTGCGGGACTATGCTGAAGTCTATTCCAAAGTCCCAATTCTGTGTGACAATTCAAGTGCAATAGCCATTGCAAATAATCCAGTTCTCCATTCCAGATCAAAGCACATAGATATCAGATATCATTTCATCAGGGACCACATCTCCAAATGTGACATTGAGTTGTACTTCATTCCTACAGATCTTCAGCTTGCCGATTTGTTCACCAAGCCCTTAGATGAAGCCAGGTTCAACTTTCTAATAAGTGAACTTGGCATGTTGTATTTAGATTAAAAAATGTGATATAAATAATCTAGCTCGCCGATTTATCAAAGTATCGGTGGCCGACAGTTTCAATATCGGTGATCAAGCCCTACACCGACATCTCTTGGTAGTATAAATCCTCCCGACACTCCATCTACCTTCGGTATGTATTTCCCTACCGACCCTCTTGGTCTATCCTCATCGGTGGGCTTGCCTTTCACCGAGATTCATTTTGATCTTCTCCACCGATGTCAGACTCTACACCGAATCCTTAACGGCATACAAATCTCACCGATCACCATTGCAAGTTTCTCTCATCGGTAAGATTTTCTCTCATCGGTAAGATTTCCACCACCGACCTCTCTTGCTCCACCGAAATCCACACCGATTTCTTTTTAAGCTTATCTCGTACACTTCCCTATGCACACATGAGCCTAAAAACCCTAAGTGTCAGGGTGATGGGTGACCTTTCCCATTCCAAGCCGTTTTTGACCACGCCTCCCCAAAACCCTCATCATTACCTTTTTAAATAAATTTATTTTAATTAAACCTCTCTTCTCACACCCTTATAACCGTTCCCTCTATATTTTGAATCCATCAACCCTCTCTAATTCACCTATATATATCCAACCCCTCATCTTCTCTTTCTCCATTCTTCCTCATTTCTCTTCTCTCGAAACCTACAACTAACCTCCTTTCATCCGTTCTCCATCTCTCTTCACCAGCATCCATGGCACCCACCAAGGTAGTGAAAAGCATTCCTACCAGCTTTGAAGACCTCATATTCAACCCTTGCAATCACGTAGCAAGGTTCGACTCCGATCCCGCACATCCCGAGTTCAACACAATCATCAAGTTATTAACCCACTCACCTCTTCTCCATGCTTTCTTTTGCAACCCGAAGATGAGCAAAATGCTCATTGGAAAATTTTGGCTTTCCTGTGTGTATGATATCTCAAATGAAGCCATTCATGCTTCCATCTTTTCTGACGAGGAGGGTGATCACGACGTCACTTTTGGCGTTGATGATGTTCGTCGTGCCCTAAAAATCGAAGCCTTCTCCACTTATGAAGACATGCACGTAAACAACTTTCATGAAGCTGTTGTCAACACTCTTGGCTATATCCATCAATCCGATGACAAAGCATCCAAGTCTTCAAAAGGCCCAAGTACTCTCACTCGCAACAAAATGGGTGGCGTTTGGAACTTCTTCTTTGCACATGTGATCCATTGTCTCTCTAGAAAGAGAAGTGGTCAAGACCAGTCCCCTTCTTATATTACCAAACTAGCCCATGCACTAATTTTTCAAAGAAAGGTGGATTTTGCTCAGTATTTCTTTACTGAGCTGACTGAGGTAATCAAACACCCGAAACGAGGCCATGTAGCATATCCACGATTCATCTCCATGATACTTCAGCACAAGCTTGGTTCGGCTTTGGACTCGGATCGCAAGTCTCAATCTCCTCGTTTCACTTATGACTGGTCATCTCCCATTGTTGGCCAAAAGACTCTCAATGTTGGCCGCCTCGCTACTGATCGCCCTCTACGCCAAAGTATGATTTCTTTTGCTATATCTCCCGATCTTCACTGGGGTGAGGCGGAAGCTCCCGGGTTTCAACATCCGGAAGTTCCCGAGGAACCCCAAGTTGTAGTGGCCCCTTCTCCCCGTACTCGAGTAAAGTCGGGTGGCGCTAAAAAGAAACAACATAAGGCCACCGACACCTCCGCACCCGCTTCTCGAACCACGCCACCGAGAGATCCCTCGGAGGTTTCCCCGGTTCAAAACCCATCTCATAAGCGGAGGCACTCATCATCCCCTTCGAGATCTCCTTTAAAGAGGTCTCGAAAGCTTTCGGCCCCACCGTCTAAGCCAACTGACGATTCTCAAAAATCGCCAGTTGTTGAAATTCACCCCTCCAGGCCAAGGGAATCCGTTGTAACCCATACTGACTCCTCTATTGCCTCTCCACAGGCTTCAGTTGTACAACTGGAGGAACCACAACGTACCTCCCCACTCGCCTCTGAGGGTGGTGGAGATGACCTCGAGGTCTCTCCCCTCGAGGGTTCTGAGTTTTCACTACACAGCCTAACACCCGATCATTATGAGATCGATGATGCACAACCCGCTGAGGGTTCCCCTACAAAAAAATCCCCCCACGAGACTTCATTGATTTTTTATTGGAAGACACTGGTTCTTCCCGAACCAATCCCTCCACCGATGAGGCCATCATCACCGATGATATTATCACCAACTCACCATCTCCGCAAAGAGTTTCTACACCGAAAGTAACCACTCCGATCATCTCTCCACACCGATCCCCAACCCCACACCGATCCCCCACTCCTCACCGATCCCCTTCCCCTCACCGATCACCCACCCCCAGCCGCCATCTCCCCCGCCGAGGCCACCGTCTCCCCGCCGATACCCCGACAAAGGGTCCTTTACCCCGATCCTTCATGCACCCATCCGACCTCCTCCCCATATATTGACGAAAGAATCCTACCTCTACCTCATTCCCGACTATCACCGACATATCCACGTTTCGATCTACCGGAGGTTCGTGATCCTCCCCTTACAGGTATTCGGCTGCCGAGTGACCTAATATCTGAGGTACAAGAGAGTGCCCGTCAATGTAGGATGGTGGGTACTCAATTCGAATCGTTCAAATGCTCCACTTTGTCTATGGTTGCTCAGGCTAATGAGCGTATTTCGGCATTAGAATCTCAGCAGCTTCAGTTCTTGGTTTCGTCTCTTCAAGACCTTCTTCGGCCTCTCACTGATAATGTGGCTACCGTATCCTCAAAGGTGGATAGTTTGACAGAATCCCACAACAACTTAGCCATGTCTCTCGCCTCCATCAAAGCCTCTATTGATGTCAAAGATCCCGAGATTTTTCGTCTGAATGATCGGGAAACTCGTCATCAAGCTCTTCGGACTTCATTATCTCAATCTCTAGATCGTCTTCATCAAAAGGTTGATCTACTTGAGCGGAGCCTAGATTGGGACTTGGATCTGGGTGACTTTACTTTGACAAGTGTTGATCCTACAAGTATCCGATTCCTTCACGAAAAACTTGATACGGTGTTTACTTTTATTGGGGTTAACAGTTAAGAATGAGAAGGCTGCTGCTGAGGGGGAGAAATCTGAACCACCACCGAAAATGCCGTCGGTTAAAAGAACAAACAGCAATCAGCCATCACTTTCCACCGATCAAACACACATCCGTATCTCAAAGAAAGCCACCGATCTACCAGGTACTTCACCGAAACCTGTTGGAACTACTTCTCCTTCTCCTCAAATATCGGTGGAGAAATCTTCACCAAAAGGTACCCCACATAAATCACCACCGAAATCCTCACCTCCACCAAAGTCATCACCTCCACCGACTTCTTCACCAACACCGAAACCTTTTGGTACTATTTCCTCACCACCACCGATCCATCAAAAGCAATCAATGGAGAAAACATCGGCACAATCTGAGGGGGAGCAAGTGTCCGAAACCCCCAAGGATAAAGAAAAGAAAATAATCTCTGCCGAAGAAGAGGCAAAAGAAGAAAAGAAGAAGAAGGAATTGGCTAAGTATGGGGCCCGACCTGAGGGTGCCCAAACACTAAAACTCAAGCCTCCATCTCAAGCATCTACCACCGATCTCGGTCTATCTCCTCAAGAAATTGAGGAGGCTAGACTTTCTCAGAAAGCTTTGGATGAATCTCAAGCTCTTTCTCTGAAAGCTGCCAAGGAGGAAGCAGTAAAAGTAAAATCTACCGATGCCATCAAAACTCAGAAATCGGCACTGAGTGCTCTTCAGGAAGAAAAGGATGAGGAAATTTCTTGGTACAAAAAGGCAATGCACTACCGAACCAACCAGTCTCCAATCACGAGTATCAAAATTGCCACCTCAAAAGCCAATCCTGTCGACATTAGACTGATCATTGAAAGAGAAGAAGGCGTACCTAGAAGTATTAGAGATTACCACTTGAAACAATTCGGCCTCTTCGAATGGTTTGAACTCTCTAAACTTCTAGTAAAGAGCATAAATCCGAAGAAAGATGTATTCGTCGATTACATTGAAGGCTTGATGAATAAAATGAAATAAGTGAAAAAGAAACATAACATCGTCCTCTCCACCGATGATAGAGCCAAACTTCAATCCCTCAAAGAAGGCATCCGCCTACCGAATACCAAGAACCAAAAGGTCACCGATAACATCTTCAAAGACTTGGCAAAGAAAGGAAGGATTCCCTATGTGGACAATTTAAATTTGTCTCTTCCCACTTCAACCACTTATCCCTCAACCACGATAAGCTTCTCACCGATTCCTGGATTATACTTCAATGATGGATTCGGCCGCCGACGTTTCTTCAGGTTCGCTCAAATCCCCTTGGCCGATATCATACTTCTTGAAGGCATATCCAATCTGATGCCTAACATCCCCGAAGCACATCCTCTCTATCAGAACATCCTTGCCGAGATCAAGCGCCGACAGAAAATGAGAAAATGATCTGTGTGTTTTCATTTTCATTTTTCCAAGTACTTGTAAGTTTTTCTTCATTTCCCAATGTATGAAAATTTCAGTAATGGAAGTTCCCTTCTATTTGAATTTCCTTGTTGCACATAGTTACTTTACTTGTAAATATTGTCTATAGTATACATACTCATACAAAAGAAAAATAGAACAAAAAGAATGGTCTATGTGAAAAGAACCCAAAAAGAGTAAAAAGGGTCAAAATGCATTTTACTTTACAATACTCTTAAATATTCTAAGGATAGAGCTCAAATTCAAATAGGGGGAGATTGTTGGGTCACCAAGATTTGAAATTGACTCACCGATGTTCTCCTCTATGTTTTACTTAGAATATTTTAGCTTGGTTCTTTAAATGACTTGTACAAGATAGCAACTGTTCGGTGAAGTCGAAGATCAACCGAAACCAAGCTTGAAGAGATTCTCATTGTGGAAATAAGAAGACTTTTCTCAAGAAACATACAAGTCAATATCCACCGATTGTGTCTTCACACATCGGTGGACATCCTCCCCACCGATGGTGTCTTCACACATCGGTGGACGTCCTCCCCACCGATTGTGTGCTCACACGTCGGCCAGACTGTTCCCACCGATAAGGATGGTCAAATCGGTGGGATCTTCGTGTAAATGGTTTTCTTTGCAGATGATTTTAAAGACCTATGACAATTATATCGGTGTAACTCCCTTCGGTACAATTGTCTTGGAATACACATTAAGAAGATCATTTATTTTGGGACAATATCTATTGCCAGGTAAAAGTGACTTTTTGTCATCTTATCTATTTTTAGATAAGGTCTCTTTCAGCATGGGTTCTATTCCTTGTACCAAGGAAAAGGTGATTATGACATATCAACTTTTCAGAAGTCTACTGGTACGAAGCAAGTCCCCTGAAGACATGTGTCCCAAGCATTTAATGCTTAGTACACTTCTTCACACTATAAAAGGAAGTAGAAGGCTCCCATGCAAACCACGCTTTCTGGATATCTCTCTCAGTGCAAGAAATCTCCATATTGCTTAAAACTTCATAACTTTGTTCTAAGTGTTCTTAGTTGTTTTGTTTTAGTATACTTTGTGAAAGATTGTTAGAATAGTTTATTTGTTCTTTTCCGCAACAGTCTTCAGTTTCTATGTGTAATTCTTGTTGAAGGTTTTCAATAATAGAATTAAAATTGTGAAAATGTGAGTATTGTATTCAACCCCCCCCCCCCCCCCCCCCTCCTTCTACAATACTTGTTATAGCCATCTGGGACTAACATATTTATATATATATATATATATATAGAGAGAGAGAGAGAGATCCCTTCTTTTGTTAACCAGTCATTTAGTGTTAACCGTGTTAACTTTTGTGGACCAATAGGAATTAAGAGAATTTACTGGTTTGAATATATAGAGGGCGAATTTTGTAGGGGTATTTTAGGATTCTTGGAATTTTAATTTATTAATGTTTATTTACTTTCCTAATTTCATGCACCAGATAATTATGGTAGTTCTTAATGATAATATTCATCTTCCTAAAATCACTATTCTTGTTTGTATGATTATCTCAAAGTTCACGATTTCTTCATCTAAAACCCAGGATTCTTGTGCGATTTTACAACCTTTTTCATGTTTTTTATGCAATCGATTATGGATTCCATTGAAGATGAACGTGTTGCATCTACTTTTCCTTCTTCAAATGTCGATCAACAATGATTTTGCAGAAGAAATTGAAAATCAAATTTTGATGAATGATAGAATTAATCATGTTCATAATGTTTTTACCCAGACAAGTTCAGATTTGCAGTCACGTGGGATTGAAGATGTTTCTTTTCAGTTTGTGGATAATTGTAACCGGCCATCATGCAGTAACGTCGTAGAGATGTTGAAGAATTATGGGTTTTGTTAGGCGTTTTTTGAGTTAGAGTTTCTTGTTTTATTATTTGTTTTAGTGTTCGTTTTTGTTAATTATGATGTGCAGTATAATGATGAAGTAATGTTGAAGAGTGTTTGAATGATGAAGTTTTGAATGGTACATTTTTGGAATAATAATTCAAATTATGGTTTTTGTTATTCACAATCTATTTGTTTTGGTTGTATACATTTTCGTGAAGATGATGTTTGATTTAGGGTTTGTTTTGTCCGTATACAGTTTGCGAAGATGGTTTTTTTATTTCATATATGCACATTAACAAAAGTGCATATATGCACATATAAATAAGATTCATCTTACATATCAAAAGAAGGTCATATATGCACATCTTACACATATGGTCATCAAATTACAATTTCATATATGCACATACAGAAAAGTGCATATATGCACATATAAACCCTTTTCATCTTACACATCAAAAGAAGTGCATATATGCACATCTTACACGTACATATGATCGTCAACTTACAATTGCATATATGCATATCAAAAGAGTGCATATATGCACATATAAACGAGGTTCATATTACACATCAAAGTTGTAATATGAACCAGGTTCAAAAGAGTGCATATATGCACATCTAAACCAGGTTCATATAAACAAAGTTGATTTTGAAAACAAAAAATGGCCAATTTTGGATAATCTCATATTCTAAAAATAAAGCTGATTTTGAATAATAAAAATGACTAATTTTAGATTATGAAACACAGTTTTGGAAGTAACATGAAACAAGGGTGATTTCCTTTTCTATTAATTAGTCTTTTCTATCAATTGACGTTTTTACCCCTGTGCATATATGAGGATCGTATACTCAACCATGTTCACCATTAAATTTTTTTTTTAAAAATTGTTTTAATCTAAGCCATTGATTTTCAAGATGAATGGTCTTGATTGGTTAACACGGTTAACACTAAATAGGTGGTTAACAAAAGAAGGGGACCCTATATATATATATATATATATATAAAAAATTAGGACGGTTTACTTTGCAAACCAAGTTATTTGTACACATCGTACAAACCATCATCATCCGTCCATTCATTGATCAATGGTCACGATTAGACGAGACTATTTATGTCAACAACAAAAAAACAATCAATATGGATTATTAATTATAGTAACCGCTTAATTATGGTACATTTGTTTCATGTATTTCTCATCTTGATGAAATTGTTTCATTAAGTTGTTCAATCCGATCAACTTGTTTCATGTACTTGTGTCAAGAAATTGTTAAATTTTATTAAATTGTTTCATGTAATCCGTTTCTTTCTTGATGAAATTGTTTCATATATTTTTGTTTCTATGTAAAAATGAGATTATTTCATGTATTTACCATTTTGATAGAACTCTTTCATGAATCTCTTTCCTAGTGTTTCATTAAATTAGTATCCTTATTAGAAAATTAATAATAAATTTTCTGTTTAGAAAAATAATAATAGAATTTATTTACAAAAATAATAATAAGATTTGTTTTCTAAAATTAATTGGTTATAACTTAATATATCCGAAAATAAATGATAATAAATTTTTTGGTGTACAAAAATAATAAAATATGTTTTTAATATTAACAAAGTATTAAAAAATCGGAAAGATAATTCTTCTTCGGAGCGTTTGTAGTGACTAATTGGGCCGAAGACCAAGAAGTGAGTTATTTATACCACGCATTCTTCTTACGACTAGATCCAATATCCTGGTCCCAAGGAAAAGAAAAAGAATTTCACGCTCTTCCTACGGGAGGATTAGGGAAATCCTTCTAAGGCGACCCGTACCGGCCTCGGGTAGTGGTGCGGGCTCGGCCGAGGTGGCAAGTGGGTAGGGAGCGGGGGAGCGGGTAGGGGGTACGGGGGGAGCGGGTAGCGGGCGGGTACGGGGGAGTGGGTTCGTGGACCCGATGGAACCCGGGGGTGTGTGTGAGGAGGGTGGGTGTGGGGGGTAGGTAGCGGGTAGTATTGGGTTCAGTGGGTAGGCGGTACTCCACTTTTAGGTAAGGATTGGATAAGGAGGGTAGGAAAGAGAAAAGTTGATGTGGCGTTGAGGTGACAAATGGGTTCATTGGGTACGGGTACTCATGGCCTAATATTAATAAAGTATTAAAACTCGACCAGTTGAGATATAGCTGATTATGAAGAGCGCAAATAAAAGGATTTTTCTAATTTCATAAGAAACAATCAACGATGGAGGCTGCAGAGGGGCATATATGGCATGCAACTTCCGCCGTCTCGTCTTTTTCACCTTGTACTATTAAATATCGCACGTGGTTAATGTTTTTTCTAATTTATTTACTATTTGGTCCAATTTGATTACAAAATTTAAAACTTCACCTTCCCTGTTAGTGGTGGCCAAAAATCGGGTTCGGACAGGGTCGGGGAACAAACCGGTTCTAAACAGTAACCATGAGAACCGGGTCAAGAGGGAACCGGGCCGGGTTTAACCCGAAAACCCCTGGCCCGTTTAATGTTATATAAAACCGGGCCGGGCCGGGCCAAGAACCAGTTCTAAATCGGGCCTGTGATTTTTTTTTGTTTTTTAACTAATTTCTTTGTATAATAATTAATTACTAAACTTTAACAAGTAAAAAATTGGATTGCAATCATTGGATCAGTAAAATACACTTCAAAAATACGTTTTATTTATAATATATATCACTAAAATACACTTTTACGTTTTATAATTTATATATAATTTTAAGTTACAAACTTACAAGTTACAATACATAAATTCTAAACACCCGAAGGTCCCGCTCCCGAACTCCCACCCCCATCACCCCATCCGTATGGATTGTAATTGAATGGATTGTATGGAGCGTAGTATGGATTCTGATCGGGATTGTAATCTTCAAGAGTATTGTACTTCTGCAGTCGTGTAATAGCCGTCCGATCGTCAAGGTGGTCGGTGTCTAGTTCTTCATCATCGTCGTATCGGGAGACGTCACCGACACTACTAACATCAGAATTGTCGGAAACGGTTCCCGACGTACTTAGATTTTCATCGGCTTCGTTTCCGGCTAAGTTTTCTTCCACGCCGTCGAGATCATTCTCCAGGTTCGTTTGATTTTGAATGCAATTTTCTCCATCCAAGTAATCCTTCAGACATATGCAACACTCCACCGATTGCGAGGTTAATCTTGTCCGACTCACCGATATGATCCTGCCACTAAGAGAAAAAGCCGACTCCGAAGCTACGGTACTAGCTTGGATTGTTAGTATATCAAGTGCAATAGTCGCCATAATCGGGAAACTCGGTTGTTTATTTTTCCACCATTCTATTAAATCTAGTGATTCAATATCTAAGACGTTTGTGGAGGATGCCGTTATAAAATTAGTACGTGTGTATTGATTGAATTCACCCAAATTATCACCATCATATCTAGCTTTTTTAGTAGATTCCACGACAACCGATTGCATTAAAGTTGACATTAAGTCTTGTCGGTTTCGGCCACGGCTGCTACTAGAACCCGGTGAAAACATTTGAGGGGTTGGTTGGCTTCCTCCCCCATAATTAACTCTATAAATCTCAAATAATTGATGAAAATCATTATTAAATTGGAGTATGCGGTTCCTTGAAAAAGAATTACTTGTAGAATCCAAACCAAACGAGCAACATATTGAATGTATTAAAACTTCGACACCCGTAACATTTAAATACGGGTTTAATGCCGCGGCACAAAGAAAAGTGAAGGGGATCTCTTTAAAATATTTTACCAAATTAGCTTTTATTGGTTTCACCATGTCGTGTAAGTACAAATCCGTTTCGTATTGAGCAATTTTACTTGCCAAAATATATATATTTGATTTAAAAGTAAAGGGCTCGTTGGATAATAAACACCGGATAACATAGTTGTTGCAGTTTTGAAATCGCCCAAAATATCGTGAAAGCCATAAATCATTGCCCAATCATCCTCAGTTATCGTGTTATCCGGGTAATGAACGTTATAAAATGCTTGAATATATTGTTGTTGTCTTATTAAATTATCCATCATTTTCCAAGTCGAATTCCATCGAACCGGCATATCGTGCGCCGGTCCCAAAGCTTTAAAACCGACTTGATTGCAATATTTTCTATATGCGTTTTGCATTTTTTTATTTCTTGTGAAAATCCGGCGTAACATAAGCCTAAACTTAGTTAAAGGCTCACTAAGGCAACTTAAGCCGTCTTGAACGGTTAAGTTTATTATGTGTGCGCAACAACGTGTATGAAATAATTTTCCCTCTAAAATAGGGGATAAAGCCAAACGTAATTTTTGTACGCATGCCGTATTATTACTAGCATTATCAAACGAAATACTAATAACTTTATTTTTTAAATTATAATATTGAAGACATTTCATAATTATAGTAAACTGACGCTCACCCGAATGTGGCGAACCAAACTGCTCAAACGTGATTACACGTTTGCATAATTGCCACGATCCCGGCACAATCCAATGTGCCGTTATGCATATATAAGATTGTGGCAATCCGAATGGTGCGCTCCATATATCACAAGTTAAAGAAACTTTGTTGGGTAAGTTTAAAAACATTTCTCGCATATTTTTTTAGCCGTATTCCAAAGTTTTAAAGCATCACGCCGAAGAGTTTGACGACTTACCGAACCATTGTAGCGTGGTTGGAACCCTTGTTTGATCATGTTCGTAATGTGAGGATTGTCGAAATGTCCGAACGGCAACCCCATTTGAATGACACATTTCATTTGCATTTGTCGGGCGATATCATCATTATACGACCATACTTGACCGGAATTGTCAAGTATGGGTTGACTTGGATCGTCACCCGATTTCAACCTCTTGCATCTCTCTTCGAAGTGCCGCTTTAACGTGGTATTTGACTCGGGTTTAAGGAAATCTCCACACCGTTTGCATTGCGCTTTTTTTGTACCATCGGAAAACATCACCATGTTGAAATGCTCCCAAACCGATGCTTTTCGTCCATGCTCGGGAAGAACGGTGTAATTTTGTTCGGCCATTTTTTTGAGAGTTGAGACTAGAGAATTGTATGCGTTTTTTGCGAGAAACGAATATAGCGAGAGGCGAAAGCCGAGAAATGAGAATTGTATGCGTTTTTTGCGTTTTGTAAGCAATTGTAAGTGGTGAATCACTCCATAACATCCCTAGTATTTATATGGGGTTGGAGGGGGTATTTTTGAGCCAAAAAACGGTCACAAAGCACTCCAAACGGCTAGAAAAAACGGCTATAATTTTGAAAAAAATTCGGGTCGGGCCAAGAACCGGGTCACGAACCGGTCCCGGGTCGGGTCGAGGAAATTACTATATACGCGAACCGGTCCCGGCTTTCGGGCTTGAAACCGGTTCCTGACCGGGTAGGGCCAGAACCGGTTCTTGGCCGGTTTCGGGTCGGTTTAACCTGTCGGGTCGGGTCGATTTGGCCACCACTATTCCCTGTAGTTGTTATTGGACTTGGTAGGGTACTCATTTTTTATATTTAACATTTTATATTGGTTAATTATAGTTGGTATATAAATTTTATATTAGGGAAATTAATTAATTATAATTGGTATCAAATTAATGATAATAGTATTTTTGGATGGTGTATGTTAATACCGGTTTTGTACCAATTTGAATATGTACATATGCAAGCGGAGGTTTAAACGAGAACACTTTTGTTTTATGAAAATGCAAGAACAGTTTTGGGTCTTCAACTTACTTAACTCATAATTAAAATCAAAATAAAATAAAGTAAATAATTAACGATAATCATGCGATCTCGTATTTATTCGTAAAATAAAACAAAGTAAATAATTAAGGATAATCATGTAATTTTGAATATTTGTACTCTTGGTGTCTTTCTTATCCCTAAAGTCACGTACAGATGACATAATTACTGAAGCCTTTCTTTCCCAGTCTCGAGATCTTTCTCTTGGTATGGTTTGCCACATTTAAGTGAGTGTTCTATCAAATCACTATTACATTATTATATCAACAAAATCACACGATGAATAGACACAACGATGATTATGGACATAATCATTATTCCATCCACATCAATGAAAGCCGAAATTCCTTTCAAAAGTGTCACATCAGTTTTGCAAGAACATCTCATCAATAAAATTTAGGGAAATTAACTAAAATACCCCAAGTTTGAAAATCAGTTACCAAAATACCCCAAACCTCTCCCAATTTGCCAAAATGCCCCATAATCCCGCGATTTTGACCCGCGGTACCCGTGATGGGCCCCAAATCCCAAACCACCCCTCGAAGTTTACCCGCGGTACTCCCGATGGACCCTCTCCCGCGATGAAAATTTTACACTTCCTACCCCCAGACCGCGATCGCAGGATTGCCGCGCCACGTGTCGGCCTGGGGTGAAACCCTAATTTTTTAATGCCTTCAACCACCCCTCACCCCTCGATGTCGCGGCTATAAAAGAGGGGTTTGGGACCACTTCCTGCCACACCCCTCTCAAGCCCTCTCAAAGTCTCTCAAACTCTCTCGTGCTTCATACGCGCTTGGATCTCGGTTCGTGTTTTTGAAGATGTCTCGTGTTAGACGTTTGGTACGTTTTCATAACCCCGTTGTAGTTTTTTTTAAATATATGATATGTATGTTGTTATTTTAGAGAATGTGTTTGAATGTGTTATTTTTATAATATTGTGTTATTTTTAAAATAGTTAAGTGTGTTGTGTTTATTTTAGAGTATTGTGTTTATTTCCAAAATTGCGTTTATTTTGAAAAGATTTTAGTGTGTTGTGTTTATTTTAAAATTTTGCGTTTATTTTGAAAAGATGTTAGTGTGTTGTGTTTTTAAAAAAAATATGTTAGTGTTTTTTTTAATAAATATGTTAGTGTTTTGTTGTAGATTTTAGTGTGTTGTGTTTATTTTAGAGTATTGTGTTTTTTTTAAAAGTATGTTAGAGTGTTTTTTTTTTTAAATATGTAGTTTTTTTTAGAAAAATATGTTAGAGTGTTTACAATTTAGGTCCCTAAACTTTTCTAAATTACAACTTAGGTCCCCTAACTTTGCTAATTTACAACTTAGTTCCCTAAACTTTGCTAAATTACAACTTACGTCCCTAAACATTGCTAATCTACAACTTAGGTCCCCAAACTTTGGTAAATTACAACTTAGGTCCCTAAACTTTGCTAAATTACAACTTAGGTCCCTTATCTTTGCTAATTTACAACTTAGGTCCCTTATCTTTGCTAATTTACATCTTAGGTCCCTTATCTTAGCTAAATTACAACTTAGGTCCCCTAACTTTGCTAAAATACAACTTAGGTCCCCTAACTTTGCTAAATTATTTTTATTTAACTGTTTATCTTTCTTTTGAGTTTCCTACTCATAAATTTAAGCTTTATAATTAAATTTTGGAAGTCACACTTTCGAAGCCCGTATATGTAATATTTTACCGAAAGATCCATAAATGATATGAAGATATTTAAACATTGAAATTGGCTTCACATGCCAAACTCAAATTCGTTTTGGCCTCTTGCCAATGTGCAGTCTATAATTAACAATGTTATATTCAAATAAAATAAATCGCAACATATATGTTTGGATTTTGTCAAACGGGTGTAAATATTCCTAAGGTTTGTGGGGACTTATGCAATCCTTGTGATTCCCCTACTACCTGGAAGTCTAATAGATTGAGTGGTTTCATTTCGAAAACTAAAGTTGACGAAGAATTATCAACAAAATATAACCATACAAGAAAAAGCGTCTATAATTAACAGTGTTATATTCAAATTAAATAAATCACAACATATCTATTTGGATTTTGTCAAACGAGTGTAAATAGCCCTAAGGTATGTGGGGACTTAAGCAATCCTTGTGATTCCCCTACTACCTGGAAGTCCAATAGATTGAGTGGTTTCATTTCGAAAACATAAAATAATAACTATAACCCTAATCCATTGGCTTAACAAACAGATATTATATAGTATTCGTTACTTACAAGTTAGGTGCGTTGACAACATCTCTGAATTACTATGTAGGATGACTTTTTCTACATCGGCTTGACGTTAAAATGCCGCCTTGGATACGTGGTAGACATTAGAGACCGTTTCCAACAGTTAGGTGAACGGGAAGATAGACTACGAGAGATCTTTACACGAACACATTTCGGTCCATGGCTGGAACTTTCCTTGCCCGGTGGCGACCCCATGCTAGTTCACATGTTTCTACAGCTGGAGGTCATGTTTCTACGAGAGATGTATTTTGATGTGTTCGGGCATCACATACGGTTTGGGCGTCATGAGTTCTGTCTAATTACAGGACTCCCTTTTGGACCAGCACCCCCCCCTTCCTCCCTTACTAGAAGATTCCTTCGTTCGTAGGGTTTGGCCCGGCGTGTCACCATCTAAGTTGAAGCTTAGGACAGTTGTGAACACAATGAAAGAAGACCTTCATGCCTTAACCGACGAGGATGTTGTTCGTGTATTTTAGTGGTGATGGTGGAGATGGCCTTTATGGGCCGTGAGTGGAGGCAGACTGTTACCGAGACGGTCCTTAGGGTCGTCGAGGACTTTCATGAATTTAACAAGTATCCATGGGGTATCCACATCTGGTCACAAACATACATACAAATGCACCATGCCATCGCCAGACTCCCCGACAGGACTAGATTAGTAGTATAACATAAATAATAATACGTAGAACTATTTGGCTTTCTTTTTAATGTACTTGATTTTGTTGTGTAATTCCATATATGGATCCTGGAGATGTTTCCCATCTCCCGTGAAAATTTCACCTTGCGCACCAACAGGGTCATTAGGAGAACCCGTTGGGACCGGGGTGTTTCCCTGAATAAGCAGAGTTGCCTTGCCTTCTTCAACTCAGCTAGAACCGTAAGTTCTTTTACTATGTTTACAATATTGATTACGTTAGTCCCGCATATTAAATGTTATGTGTTTTACGATATATTTAGTCGAGGCTTGTGCCTCTCGCAAACCTTCGGCCTACGGATGCCGAGAAGGACACGCCTTGATTCAGAAACAGCGTGGCCTTTATTGAAAAAGAGGCGGCAAGGCGACGGCCGAAGAGGGTCTGACAGTCCTCTCCTTCCCCATCTGGGTCCAATTCCTCATCCGAGGAAGATGACGAAGATGACGTGAGGCCTGACCATTCTTCCAGGCCTCACGATCGATATGAGGCGCCCCCTTTCTCCTCCCATCATGCTATGCCACCTCCCGACCCATATCACCAGAAGGTTGACGATCTGTACAGCTACGTACACGGGGATGTAAACATACGTCTTCAAGCTCTCGAGGACTTCAACGGATAGTTTAGCGCTGTTCGGGTTAGTGTTTAACTTAATTTGTCGGCCACGGTCCTTTAGTTTGTATATTAATATTACGTTCCAAATTTGTTTTAGCTGTCGAGTACGACGCCAATCTCCACCCCGTTCGGACAGGGCGCACCAGCGACATTTGCCACTACATCCTATCCATCATTCCCGCATAGTGTAAGTCACGACAAGTACCCATTATAGTTATATTTTTGTTATTAAGTTTGTAAATCTTATAATGACCAATGTCATGCAGTTTGGGATGTCAGAGTTAGGGGGTTACACACCCCAAATGACGACGTTTGCCACTACCTCTACCACATCATTCCTGCATAGTGTAAGTCACGACAAGTACCCATTATAGTTATATTTTTTGTTATTAAGTTTGTAAATCTTATAATGACCAATGTCACGCAGTTTGGGATGTCCGAGGCAGGGTGTTACGGACCCCAAATGACGATGTTCAGCACCACCTCCACCACATCATTCCCGCACAGTGTAAGTCACAACGAAAACTCATTATAGTTATATTTTCGTTCTTAAGTTTGAAAATCTTATAATGACCAATGTCACGCAGTTTGGGATGTCCGAGGGGTATTTCGGCGCTACATCGACGCCATCATTCACGGAGCTCCTTGGGATCTCGAACGCAGACTGTTACAAGCCGGAAATGACGACGACCTACGATATGTCGGGGCCGTCGTACGTCACACCGCCACCTTACAGACCGCAAACTGTAAGTTATCTTGGTAGTTTTGGTTTAATTGTACTTAAAATATAGAATCTTAAATTTCAGACGGCATCTCCTTGTGACGTCGGGTCTGAATGGATGTCAGAGGTCCCGCAAGGGTTTTTTTCCCTCGATGGGGTCGGGGATTGACACCATCCCGGCGGAAGTTGCTGAAGAGCACTTCAGTGAGCCGAAACTTGACGAAGACTACTACATGGAGCCGGAGGTTGACCTGATGGATCTGGTAGCACCACAGACGGAGGTGGCAGAACCTTCTAGGCCGGTTCGGAATAGAATTATGGCGGCAATCCTTGGTACCCCATGGACAAGGCAAGAATCTACCACACCGATCCCTAGAAAAAAGCTAGGTCAAGGGTGAATGGAAAGGGAAGGGGAAACGGAAAAGGAAAGTTGACTTCATCAGATCTGTTGACGTGCGTTTCGGCGTCGGATATCTTGGACAAATTCCGGAATGATAGACTCCCCCACCTGGTATTTCCCCTTTACGCCGACATGATCCTGACTAGCAGGTTTTTCGAAGTGCTGCTGGCATCTGACCCGACTCGCTCTGAGCTGGAGGATCTGGTTAGTATTGAAGTTTAAAATTTAAATATAGTCATATAATCAAATATATTTCTTATTACATGTCTAACAATGTATGTTTTGTGTATAGCATGTCGACTGTTGGGTCAACGTGCTCCAATCGTCCCGTCCTCCATCCGCGAAGTGGACAATCATGATAACTAATTTCTTTGACATGATGGTCCGGGCGGATCAAGGTGCCGAGTCCGTGTATCGGATGTGCAATGGTGCAGAAGGGCTGCGTTGGGAGGCACTCGAAACGGTATGACGATCAATTTACATCTATTTTATTTAACTTGTTTGTTACTAACTATTTTTCTGTTATTGTAATATTGCAGGTGTACATCCCCATTTGCATTCATCCCCATCTTTGGGTGCTCGGGGTCCTGAGACTTGATCGGACGCTGATGGTTATATTTGACAGCTCCCGTGCCATGGTGTTCGACCTAGCATTGAAACAGCTACTTGGCACCTTTAAGACGCAGCTGTCGAAGTTACTTAGAAAGATCAACGACCGTAGACGTTACGAGCGTGCAGAGAAATTCCATCATAGGTTCGTAGCAAATGCACCGCAACAAAGGGGGATCAATGCGGATTGCGGTGTCTGGGTATGTCGTAACCTCGACAATTTGATTGGCGGGTTTATCCCAGCATGTGCACCGAATGCCACCGAACAAGAGGCCACCAACTGGCGGCACCATATGGCGGAGACCTTTTATTCACTTTGTACATCCGATTAGATTAGTAGGTTGTTTATATTTTAATATTATGTAGTATGTAACTTTCAACTATTGTAGTTGAAGTGTTAACTATGTTAATTATTTTGTTAAAGCATTTATCTTTAAGTTATAACTTTGTTTATTATTTTGTTAAGGTAGTGTACTTGAAGACAACTCACTTTCCACGTTTTTCATACTTTTCAATGTTTTCATACATTTCACGTTTTTCATACTTTTAAATGTGAAGCAGCATCCACATTTGGCTATAAATATCCCGCGCTAGATTAGTCGTAAAACACATAAACGGGAACATAGTATTCATTAACGTCTTCTTACATGGCATCCCCAAATCTTCATGTTTGGTGCTTTAGGTGTTTATCTGAATCGCTTTCAGACACTGGCAAAGAGTTATATGGTTAGTGTGTATGTTTCTTTGGGTTTTGCTTGTTAGTACCGTTGTTTGAGACTAACTATATTAATGTTCATGAACAGATGCATATCCACAGTTGTTCACCATGAAAGTCCACCATGGTGGGTACTTCACGAAACCACCTACAAGACATTATTTCTGTGGTCTAGAAATTTATGTTGGTATGTTAGATGTGGACGATCTTTCTATGCAACTGCTTGAACAGATCATGAAAGAGCTGGACTATGAAAAACCATAATATTATAGGTTGTATTTTAAGAGGCTGAATGCAGACTTCTTGACTGGACTGGTAGAATTGAGTACCAACGAAGATGTAGCCAACATACGTCAATATGTTGACGGCCATACTGTGATTGAAGTGTACAGCGAGAAAGTGGAGCTTAACACTTTGAGACTCGTCTCGCCAGAACATGTAAGAAGTCGACCCGGATTGTCAAAAACCCAACCATCGTGTAGTCGTAGCCTTAAATTTGGATAATTTTGTACTGTACTGATTAGTATGTGTTTGTTATGAAATAATCTTGTATAACATCTATGACTTTTATTTTTAATATGAATCACTTATCAGACAAATCTTGTAGTATTTATCATACTACTATTTTAGAGTACTTTTCAGACTACATTTCACACTACTTTTCAGACTACTTAAAGACTACTTTTCAGACAAATTAAAGACTACTTAAACACTACTTTTCAGACAAATTAAAGACCTTTATTCATGAGCAAACTTCAACATGAAACATCAACATAAAAACTCCAGGAAGGAAACAACAACATAGAAACAGGAAAGAAACGAAACAACAACATAGAACTGGAAAGTACAAAACAACAACACAGAAACAACAAAGTACGAAAGCAACACCCGTAGCACCACCTAAGGATAAAGTTCCTTACATTGATCAATCCAGGTTTGCTTCTCGGTTACCTTCGCTTGAAGAACTGCGAAGTCTTTCATAATGTGGTGAACTTCTAAGTTTTCTCGACGAATACGGGACTCCTTATCTTTTATCTCCCCCTTCATCCTTTTGATCTCCTTTTCTTCCTGTTCGATCCTTTTCATGTGTGCATCCTTCCTGGCCATCATTTGTTTCCACTCTTCTGTCAGTTGCGCTATCTCCGCTTCCCTTTTGGCTACCGCCTCTTTTATTCGCTTGGGCATTTCTTGTGACGACGATGGGTTAGAAGATGATGCCATTTTTTTGGTGAGAGACGATACTATTATGATATCAAAATGTTGTATGGATGTTGTGACCTTTACAGTTGGAACTAACATGGGTATTTATAGCCACAAGGAGCAAATGGCTCAACAGAAACCTTCTACTTTTCAGGCGAATCTTGCAGGTAACATTTCAGGCGAATCTTGCATCAACTTTCAGAAGAATCTTGCATCAACTTTTTAGACGAATCTTGCAGACTACTTTTCCAGATGAATCTTGCAGTCGCTTTTTTAGTCGAATCTTGCAATCACTTTTCAGTCAAATCTTATAGTGAACTATTCAGACGAATCATGCAGGAAACTTTTCAGACGAAATCTTTGACCATATCCACATCCGTGATCAAGAACCTACATTTTCACGACAATAAGTAGATTGCATGATGAAGTAGTAATTCACAACTTGATATCTATCCTTTCTACCCTCTACACCGTTTACAAACATTCTCTCGCTTTTCTTAACACTATGGCTGGAGGTTCAAGATCAAAGGGGAAAGGTCGGCGAATGGGGTTGGCACTTCACGTTTGGCATCCAACCAACCACTGAATGATGAAGCTTTCCGGAGTACCTGGAAGGTACCGGAAACAGATGAGGTGTGGAGAAACCATGGGCGAATTGCGGCTGATGATCCATTCACAGCTGAGGAGGAAGAAGACTGGGAGATGGCATTGGAGCAATACTACCTCGATAATGCCTGGAAAAGCCCACCAAGGTATCATTCTACCCAGTCGGTGGGTCTTCCAGAAAGTCAACGAATTCCTCCCACAGTGCAAACATCCATTGATGCGGCGAACACCGAAATCGAAAGGGTAAAAGTTATGTGGAACCATAACAGGGAGCTTCAGCAGGGGAAATGGAGTATCTAGAGGAGAAGAAACGAGAACTGGCCATGACTAGGGCTCGCGTTCGGGAGGTGCAACGACAGATTAAGGAAGTAGAAGAGGAACTAACAGAAATCGAAGAAAGCTACACGGGAATGGAGGATATGATCAAGGAAAAGGTTAACTGGATCACTGTCGTCCAGGACGCCTACCCGTAATAGATTTCTCTGTTTAGATGCACTGTTCCGTTTCAGTGGGGAAGATGAATTGAAATAATTGATCTTTTAATTAATTTCCCTATTAAATAACTTAAAATGGAAAACATTACTTTCAATAAATACTTGAAACAACTCAGACAATAAGTGTGGAAAAAACAGTAAAAGCATGCAAAAACACGTGAAAAACCCCAAAAACATGAAATGATAGCCTAAAAACTAGAGGGGCCAAAAGTGAAAATCGCAGACAGGGACCAAAATTGTCAAGTTGCCCATTTTAGGGTCCATCGCGGCCCACCGCGGGCTCTCACTATGGACCAATTGGGCCGGGTCCGCGATAGAGGGCCTAATCCCGGGATTATAGGGTATTTTGGCAAATTGGGAGAGGTTTTGGGCATTTTGGTAACTGATTTTCAAACTTGGGGCATTTTAATTAATTTCCCTAAAATTTATACATCCTTCAAAATGGTCCCCAATGCCACATCACTAACTACTTTATAATTTATATTTACATATTTTAATCATTTATAATAGTTAATTATTATAATATAGTTAATATGATAATTAATTAATGTTTAAACAAAATAATAAATAAATTAAACAAATAAGTATAATATTTCTAAAAGTAATAATTAATTTAGTTCAAACAATAATTAGCATCATTAATTTATAAAATATATTATTTATATAAAAAGTTAGTTTATTTAAATAGATAAAAAACGGAAAAAGGAAGGATGAACATGGACCTACACGTTTATTTATATATAAAATAGTATTGAAACTCTTTTTAAACCTCAAGGGTGCGTTTGGTACATAGACATAATAGAACAGAATATGATGGAATAAAACAAAACAAAACATGATAGAACAGTTGTTCAGCGTTTAGTAGACAGAACTGGACAAAACAGAACAGATAACATTAGATAAAATACAATAAACAAAATTTAAAGAATGAATAAAATATAAAATAGAACGTGTATTTGATGTTTTAGAAGAGAATTAGATTTTATTTATGGTTATATTGGTAAAACATAAGTCTGTTCCATCTTGTTCTAGGGGTGGGGGTGGAACAGGCATGTTCCACTTTGTTCCACCATGTTCATGTCTGTTCCACATAAAAGTTCTGCCAAACATGGGACAGTGATCCTTGTTCTGTTCTGTCCTGTCCAGTGCACCAAACGCACCCAAAAGGCTTACTAATTTTTATTTTTTTGGGGAAGTGTGTCCTAGGCTATGCCTAGACTAATCCCTTGACAAATTATGACTGTAAGACATCAACCCTGATTAAACTTCAGTGACCACAATTGTTGTGTACGTCTGGATTAGAACTCTGGACAGATAGGATATTCCACCACATCCCCATGAGGCTTAACCAGTACGCCACAACCCTTGTGGTTAAGGCTTACTAAATTTTATTGTAAGCTCTCATTCCCATGTCATCTTGCCCAAGATGGATGTGCATGCTCTTACTTATTTTGATTCTCACAATAGTATCAGAATACAAAATCATCACATCTTTATCACAACAAAATCATATTATAAGAAGTCTCCGATTTATTGAAACATTATCATATTATAATCACAATATTATCATATATTATCAGTATTATTACATCATTATCAACAACGGTGACGTCGACATCGAATGTCCTCGATGATAGTAGCAACATTGTAAGGGATAAGGGCAAATCTGATATAACAAAAATTTAATGATAAATATTAATCTATTTTTCATTTATTTATGTGTTAATTAATGTGTAGGCTAAAAGTGTTCTCATATTTTCGTAAAACATATATGCTCTCGTTTGAACCATATCTCATGTTCGAATTTGAATATTTACAACAAATGAATATAATGATCACGTAAATTAATGTTTGAACAAAGTCAAATACTTGACATTTGGGTAACATTATGTATTTCTTAGCATGAACCCTTTCTAGTCTTAGTTCCTAACTTGTTTTTAGCTACGAGACCTTAATTCATAAATAAATGT
The DNA here is from genome assembly GCA_033807775.1 of Saussurea involucrata. NCBI lineage: Eukaryota > Viridiplantae > Streptophyta > Magnoliopsida > Asterales > Asteraceae > Saussurea > Saussurea involucrata. Next base: position 83,121,863 of record CM066323.1, on the reverse strand, counting down.
TGATTTATGTTATATGTAACGAATGAATCCTGATCCAACATTTGTTTGTTTTACTCTTTTCTAGTTGTTTATGGAACTCTTGCTTACATATTTGATGCATAACTGAAGCAAACACACACTCAATGTATACACATGCATAAATGCAGTGGCGGACCCAGGATTTTGGTCGAGCGGGGGCACATTTTGGTAAATCACAGGTTTGCAAAGTTGTCCAATGTGTTTTTATCCTAACTCCACTGTTTAAAAGGATATTTTATAGAGGATTTAAAGAGATTTTAAGTTTTTTGGTCGATTTCGAGAGACTTTTTCGATTTTTTGGGTTGATTTTGGGAGATTTTTTCGGTTTTTCGGTTGATTTCAAGGTACTTTTTTGTTAATTTTTGATTGATTTCAAGGTACTTTTTTTATTTTTGGATGTTTTTTATTGATTTCAAGGCACCTTTCATATCTAAAACAACTACTTGCAAAAACAAGTTAAATAGTCAATAATAAAATTAAAACAATTTAGGAAAAAAGATACATATATATATATATATATATATATATATATTTTATAACAAAACTATTTATTTAAAAGATAAAATAATAAAAAATAGGTAAATGATACAAGTGCAGCTTGAACCCAAGACCTCCTGGATGAGAGTGTTGAGAATTGTTTTGGCTAAAATAAAATAAAAGGATTTTCCCACATAGGTGGAGCAATGAAAGGTGAGAGAGATTCCAAGCCTATAAAAAGGGGTCTAAGGCTTAGGTTTAAAATCATCCCAATAAAATACACTTAAGTATTTTATTCTTTCTTTCTTGTTCTCTTGTTTTAGAGAGTAGAAAGATGTGAGTTAAATCTTTGAGAGTGTGGGTATTATTGGGTGAGGCTTGAGAGATCAAGGTGTGTGATTGTAACAATTTATCACATAGTGGATTTTCTCTCTGGAGGCCCGTGGTTTTTCTCCGGTTTTGGAGTTTCCACGTAAGTTCTTGTGTTCCTTTTTTCCCTCTATAATTGTTTATTGTTTGTTCTTCTTTTCTCTATATTTGTTCATTGCTTGGTTTGTTGGGAAACGCTGAGGCCAATTTTCCCAACAACTGGTATCAGAGCTCCGGGTTGGAGGAGGTCTCGGTTAGAGGGTTCTTAGTATGCTCTGTGGTTGCGGTTTTGTCTGACCTTCCACATCAGAAAAGAATTTATCTTGGTCGTATTGGAGGAGGTCTCGGGTTAGAGGGTTCTTAGTATGCTCTGTGGTCGCGGTTTTGTCTGACCTTCCACATCAGAAAAGAATTTCTCTTGGTTACTTTGTATATGATAGAATTGTGTGTGGCGGGAGTACGTGCATAATAGAAAACTTTCTTGAGTGTGCTACTCATAGGCTACAAACACTTTTTAGTATACAATATTGTTTTTGAGGCGTTGATACGATGTCAAAGTTTTCAAGTGCAATGAGGTTCGATGTAGAGAAGTACGACGGAAGGATCAACTTTGGCTTATGGCAAGTTCAAGTCAAGGATGTGTTGATACAATCCGGGTTGCATAAGGCATTGAGGGGAAAACCAGTTTCCAGTGGTGAATCAAGCGGTACCAGTAAAAGCGAGGAAGAATGGGATGATTTGGATTTGAGAGCGGCAAGTACTATTCGTCTGTGTCTAGCAAAGAATGTTCTTGCAAACGTGCATGGGTTATCAACGGCCAAGGAGCTTTGGGAGAAGCTTGAGCAGTTGTACCAGGGCAAAGGCATCTCAAATCGATTGTATCTGAAGGAACAATTTCATACTCTACGTATGGATGGAGGTACAAATATTTCAGATCATCTTAGTGTTCTTAACAATATCGTTTCAGAACTGGAGGCCATCGGAGTTGAGGTAGAAGATGAAGATAAAGCATTGAGGCTCATATTATCTTTGCCATCTTCCTATGAGCATATGAAACCTATTCTGATGTATGGGAAAGAGACCCTGAAGTTTGCGGACGTTACTAGCAAACTCCTATCAGAGGAGAAAAGAGTGGAAGGTAGCAATATGACTTCATCAGAAGGTACGGTTTTGGTTACAAGGCAAGGGAAGAAGAAGAACTCTGGGAAGAATCTGATATGCTGGAAGTGTGGACAGTCTGGGCATGTCAAAAGCAAATGTCCAGGTGGAGTGGGTTCGGCGAAAGACTCCAATTCAGATGCTAACAATGTCTCCATTCTCATGGGAGACGATGATTTTTGCTGAGATATGGGAGAATACATCCTCATGGTATGTCCGCTTTACCATGGAAAATGATGTGTTTAGGTTAGCGGTTCCACGTATTTACACATGTGCATTGGTTTGGCATGGATGCAAGGTGTGTGGTGGGGATTATGTCGATGGCTGATGAACTTCCGGGTAAACCAAACAAGGAAGTTGCACCATAAAATTTTCAGCAAGTTTTTCGACATGTGCCGAGGTAAAAATTATTAGAATGAATTATTCTAAGTGGTGATACTCTTTTATGGTGGAGTATGATAGTTCTCTGATCTGAGAATTATGATTGTCGGGTTAGACAATGGTTGCCGTTGTTGCAGCGAAGTTTTTTTTTAGCCAAGGTGGAGTTTGTTGAGAATTGTTTTGGCTAAAATAAAATAAAAGGGTTGTCCCACATAGGTGGAGCAATGAAAGGTGAGAGAGATTCCAAGCCTATAAAAAGGGGTCTAAGGCTTAGGTTTAAAATCATCCCAATAAAATACACTTAAGTATTTTATTCTTTCTTTCTTGTTCTCTTGTTTTAGAGAGTAGAAAGATGTGAGTTAAATCTTTGAGAGTGTGGGTATTATTGGGTGAGGCTTGAGAGATCAAGGTGTGTGATTGTAACAATTTATCACATAGTGGATTTTCTCTCTGGAGGCCCGTGGTTTTTCTCCGGTTTTGGAGTTTCCACGTAAGTTCTTGTGTTCCTTTTTTCCCTCTATAATTGTTTATTGTTTGTTCTTCTTTTCTCTATATTTGTTCATTGCTTGGTTTGTTGGGAAACGCTGAGGCCAATTTTCCCAACAGAGAGGCGCACTTTAAACAAACTACATGAACCATCTCGCCAGAATACATTTGCTGTTTTAATTTCGTCTTCCAAACATTTAAGAGCACACTTATATTTAAGTGAGTGCACCACCTTAACGTCTCATTTTTTTCCTCTTCCGTTACTCGAGTGAGCGGGTGCACGGGACCCCCCGGAGGAAGGGTAGGTCCGCCCCTGCATAAATGTCGTTTGAGAAACATAATATTATTGATTGAATTCTCAAAACTACATTAATAGATCTTTATAGCTTGACCTATTTTTGGAAGGAGGATGTAGAAGGAACGAGAAAAACTGATAAAAATATATATAATTGGTGTTGCCTAAAGGGGGGGGGGGGGGTTGATATTGTTGTTTTCGACATTATTATTGTATCACTTTTTAGGTAGTTTTACTCTGTTTCCAAGTCAACGTGGCATTATTTTAATAGTTTATTGTACGTTTAGTACATGTACCAACATTCTGATGAGAAATGGAAGAATCTTGATATTTTAAGCTTGGTTGTAAAGAATTGGAGTGCAATCAAAGACGAGACCCGAAGAGCAGTCCAACAACGCCTTTTAGAGCGAAATCGGAGCCAAAACATAACCAAAAAGACCAAACAGTGTTCCAAGCGACGTGGGCCACAAGTTGCAAGCCCACACGACTAGAATCGGGGGTGCAGGCGACTTGCCATGCGACCCAAGTTGTGTGGTAAGTGGCTTAGATCTCTCTTTCAAGTTTAAAAGTTGTTTTGCAGCTCAGGTCCCGCAGTGGGGACATTTAGTTCAGCCCACATTATTCTATAAAGGGGTGTGCAAAACCTCGAATGCTCTGAAAACTGGATCCGAACCCGAACCAACGAGGTGTTTGTGAAAAACTTGAATGACCGAAATCCGAAAATCCATAACTCGACTTTTGGGGAGAGATATGGGTTCCGGGTGGGTTTGATTTTTCGTCACTCGACCCATCCAAAAACCTGAATATATATATATATATATATATATAGCCTTAGGTTCAATAGAGAAGTGCAAATATTTAGAGAAATAGAGAAGTAAAAAAAACACGGGACCGTTCATATATGAACGTTCATATATAAACAGTCATATATGAACGTTCATATATGAACGTTCAGATATGACTGTTATATGAACTTTCATTTATGAACGTTCATATATGACTGTTCATATATGAACGTTCATATATGACTGTTATATGAACGTTCATAAACGTTCATATGAACGTTCATATATGAACGTTCATATATGACTGTTTATATATGAACGTTCATATATGAACGGTCCCGTGTTTTTTTACTTCTCTATTTCTCTAAATATTTGCACTTCTCTATTGAACCTTTCCCTATATATATATATATATATATATATATATATATATATATATATATATATATATAGGGGAGGTATCCGTTGCAAACCAGTCAGTTTGTGCAAACTATACAAACCACTATATTAGGAAACAATAGATGTATTTTTGGATAATCATTATGATTCATTAATTAAGAATGAGATATATATGGAAGATGATAAGATTCATTCATTATGATCATGACTTTAGATTAGGAAACATAATAAAATCAGATATTTATTAGACTTGATCAACGGCTAAGATTGGTTTGTATAGTTTGCACAAACTGACTGGTTTGCAACGGATACCTCCCCTATATATATATATATATATATATATATATATATATATATATATATATATATATAGGGTCATTATCCATTGCAAACCAATTAGTTTATGCAAACTTTGCAAACCACTATATTAGGAAACAATAGATATATTTATGGTAATTATTATGATTCATTAATAATGATTGTGATATATATGGAAGATGATAATTCATGAAGCCAAATTATATATTCAAAATCATGAAGCTAGGTATGGTTTGTACGAGTTTGTACAAACTAACTAGTTTGTATTTGATACCCAACCTATATATATATATATATAGACTTGAGATCATGTGAGACCTGACTATTTCCGTGAGACCGTGAGACCAAAAAATTAACACTAAACCTTCACAGCAAAAGACTGTGAAAGTACTTTGATGGTAAACCTTCACAGTGTTTTTGCTGTGAAGGTTTGCTGTTTTTCTTATCTTCACAACGAATCACTGTGAAGGTTTAGTGTTAATTTCTTGGTCTCACGAAAACATGTTGGTCTCACGTGAATCCAACCCTATATATATATATATAATTGTTAAATATTATATAAATATACTTATTTATCTAATTATTTTTCGAAAAACCTAAATCTTAGTCGGATGTACTCTTTTTCTAATTTTTAAACTTACAATCGATTTCACCAACCCGAAACCTGACCAATCCGAATCTGAAGCAATCCGAAATCTGGTACCCAAACTTCGAGGCTTGATTTCCATATCCAAAATAAGATCCGGTATTTAGTTGGTCCACCGAAACCCGTCCACCCACCCGATACACACCCCTAAATAAGTTCTATATATAGGTCCTGTACTAAAACTGATACATCCCAGTTTGTAGAGATAAAATCCAGCCCATTGGACCGTCTCAACTGAAATCCAACAGGCCATAGTAAGAATTGGTTGGATAGTTTTGTTGATTATTACTCTAAATCATTAGTATACCTGGAGGAGGAAATGGAAATCATTAGTATACCTGGAGGAGGAAATGGAAATCCAATAGCACCATCTGTCAAAGCCTCAGATAAAATTCTAGAATCGTGTGCAACCCCTTCCCACCCGGCAACTATAAATGTAAAAACCATGTTGAAGTCACAAATTGCCATAACGTTTTGATAGCATTCACCCTTTCCGCGTCCTCTATATAAATGTTGTTCTTGAATAGGGATGACACCATGTATTAAAGTTCCGTCAATGGCATGCAACTTCCGCCGTCTTTTTCTAATTTATTTACCATTTGGTCCAATTTGAATATTTACAACGAAGGAATATGTTCATATACTATAAGGATCACATAAATTAATGATTGAAGAGAATCAAATACTTGCCATTTGGGTAACATTATGGGGGTGTTTGGGATTGCTTATTTTTTTGACTTATTTGCTTATTGCTTTTTCTCACCACAAATAAGCCATTTTGAGTGTTTGGATTAAAAAAAAGAAAAGTGCTTATGACTTTTTCCCACCACAAATAAGCTGTTTTTGATAAGTTAATCCATTTTAACTTATTTGAAAGTGCTTATAACTTATTTGTTCAAATTACATATTTACCCCCAACTTCTAGAAACATTTAAACTAAACTTTATTTAATAACAACATTTACAAATCAAACCTCACTACAGATTCACTCACACTTTACATACCTTCAAGAGAATTGAAGGTTAAATCTGAAACCCTAGTTCATACTGAAGAATGAAAGATAAAGGAAAACGAGAGAGAAAATGTAAAACAAAGATATCTGAATAATGAACTAAACCCTAATCGCATTCTATTTATACGAGAGTATAATTGCAGCTTAGTCCTTTTCATAATAGCCCTTCCAGCAATAACCCATTGCTCCGCTACCCTTGTGTGTGTCACAGCTATCAGCGCCATCCTCAAACTTTTGGTAATTGTCAAGAAAGGTCCTCGCAATATTAAAAATCAATACAAACAAAATAAGTTAGTTGTGTTGGTTTGTCAAGATTGGTCACATTTTATTATAGCCTTTTAACACCCGCCCTCAATCTTGACACCGGAAAAGGTCCATCATATTTAACTTTGATATGAGATAATTGTGTTGATTTACACCAAGAGACTTTGTAAAAATATCTGCTGGGTTTTCCGTAGAAGGTACTTTTACAGTTTTAATCATTCCAGTTGAAACTTTATTTCGCACTTGGTGTACATCAATTTCAATATGCTTGGTCTTTTCATGAAACACTGGATTATTAGCAATTTGAATAGCTGACTTGTTATCACAATTTAAACTTATTGGAAGCAAATTGTTAACGTTTAACTCTGTCAAAATACTAGTAACCCAGATAATTTCACATAGAGCAGCGGCCATTGCTCTATATTCAGATTCGGCGGAGGAGAAAGAAACAGTGGACTGTTTCTTACTTCTCCACGAAATCATACAACTACCTAAAAACAAACAGTACCCAGTTACTGATCTTCGAGTTGATAAACACTTTCCCCAGTCAGCATCAACATAGGCAGACAGTTTAAAATCAGTAGCTATACATTCAGAGAAATAAATACCCTTACCTGGAGAACCCTTTAAATATCTCAAAACTCTAAGTGCAAGTTTTAAATGAGACATACGAGGGGAATGCATAAACTGACTCAGGCAGTGTACAGCAAAGGCAATGTCTGGTCGTGTAGCCAACAAATATATAAGTCTACCAATTAATCGCTGATATCCAGTAAAATCTTTTAACGGAGGATCCTTGGATTCTGATCCAACAGAATCAGTTACTACAAGATTCATGTCCATTGGAGTGTTTATTGGCTTACATCCCAAATATCCAAAGTCATTTAATAACTCTAAACAGTATTTTCTTTCTGACATACACAAACCTTTATCAGTTTCTAAAATCTCAATACCCAAAAAGAATTTTAGATACCCCAAATCTTTTATCTTAAACCTTGATTGCTAATGATTTTTGACACAATTAATTTTAGATTCAGAATTACCAGTTATAACTATATCATCAACATATACTAACAGAACTACAAACACATTATTTGAAGATTTAGTAAAAAACGAGTAGTCACTAGTACTCTGAATGAAACCATGCTCAAATAAACCAGAAGACAGTTTGGAGTACCACTGTCGAGGAGCCTGTTTAAGTCCATACAATGACTTAACAAGTTTGCAAACCTTTTTTTCATTTGGTGAAAAATACCCTGGTGGTAAACTCATGTAAACTTCCTCTTCTAAGTCTCCGTAAAGAAAGGCATTATTTACATCAAGTTGATATAACGGCCACCGATGCTGAACAGCAAGGGCAATAACACATCTCACCGTGACCATCTTTACTACGGGAGAAAAGGTTTCTTCGTAGTCAATATGCTCACGTTGACTATAGCCTTTGGCTACAAGACGTGCTTTGTACCGTTCAATTTCACCCGTGGATTTATATTTTATTTTATAAATCCATTTACATCCTATAGCCTTACGACCAGGTGGCAACTCAGTTAAAATCCACGTTCGATTTCTATACAGGGCTTCCATCTCATTGTTCATAGCATCTACCCAGTTCTGGTATTTACTAGCTTCAAAGAAGCTATTAGGTTCAAATGATTTATTTAAGGTAGACACAAACGAGAAATTATTTGTACTAAGATTAGAATAATTGACAACCCTTTCAATGCCATATTTTACTTTACCCTCAACAACATAATCTTGAAATCTTTTAGGTAAAGTAGATGGTCTATTTGACTTACGAACAGAAGTCATAATCTGATCAGAATCAGAATCACTACCCTCAGGAGGGGACTCCAAATGTTCATCATTATTAGATTGAACCCTTAATTGTCGAAACCCCGCCTGTGAACTACTGGTACCATGAGTACTGTGAGGGTCATTTGACCCGGCAGGTTCAGCAGTATTATCTCTATTATTCGTGCCACCAGGATTATTTGACCCGGCAGCCCTATTTTGGCTTCTAAGTAGTTCACAGCTGCTTCTATGTTCATCAGATTGAATTAACATATTTTCATTTGGAGGACTCACCCTAATTTCATCATCGGGTATTTCGGAAATAGGATCATTAGTCTGAATATACACAGAATCAAAGAAATTTAAAGAACTAATATCACTTGAATTTTGATCATGAAAATTAGAACTCAATTTAAACGGAAAAATATTTTCGTAAAACTTAACATCTCTTGATACTACAATCTGCTTTGATTCTAGACTATATAGTCTATAACCCTTTTTGAGTTAGAATAACCCAAGTGAACACATTTTTCAGATTTAGCAGAAAATTTATCAGAGATATTAGGCTTAACAGCAAAGCACAGGCATCCAAAATTTCGAAGATGATTCAATACATGGGGAAACCCAAAAATAATTTCATACGGACATTTTCCATGTAATACAGAGGAAGGAGTGCGATTAATGAGGTAAGTAGTAGTTAATATGCACTATATCCACATATTCAATGTAATATTCCCTTGAAACATTAATGTCCTAACCATGTTAAGTAAATGCCTATGTTTACGTTCGGCCACCCCATTTTGTTGAGGTGTGTAAACAAAAGTAGTTTGATGTATTATTCCATTAGTCCTAAAAAAACTCACCTACTCTATTATTCACAAATTATGTCCCATTATCACTTATGAAAGTCTTAACACGTTTGCCAAATTGAGTAAGAAGCATACTGTGAAAAGCAACCAAATTGTTAAACACTTCATCTTTGGTTTTCAATAGGTAAACCCAAACACATCTAGAATAATCATCAACAATAGTCAGAAAGAATCTAAACCCTTCCTTACTTGGAACCCTATAGGGTCCCCAAAGATCCAAGTGAACTAATTCACCAAGTGTATTAGTAGTGTGATTACTGAGATTGAACTTGTCACGAGCCTGTTTGGCCATATGACAGATTTCACAAGGGGGTAGGTGACGATCATTTCCTAGATTAAGTGTATCTTTTAAAACATTAAGCACAGGGTCAGCTGGATGGCCCAGCCGACTGTGCCACAACTGACGAGAAACACAGCACATTATGGACAGATTCGACTCATTACAAGTCTTGAGATTTTAAGTCAAAAGACTCACCTATAAACAATTTATCCAAGAAGTATAATCCTCCTTGTTCACTACCAGTCCCCACTATTTTCGTGGGCTGAAAGTCCTGGAGAAGGTAGCACTTATATTCATCAAACAATGCAAATATTTTGCTGTCTCTAGCAATTTTATGTACACATAAAAGATTCACATGAAAATCAGGTATAACAAGAACATCATGCAACATGACTCTATTATTTAATCTGTAATTTCCAATTTGGTTTATTTTTGCCTCTTCTCCATTTGGTTGAGTTACTTTGAGATTTAAATCTGAAATATCCATGAGATTTTCAAGTTGAGAAGAGGTAGTAGTCATATGCTGATTTGCACCTGAATCAATTATCCAACCAGAACTAGATAGCTTATGAGACACATTAGACAAATTTCCCATATTAGAGAAAAAGTTACCTGCCATATTGACAGATATTCCTTCGGACTGTTTGTGATCTATCAAAGTCAAGAGCTTATTAATTTGATCTTCCGTTAATGAGGTAGAGGAACTTGGATTTTGAACAGAGTTGTCAGTAGAACAAGCATTACCAACAGAGGATTTGAAAGTCTGTCCATTTTTTGGTTTGTTGAACTGAAAATCTTTTGGTTTGTTGAACTGAAAATCTTTTGGAAAACCAATTAACTTGTAGCATCTTTCAATTGTTTGTCCATTTAACCCACAATGTTTACAGTTAAGTGGATTTTTTCCAAAAATTTTCTTATTAGTATTTGTTTTTCCAAAAAATGTCGAGTGTTGACCCTTGGTTTCAGAGGGCCGAGTCCCACTTTTGTGAGATTCTTCCCTGGAAATCAGGGAAAATGCAGTTTTGACAGATGACAATGGATCAGTGGTTAAAATATTTCTTCGAATGTGTGCATAGTGATCATCCAGACCCATCAAAAACTACATTAGCTTGATTAATTGATTATGGTTAGAAAAAACATGTGAGGCATTGCATGTGCATGAGGGCAGTTTGACCAATACATCAAACTGTCTCCATAGTGCATTCAACTTGTGATAATAGTCGGAAACAAAGGCTCCATTTTGACTCAAGGAATTAATTTTCTGATGTAAATTAAAAGTGACAGAGCCATCGACTTTATCATAAGTTTCCTTTAGTTCAGTCCAAACCTCATAGGCTATTTTAGAGAATACCTCGACTCACAAACAGTTCCTCAAAAATAGAGTTAAGAATCAAGGATAAGACAACTGAGTTACACCTATCCCATTGTTTAGCAAGGACATCGTTGTCCTTGGGACGAATAACAGATCCATCAACAAAACCAAATTTATTTTTAGTTTCCAAGGCCAGAGTCATAGAACATGACCAGACCTTGTAATTATCAGTCCCATTAAGTTTGATGTTCTGAATAGAGGCACCTGTAGTGTCACTAGGATGGAGATATAGGGGATCTCCAAAGTCCAGCTTCCCAATCAGAGATCGAGTATCTGAAGTCTTAGCAGATTCAGCTCCAGTCATAGTGAACACTCAGTATAAGAATGATAACCACACAAAGAAAAAAACTGAGGGCTAATAAACAGGGTTCCTTGCCACTCAATGGATGGTAGGTCAAGTCTACCACTCAGTTATCCAAAACAAAACAAAGAGTAACACACAGAGAGGTAAATGAAGACTTACAGTGGTTCCCAGAAGATAGTAAGTAAACAGAACGGGCTTACAGTGAGGAATGAGTGATGCACATCGGAATAAAATGATGAGCAATCTGGAGTCTCAAGAGAAATCCAGAACAATTAAGGTTCAGTTAGGTCCAGAACACACCTGAACAAAACAAAGAAGCACCAGTCTAACAAGTCTAACACCAGTACTTAAAGCAGATCTGAAATCTACTGTGATTGAGACAAAATAGAGAGAACAGTCCAATATAGATCAAATCCTCGTCAATACAGAGATCAGCTAGAATAGCCTTCTGGATTCTTGAGTCATAGGATGGGAGCAACTTCTCTATTTTAGACAATCACAATGAGACAGTTTCAAAGCGTCCTCTTCGATTCACGAGATCCTATAAGGATCTTCCTCGAGTCATTGACTACTAACACCAGAAGATTATCGATATAACAAACAAAAGAGACGTTGTATATACGGAAAAAAATCAAAACCAGATCTACAGGAAGATTTAGTTCAGATCTTAAGGTGCATACACAGTCAGATTCGATGCGATAAAAGTCAGTCATATGACAAATCTTGTGATAAATGGAGTGACTTTGAAAGCGTATATAAGGTCTAGATGTGAACTGATTCAACAAGAGGACGATCCAGGTCTAGAGAGAATGCACAACAAGTAAGCAGGTAAGAACAAGATCTATAAAACCAGATCCAAAAACAGGAACACAAGATCAAAACCAAATCTACAAAGATACGATTCAAATCTTATAAAATCTTAACAAGAAGAACAAACTCAGATCCAAAGCAAAAACAAATATGAGCAGCTTTATAAGATCAGAACCAAAGCAGGAACAATAGATCCGAACCAAATCTACAGAGATAAGATTCAAACCTAGAAAACAAATATGAACAATTAGTTTAGGGTATTTTTGTAAAAAAAATTAGTTAAAAATGCCAAATGATATATTCATGAAGCCAAATTATATATTCATGAAGCCAAAATATATATATATATATATATTCATGAAGCCAAATTTACAAAATCATGAAGCTAGGTATGGTTTGTACGAGTTTGTACAAACTAACTAGTTTGTATTTGATACCCAACCTATATATATATATATAGACTTGAGATCATGTGAGACCTGACTATTTCCGTGAGACCGTGAGACCAAAAAATTAACACTAAACCTTCACAGCAAAAGACTGTGAAAGTACTTTGATGGTAAACCTTCACAGTGTTTTTGCTGTGAAGGTTTGCTGTTTTTCTTATCTTCACAACGAATCACTGTGAAGGTTTAGTGTTAATTTCTTGGTCTCACGAAAACATGTTGGTCTCACGTGAATCCAACCCTATATATATATATATATAATTGTTAAATATTATATAAATATACTTATTTATCTAATTATTTTTCGAAAAACCTAAATCTTAGTCGGCTGTACTCTTTTTCTAATTTTTAAACTTACAATCGATTTCACCAACCCGAAACCTGACCAATCCGAATCCGAAGCAATCCGAAATCTGGTACCCAAACTTCGAGGCTTGATTTCCATATCCAAAATAAGATCCGGTATTTAGTTGGTCCACCGAAACCCGTCCACCCACCCGATACACACCCCTAAATAAGTTCTATATATAGGTCTTGTACTAAAACTGATACATCCCAGTTTGTAGAGATAAAATCCAGCCCATTGGACCGTCTCAACTGAAATCCAACAGGCCATAGTAAGAATTGGTTGGATAGTTTTGTTGATTATTACTCTAAATCATTAGTATACCTGGAGGAGGAAATGGAAATCATTAGTATACCTGGAGGAGGAAATGGAAATCCAATAGCACCATCTGTCAAAGCCTCAGATAAAATTCTAGAATCGTGTGCAACCCCTTCCCACCCGGCAACTATAAATGTAAAAACCATGTTGAAGTCACAAATTGCCATAACGTTTTGATAGCATTCACCCTTTCCGCGTTCTCTATATAAATGTTGTTCTTGAATAGGGATGACACCATGTATTAAAGTTCCGTCAATGGCATGCAACTTCCGCCGTCTTTTTCTAATTTATTTACCATTTGGTCCAATTTGAATATTTACAACGAAGGAATATGTTCATATACTATAAGGATCACATAAATAAATGATTGAAGAGAATCAAATACTTGCCATTTGGGTAACATTATGGGGGTGTTTGGGATTGCTTATTTTTTTGACTTATTTGCTTATTGCTTTTTCTCACCACAAATAAGCCATTTTGAGTGTTTGGATTAAAAAAAAGAAAAGTGCTTATGACTTTTTCCCACCACAAATAAGTTGTTTTTGATAAGTTAATCCATTTTAACTTATTTGAAAGTGCTTATAACTTATTTGTTCAAATTACATATTTACCCCCAACTTCTAGAAACATTTAAACTAAACTTTATTTAATAACAACATTTACAAATCAAACCTCACTACAGATTCACTCACACTTTACATACCTTCAAGAGAATTGAAGGTTAAATCTGAAACCCTAGTTCATACTGAAGAATGAAAGATAAAGGAAAACGAGAGAGAAAATGTAAAACAAAGATATCTGAATAATGAACTAAACCCTAATCGCATTCTATTTATACGAGAGTATAATTGCAGCTTAGTCCTTTTCATAATAGCCCTTCCAGCAATAACCCATTGCTCCGCTACCCTTGTGTGTGTCACAGCTATCAGCGCCATCCTCAAACTTTTGGTAATTGTCAAGAAAGGTCCTCGCAATATTAAAAATCAATACAAACAAAATAAGTTAGTTGTGTTGGTTTGTCAAGATTGGTCACATTTTATTATAGCCTTTTAACACCCGCCCTCAATCTTGACACCGGAAAAGGTCCATCATATTTAACTTTGATATGAGATAATTGTGTTGATTTACACCAAGAGACTTTGTAAAAATATCTGCTGGGTTTTCCGTAGAAGGTACTTTTATAGTTTTAATCATTCCAGTTGAAACTTTATTTCGCACTTGGTGTACATCAATTTCAATATGCTTGGTCTTTTCATGAAACACTGGATTATTAGCAATTTGAATAGCTGACTTGTTATCACAATTTAAACTTATTGGAAGCAAATTGTTAACGTTTAACTCTGTCAAAATACTAGTAACCCAGATAATTTCACATAGAGCAGCGGCCATTGCTCTATATTCAGATTCAGCGGAGGAGAAAGAAACAGTGGACTGTTTCTTACTTCTCCACGAAATCATACAACTACCTAAAAACAAACAGTACCCAGTTACTGATCTTCGAGTTGATAAACACTTTCCCCAGTCAGCATCAACATAGGCAGACAGTTTAAAATCAGTAGCTATACATTCAGAGAAATAAATACCCTTACCTGGAGAACCCTTTAAATATCTCAAAACTCTAAGTGCAAGTTTTAAATGAGACATACGAGGGGAATGCATAAACTGACTCAGGCAGTGTACAACAAAGGCAATGTCTGGTCGTGTAGCCAACAAATATATAAGTCTACCAATTAATCGCTGATATCCAGTAAAATCTTTTAACGGAGGATCCTTGGATTCTGATCCAACAGAATCAGTTACTACAAGATTCATGTCCATTGGAGTGTTTATTGGCTTACATCCCAAATATCCAAAGTCATTTAATAACTCTAAACAGTATTTTCTTTCTGACATACACAACCCTTTATCAGTTTCTAAAATCTCAATACCCAAAAAGAATTTTAGATACCCCAAATCTTTTATCTTAAACCTTGATTGCAAATGATTTTTGACACAATTAATTTCAGATTCAGAATTACCAGTTATAACTATATCATCAACATATACTAACAGAACTACAAACACATTATTTGAAGATTTAGTAAAAAACGAGTAGTCACTAGTACTCTGAATGAAACCATGCTCAAATAAACCAGAAGACACTTTGGAGTACCACTGTCGAGGAGCCTGTTTAAGTCCATACAATGACTTAACAAGTTTGCAAACCTTTTTTTCATTTGGTGAAAAATACCCTGGTGGTAAACTCATGTAAACTTCCTCTTCTAGTTGATATAACGGCCACCGATGCTGAACAGCAAGGGCAATAACACATCTCACTGTGACCATCTTTACTACGGGAGAAAAGGTTTCTTCGTAGTCAATATGCTCACGTTGACTATAGCCTTTGGCTACAAGACGTGCTTTGTACCGTTCAATTTCACCCGTGGATTTATATTTTATTTTATAAATCCATTTACATCCTATAGCCTTACGACCAGGTGGCAACTCAGTTAAAATCCACGTTCGATTTCTATACAGGGCTTCCATCTCATTGTTCATAGCATCTACCCAGTTCTGGTATTTACTAGCTTCAAAGAAGCTATTAGGTTCAAATGATTTATTTAAGGTAGACACAAACGAGAAATTATTTGTACTAAGATTAGAATAATTGACAACCCTTTCAATGCCATATTTTACTTTACCCTCAACAACATAATCTTGAAATCTTTTAGGTAAAGTAGATGGTCTATTTGACTTACGAACAGAAGTCATAATATGATCAGAATCAGAATCACTACCCTCAGGAGGGGACTCCAAATGTTCATCATTATTAGATTGAACCCTTAATTGTCGAAACCCCGCCTGTGAACTACTGGTACCATGAGTACTGTGAGGGTCATTTGACCCGGCAGGTTCAGCAGTATTATCTCTATTATTCGTGCCACCAGGATTATTTGACCCGGCAGCCCTATTTTGGCTTCTAAGTAGTTCACAGCTGCTTCTATGTTCATCAGATTGAATTAACATATTTTCATTTGGAGGACTCACCCTAATTTCATCATCGGGTATTTCGGAAATAGGATCATTAGTCTGAATATACACAGAATCAAAGAAATTTAAAGAACTAATATCACTTGAATTTTGATCATGAAAATTAGAACTCAATTTAAACGGAAACATTTAAACTAAACTTTATTTAATAACAACATTTACAAATCAAACCTCACTACAGATTCACTCACACTTTACATACCTTCAAGAGAATTGAAGGTTAAATCTGAAACCCTAGTTCGAACTGAAGAATGAAAGATAAAGGAAAACGAGAGAGAAAATGTAAAACAAAGATATCTGAATAATGAACTAAACCCTAATCGCATTCTATTTATACGAGAGTATAATTGCAGCTTAGTCCTTTTCATAATAGCCCTTCCAGCAACAACCCATTGCTCCGCTACCCTTGTGTGTGTCACAGCTATCAGCACCATCCTCAAACTTTTGGTAATTGTCAAGAAAGGTCCTCGCAATATTAAAAATCAATACAAACAAAATAAGTTAGTTGTGTTGGTTTGTCAAGATTGGTCACATTTTATTATAACCTTTTAACACAACTCCTTTTTATAATTACATAAGTTAATAAGCACTTTTAAAAATAAGCATAAGTTGTTTTAAATAAGCAATCCCAAACACCCCCTATGTATTTCTTACTTCTTCGCATGAACCCTTTTTAGTCTTGGTTCCTAACATGTTTTTAGCTACGAGACCTTCATTCATAAATAAGTGTTTATTTATGTTATTTATGTAACCAACGAGTCCATATCCGGCATTTGTTAGTTTTACTCTTTTCTAGTGTGTACGAAATTGTTGCTTAGATATTTGACGCGTAACTGAAGCAAACAGACACACACACACACACATAATGTATACACATGCATACACGTCGTTCGAGAAACATAATATTTATGATTGAATTCTCAAAACTACATTAATAGATCTTTATATTTGACCTATTTTTGGAAGGAGGATGTATAAGGAACGAGAAAAACTGATAAAAATATATATAATTGGTGTTGCCTAAAGGGGGGGGGTGATATTGTTGTTTTCGATATTATTATTGTATCACTTTTCAGGTAGTTTTACTCTTTTTCCAAGTCAATGTGCCATTATTTTATTAGTTTATTGTACGTTTAGTACATGTACCAACATTCTGATGAGAAATGGAAGAATCCTGATATTTTAAGCTTGGTTGTGAAGAATTGGAGTGCAATCAAAGACAAGACCCGAAGAGCAGTCCAACAACGCCTTTTAGAGCGAAATCGGAGCCAAAACATAACCAAAAAAGACCAAACAGTGTTCCAAGCGACGTGGGCCACAAGTTGCAAGCCCACACGACTAGAATCGGGGGTGCAGGCGACTTGCCATGCGACCCAAGTTGTGTGGTAAGTGGCTTAGATCTCTCTTTCAAGTTTAAAAGTTGTTTTGCAGCTCAGGTCCCGCAGTGGGGACGTTTAGTTCAGCCCACGTTATTCTATAAAGGGGTGTGCAAAACCTCGAATGCTCTAAAAACTCGATCCGAACGTGAACCAATGAGGTGTTTATGAAAAACTTGAATGACTGAAATCCGAAAATCCATAACTCGACTTTTGGGGAGAGATATGGGTTCGGGGTGGGTTTGATTTTTCGTCACTCGACCCATCCGAAAACCTGAATATATATATATATATATATATATATATATATATATATATATATATATATATATATATATAGAGAGAGAGAGAGAGAGAGAGAGAGAGACTTGAGATCATGTGAGACCTGACTATTTCCGTGAGACCGTTAGACCAAAAAATTAACACTAAACCTTCATAGCAAAAGACTGTGAAGGTACTGTGATGGTAAACCTTCACAGTGTTTTTGCTATGAAGGTTTGTTGTTTTTCTTATCTTCACAACGAATCACTGTGAAGGTTTAGTGTTAATTCCTTGGTCTCACGAAAACATGTTGGTCTCACGTGAATCCAACCTTATATATATATAGAGGAATAATAAATTGTAAACCGCTAAATGTGTGTAAACTTGTAAAGTTTTGGATTTCATAGGTTTTCTTGATGAAATTATTTTATGAAATTGTTTATTTTGATAAAAATGTTTCATATCATTCATTTCTTAATGAAATTGTTTCATATAGTTGTGTTTTTTTTATGTAAAACGAAAAAGTTTCATCAAGTTTCATAGGAATGAAAAAAATATATGAAACTACATAAAAACACAAATATATGAAACAATTTCATCAAGAAATGAATGATATGAAAGTATGAAACCATTTCATCAAAATAAACAATTTCATGAAAAAATTTCATTAAAAAACTTATGAAATCCAAAGTTTACACGAAAAAAAGTTTACAAAATAGTGAGCCTCTATACATATATATATACATATATTATATAAATATACTTATTTATCTAATTATTTTTCAAAAATCCCAAATCTTAGTCGGCTGTACTCTTTTTCTAATTTTTAAACTTACAATCGATTTCACCAACCCGAAACCTGACCAACCCAAATCCGAAGCAGTCCGAAATCTGGTACACAAACTTCGAGGCTTGATTTTCATATCAAAAATCCGATCCGATATTTAGTTGGTCCACCGAAACCCGTCCACCCACCCGATACACACCCCTAAATAAGTTCTATATATAGGTCCGTGTACTCAAAATTGATACATCCCAGTTTGTAGAGATAAAATCCAGCCCATTGGACCGTCTCAACTGAAATCCAACAGCCCATAGTAGGAATTGGTTGGCTAGCTTTGTTGATTATTGTTAAAAAGAATTTAAAATAGTCGTATTATAACCTTTGGTGTAATAGACAAAACATATTATAATTTTATTAACAAGAAAAATAAGACTTGCGATAATAACTTTATAAAAAAATTTAAGTTTTTTATTTATGATGTCTTATAGATGTTAAAATTGAGTTATTGAAATTAAGTTTTCAATATAAGAACGAAATCAAAATTCGTTACATTTTTAAATACAGTTTACCTGTTACGTTATGAATTTATGATCCTTAGTTTCTCGAATTTTGGTTTTCACTTTCTAACAAGGTTCAATATAGCGTGTGAGAGAATGTATAGTGAGATCAAACCTTAAACCTTAGGAGATACGACGAGCTCACAACGTTTCAAGGCCGGTCCAATGGTTTTGGATGCCCTGGGCGGAGAGCAAAAAATATGCCCCTAATCTAATGAAATCAGAACACGACTTTTTTAAAGAGTTTGGAACCTAGTCAAGCTAGGCGGCTCGTCCCCACGCCGATTTATGCATCAAGATTGTCCAATTTGGACACTTAGAAAGAATCAAATTACACATTTATAAATGAGTTTTCTTGGATTTTCTTCCATCATTATATGTCTACACCCCCCCCCCCCCCCCCCCCCACCCCATATCCTACTTCCAAATGGGTATGATTCGATTATAACAAAGTGTGGGGATCATTGAACATTGATAAATGTGGCCAAATTCCACCAGAGGAACTAACCAGAAGCATCAAGATCATCAACAATTCATATGTAACACTTAATAAGTCTTAGGGTTCAAGAAACTAAAAATAAACTCATAAGCAGAACAACCCTAAAAGGGTTTAAATAAACTCAAATTTTTCGTAACCCCTGCAATTCACTTAACATCACCCCTAAATAATAACAAGATCAAGAAAAAACCCCACAAACAAATCACTGATTCCATCGAAATAATAATCGTTCGACCTATTGGGGTTTTAATTCAGATAATCTCAAATCAAAACGAACAAAACCAATAATCAATATCATGATTGTAGTGTAGAATTCACCGTTGATTCCATACCCAGATTGAAATTAACAATTAGTTAAAAAGGAAACCGGTAATACTGTGGTCGGAGGAGGGAAAATTCAAGCGAAAACTCCGGTGGACGACGGTTGTGAGTCGTTATCACCGAAAAGTTGAGCAGTGAATGAGGAAGACCAGTGCGGCGGCGAGAAAGAAGTGGATTAATTGTTGTTTTCCAATAATGTGCGTAGAATTGTTGGTGAATCAAATACAAGAAAACAGAGGAATTGAATCGGTGGATAGGATTTGCAGAAGGTGCCAAAATAGAAGTACCAAAGTAGTGAGCCCTCAATCGGCTATTCCACAGAAATCGGTTGAACCAGATATCGATTGAACGAGAAATCGTGAGCGATACTGTTGATTTGGAGTCTGGAGAAATCAGAAATCGTGATCGATGCGACTTGCGATAAACAAGAAGGCGTTTGTGGTTTGTGAGAATTGAGAAACGAGTAGTCGAGAAGCCGACTGTAGTCTATAGAAGAGGTCGATTTGATTTCACGATTTGGAGCCGTTGTCGCCCAATAATTGTATTTTTTTTAAATAAAAAATGGAACCTACTAATCTATAAAACGGGTATGGGCTTGATGCCCCGGGCCATTGCCCTTCTTGCCCAGTACTTGGGTCGGGCCTGCAACGTTTCCAAGATCTGACTCATGGTTACAAATATGTATAACATAAATACAATTATATATGTAAAGAGATAAGATCAAAATGATACCTAGTCTAGCTTTATCTTTTAGTCTGTTAGATAATCATGTAAATCTCTAGATTTTCTCACTGTTAGTTAGACCTCTCTGTGTATATATACTCTGTATCATTCTCAGAAATATATTATCAAAACACAGTTGCATCAATTCTCTACATGGTATCAAGAGCTGAATTTTGATCCAACTTTTTTTTTCTTCCCCACTCGTTCAGAAACTTTTTTTTCTTTCCTTCTTCCTGCCATTAATGGCCTCTAATTCACAACACACCATACCAAATGATAATGATCCCAACACACCTCTCATTATCGTCAACCTTTCCAATGTTATCAAATTATCCTCAACAAACTATATCTCCTGGAAGCTTCAAACCGAAGCTACACTGGTCGGTCTCGGCTTATTCAAGTTCTTGGATGGTTCTCACTTAGCACCATCGAAAACCATCGTAAGAGATAATACTTCTACACCCAACCCGGCGTATCACACATTGATACGTCAGGATCGTCTACTTTTCGGTGCTCTTATTGGCACATTGGAACAAACTATTGTTCTTCTGGTTTGCCTTACAACCACCTCCAAAGAATTATGGGACACCCTCACAGCTACCTTCGCTAGCTCATCTCGAGGACACATAAAGCAGCTCAAAGCTCGTCTAAAAACCATCACAAAAGGCCCGTAAACAGTAACCGAATTCATGCAGGCTATCAAGGCGTGTACTGATCAACTCGCTCTTCTCGGTGAACCCGTAAAGATAGAAGATGTCACCGACAGGGTTCTGGAAGGTCTCGATTCCTCGTATCAAGGAGTCATTGATGCGGTCAATGCTAGAGACACTCCGATCTCCTTTGTTGAGCTTCATGAAAAGCTCATAAACCGTGAACTAACCTTGAAGTCTCAACCCATTCTTGCTGTCGTACCTGCTACTGTCCACACTACAGTTACCCGTCCTTATCATCCCCACCAACATGTTTCCTCTACTCCACATCATCGTTCCACATATACCCCGAAAACCCACCATCGCACATCACAGCCCCATCCCCGGTACCAAACCAGCAGCCCCCAGGGACCAAACCATTTCTTGGCAAGTGCCAATGGTGTCACACCAAAGGCCATTCGCTCCAGAAATGTCCCGTTTTCCAGGAAAAACATCCTTATATCCGTCCTCCGCCTCTACCCTCCCAACCACAAGCCCACGTTGCTACCGCTTCTGCCCAATCAACATCATCCAAGTGGCTGCTCGACACAGGAGCCTCTCACCATGTCACACAAGACCTCTTCAATCTAGCCCTTCATCAACCCTACGATGGCAGTGAGGAAATAGTGATCGGCGATGGTTTCGGACTACCGATTACGCACACTGGTTCAACTCTTCTCTCAACTCCTTCTCATTCTTTATCTCTTTCTAATGTTCTTTGTGTCCCAAATATGAAGCGTAATATATTTTCCATTTCTTAACTTTGTTCCGATAACAATGTTCGTATCGAATTCTCACCGAACTCTTATCTTGTGAAGGATCGGCTTACGGGGGCACCAATTCTTACGGGACCGAGTAAAGACGGTATTTACGAGTTTCCACCATCGTCTCCTTCCATTGTTGCCTTTTCGAGCGTCAAAGTCTCCGCCATTGATTGGCACCATCGGCTCGGACATCCTTCGTTACCCATCCTTAAATATCTCGTTTCCTCGTTTAAGCTTAGTGTTAGCAATAGTCTATCATTTAATTGCAATGCTTGTCAATGTAATAAGAGTCATCGGGTCCCATTCAATAAAAATTCTTTGACTTCACAATCTCCACTTGAACTTCTTTATACGGATATTTGGACATCTCCCGTTTATTCTTTGGATGGCCACAAGTACTATGTGATTTTTGTTGATTATTTCACTAAGTACATTTGGCTCTATCCTCTTAAAAAGAAATCTGATACTAGAGATGTCTTCCTTAGGTTCAAAGCATTAGTTGAAATTTTTTTCAAGACCTCAATTAAAACGACATATTCGGATAATGGAGGAGAATATCAAACATTGTCAACATTGCTCGCCATTGATGGCATTTCACACCTCACGTCCCCGCCTTACACTCCCGAACACAATGGCTTTGTCGAGCGTAGGCATCGTCATATCGTTGAAACGGGAATGTCGCTTCTCACTCATGCTCAACTACCTCTTGAATTCTGGTCCTTAGCTTTCACCACTGTTGCTTACTTAATAAATCGTTTACCCACACCAACACTCTCTAACAAGTATCCATTTCATTGCCTATTTGGTAGTCCTCCAAACTACCTAAAACTGAGAAGCTTTGGATGCCTTTGCTACCCGTGGCTTCGACCTTATACTCAACATAAACTTGATCCCCGCTCCATACCTTGCATCTTTGTCGGTTACTCTTCTACCCAAAGTGCTTATTACTGCCTCGACCCTACTACTCATAAGATCTACATATCTCGCCACGTTAGATTTGTAGAGTCGAGTTTTCCTTACACCAATCTCTCCTCCACACCACCCATCTCTTCCTATCCAAGCGCTGAAAGTTGGTGTCCTATTACTCTCCCAATTCTACATCCTACTTCAACTCCTGAATCAGTGTGTCGTGATGAGTCTGATAACGCTCAACAAAACCCTTCTATGGTCACTAGAAATGCCATTACCACCATCCCTATACCAAACCCACCCTCCTTAGACTTACCCACCAACCTACCTACTTCACCTAGTACCGACAGCCCCACCCCCTTAAGCACCACCCCAACCGGCAGCCCAACTCCCTTAAACAACACCCCAACCAGCACCCCCACCCCATTAAGCAACACCCCAACCAACAGCCCCACCACATACTCAAACCCTGACAGCCCCTCCCCATCTCTATCACCCCCCTTAAACACAACCTTGACGGCTCCTCAACCCACCACCACTATCATCACCCGATCCAAAAACAATATCCACAAACCTAATCCCAAGTATGCCAATACCATTACCACACAAACTAAACACACTGAACCCACTTCCGTTAACCAAGCCCTCCAAGACCCATTATGGCGGCAAGCAATGATGGATGAGATTCAAGCGTTATACAAACTTGGAACTTGGGATCTAGTCCCTCCAGAATCAAATCAAAACTTGGTAAAATGCAAGTGGGTGTTTCGTATAAAATATAAACCCGATGGTTCTATTGAACGTTATCGGGCACGGTTAGTTGCAAAAGGTTTTCAACAACGTGTTGGCATTGATTACACTGATACCTTCAGTCCAGTGGTGAAACCTGCCACAATACAAACTCTTCTTAATCTTGCTACGACCAATAAATGGCATCTTCGCCAACTTGATATTAACAATGCTTTTTTGAATGGTACTCTTACTGAACATGTCTATATGGCGCAACCTCCCGGGTTTCACGATGTCACTTTTCCAAACTATGTGTGCAGGCTTCGAAAGGCTATCTATGGACTAAAGCAAGCCCCAAGGGCATGGTATACTGAGCTAGCCAATTTTTTGTTGAGCTATAGGGTTAAACGCTCCGTTGCCGATGCTTCCTTGTTCATTCATCATCATCATTGCTCTTCATTGTATCTTATAGTCTATGTTGATGACATAGTACTCACAGGACCAAACTCACAAGCATTGGAGGATTTCATTAAGCAACTTTCTCAAAAGTTTGCACTCAAGGATCTCGGTACACTTTCGTATTTTTTGGGTGTTGAAGTGATTCCTTCCACACATGGTTTGTTTCTTAGTCAAAAGAAATATATTCTTGATTTGCTTGAAAGGACAAAGATGATCAATGCAAAGCCTATCTCGACACCCATGGTTGTCGAATCTAACCTTTCTTTGCATTCGGGTCACTTAATAGACAATCCGACCGAATATCGAGCAACGGTTGGAAGTCTACAGTACATCACACTTACAAGACCCGATGTTGCCTTTGCCGTTAACAAGTTGTCACAGTTCATGCATCAACCACGAAGTGCACATTGGGCAGCTTTAAAACGACTTCTCCACTATCTTGCTGGTTCGCTAGACAAAGGTATCACAATTTACATCAACTCTCCTCTCCATCTGCACGCCTTTTCTGATGCAGATTGGGGTGGAAACAAAGACGATTTTACGTCGACCATGGGTCAAGTTGTCTTTCTTGGCCGCAACCTCATACTTTGGAGCTCAAAGAAACAACGATTCCTGTTAAACCAAGATCATTCAAGATAGAGAGAGATTCTAGAGAGAGAGTAGAGAGAGAAAGTAGATCTTATTATTTCGGCTCTATGTGTTTACAAGATATGAATTATGCTCTAAGTGATATGGAATTGTTCTCTCGAGTGTTACAAGATTACTCTAGCCACATGCTTATATACCTAAGACTAACAAGGCATTAAGCTAAGATTGACAACTCTAATTATAAAGACTTTGACTTTATACAATGACTTTGACTTTGACTTTCTATATTAAATCTTGAAGACATATTTGTCCTAACAATCTCCCCCTTGGATTCAAGATTTAAACATTTGAGAACAGCAGTCTTCGGCTTCTTGAATCTTCAAAATCTTCGGTCTTAATCAGGCTTGTCAAAGTCAAATTGTCACAAAATCTTCAGATGGGGAACTGACGGAGATTTTCTTTCTTTAAAAGATATGGAGAATTTGTTTCTTCACACAAGGCATTTTGATACAATATAGCGCAAATCTAAGAAAAATATATCTTCTTGAGAAACCAAGATGATCAATCGATTTTTCCTAAACTCTTGAAGAATTCTCCCCCTTTTCTTTCTTTGACTTGAGAACTTCAATCTTCAGTAAGGATATTCACCATATAGAACAAGTTTAAGAAAAAGAGATCACAAGATGATCAATCGATTTCTCTTAACCTCTTGAAGAAGAAATCTCCCCCTTTCCTTTCTTGAGACGAAGTCTTCTTTAAACATTTCTCCCCCTGTCATGAAATCGAATCTTTGACTTGAAAGCTTTGACATGAAATTGAACTAAATATTTCTCCCCCTTTTTCGATGAAAGTGTGCAACATGATCATCGAAAACCTTCTTCAATTTCAGTCGCGTCTCTGATTCTCACTAACAATCTCCTCCTTAATGAATGACCTTGCTCCCCCTCAAAATAAGAATTCTGGAGCAATTTGTTTTCTCCCACTGAAAGTATGCATATATTTCATTTAGGCACAGTAGTTGAAAAATTTATTCAAAGAAAATAAAATTCATTGAACTACATTTTATAACTACTACCATTTGATCATTTGAAAGCTTTACAAAAGAAATCCAACTTAATGAAATTTAACAGATTTTTCAATCAAATGAAATCAAATGCATGTGTTTGGATTCAAATACAAGACATCATTGCATATTTGTAATACCCCGGATAAGTTCGTTAGTTAAAATCTCCTTTCCGTTAAATTTAGTTAACTTTAAAGTTTAAGGTTTAGGGTAAGTTTGGTTAAATTAATGGTTTAAAGGTGTTTTGGTTATTTATAAGGAGTACAAGGTCTAAGTGGTAAATATATTTAGATATTAGCCTTTAGAAGTCCAGATATTTTACAAAAGCAGAAATTCAGTAGGGGTGTGTGTGTGTTTTTGGAGAGCAAAAGAAGTAAAGGAAGAAAGAAGGGTTCTTGTGGTTAAGACTTCATTTGGTGTACTTGGAAGAGAAATTGAGGTATGTTGCTTTACATTTTATGTCTATAATTGCTAGTAAGTAGTTCCTATCGGAGTAGAAACATCACAAACACTTCTGGTATTAATTCAGTCGGTTTTCTGGGTAAAAAGTACCAAACCGACAGAGGTGTCCGGATGATATGAAGGTATCCGGGTAGATTCTTGGGTGGTGTCCGGGTAGTTTTGTTGATAGTGTCCGGACGATTCGTTTGATGGTTTCCAGATGATTTAGATCCGGATGGCATCCAGATTCCTTGTGTTGTCCGGATAAATTGTGTTGTCCGGATTCTTTATGCTGTCCGGAAAAGTTGGGTTGTCCGGGTGGCTTTGGGCTGTCCGGAAACTATAGCTGTTTGGTTGTTTTGATGGCGAGAGTTAGGTAGATTTATCTAGAGTTCATGTGTTCAAATGGTAAGGGGATATTTGTATTTAATCTGTTTTAGATTCTGTGGATTTGGATTGAAAGACTGAATCTTTTGGAGAAAAGCTTGGAAGTGTTTATGGATAAGCGATCGAGGTGAGTTTTGCTTTAAAACGTTTTTGAACTGGGATACATATATATGTGTATATATATATATATATATATATGAGATGATTATGTGGTAGGAATATGATTATGTGTATATAAATGACAATATGATGTAATGAGATATATATTGTATTTATATAAGCTGTGCACTACACGAGTGCACTTGTAGCCGGGTTCCGGTGTGCAGACCGGTGTGTAGCCGGGTTCTGGTGTGCGGACCGGTGAGTAGTCGGGTTCCGGTGTGCGGACCGACAGGTAGCTGGGTTCCGGTGAGCGGACCGGTTGTTGATTTATTAGTTGGCTTGCTACCAACTAATATGGCCATTTGTGGAGGAATAAGGTGAATGAGATGTACACGATGCACGAGTCTGGATTGATATTTAAATACGTGTGGTATGTTTATATTTTACGAAAGAATTACCAAAGGTTTATCTAAACTATTTTGATATAAAGGATTTACATAAAAGGTTTTATAATGATTTTGGAAAGGACCGGGATTAACTCACTAGACCCGTTTGGTCTAACCCTCATTTTGTTTTCAAAAATATGTTTTCCAGGTTAAGGATCGGCAGGAGAGGATGAAGTGTAGGAAGCTTTTGATGGATGTTGATTAGGAGGCTTTTATATATATTTTGTAATTTATGAGACCGAAGGGACCGTACTTGGTTTGTTATGTAACTTTTGTTGTAAATCAATGATATGTATGCATGTTATGTTATTTGTTGTATGTTTGGGAAACCGGGTTGTTACAAGTGGTATCAGAGCCCTAGTTTAAGGGATTTAGGTATTTGTACCCGTACCTAGACTTAAACTGCATGTGAAGTAGGATGTCCTTGATATATTAGAACCTTGGGATGCTAAGTATAAAAGGTAGAAGGAACATCATGTAAGGTAATTTCAGATTACACCTGGCCAGTGTAATTGTGATCTTACAGGTGCATGTTTGGACTGGAATACCTTATTATATGGGGTATGTGCTTATGTGTATATTAACTCTATAAAAATCAACAGAGTAGCAGATCGGACTCGACGTATGGATAGATATGAAGAGAGGTATATTTCTATAAACTCTATACGTGCTAAGGTGTCATCTGACTTCGGTGCAAACCGATTTTTTTGTGTTTTCAATTTTATTATTTGTGTTAGAAAAATATTTAATAATTGTGTTAGAGATATAGAAGGGTGTGTTTAATTATTGTTGTTTTAATTTGTTAGTGTGTGGAGTGTGATGGCTTGAGTGTAAAGAATAATAGCAGTATGTAGAACATGACGATTATGTGTAGAGAGTAACGGTAATGTGTGAAGTCTTGACCTTGTCATGAAGGCGACGGTTTAGTATGTTGTGAAGATTATACTTAATGTGATTGTTGACGCTATCAAGAAAGGTATTGTTTAAATGTGTGGGGTGATGTGGATAAGATGGTGGCAGTTTATAATTAGTGAATGTGCGAGGTGTAGTAGTAATGAATTTCGTGAGATTAAGTGGTGGATTTGTGATGATATGGGGTGAGTATAAGTGGAAACCTCTGCTCGGAATTTTGTTTGTAAGTTGTGTAGAGGTTCCAAAAGTATGTGGGGAGAGGTATGGATGTCTAGGCGGTGTGTAGTAGTGTTATTCAAGAATAAGAGAATGGAGTGGCAGTAGATGGTTAGCTAAAGAATGGAGTATTACCGTTTGAGAAATGGAAAATGTGTAGTTGTTTCAAGCATTGAGTGTGATTTCAGATTGACTCGATTAAGTTCCTGATATGAGGTATGGTGAAATTGTTAGTAAAGTATAGTAGTTGTTGAAATTGGGTACGTGCGATTGGTCTGGAGGTGAAAGAAAGCTAGCTCATAGGATCTGTTAAGAGTGAGTACCTCCTAGTGTGCTATCCTTGGAGAAAACATGTTTTATGTTGAGAAGAGAGTGGGAGAAAGTAGTCGAATGTAATGATCAGAGTGAAGGACCATTGGATAGGACGTGATAGTAGTTACCCTCGTTTATTGCTTAACCGAATTCCGGGACGGAATTCTTTTAAGGGGGAGATAATGTAATACCCCGGATAAGTTCGTTAGTTAAAATCTCCTTTCCGTTAAATTTAGTTAACTTTAAAGTTTAAGGTTTAGGGTAAGTTTGGTTAAATTAATGGTTTAAAGGTGTTTTGGTTATTTATAAGGAGTACAAGGCCTAAGTGGTAAATATATTTAGATATTAACCTTTAGAAGTCCAGATATTTTACAAAGGCAGAAATTCAGTAGGGGTGTGTGTGTGTTTTTGGAGAGCAAAAGAAGCAAAGGAAGAAAGAAGGGTTCTTGTGGTTAAGACTTCATTTGGTGTACTTGGAAGAGAAATTGAGGTATGTTGCTTTACATTTTATGTCTATAACTGCTAGTAAGTAGTTCCTATCGGAGTAGAAACATCACAAACACTTCTGGTATTAATTCAGTCGGTTTTTTGGGTAAAAATTACCAAACCGACAGAGGTGTCCGGATGATATGAAGGTATCCAGGTAGATTCTTGGGTGGTGTCCGGGTAGTTTTGTTGATAGTGTCCGGACGATTCGTTTGATGGTTTCCGGATGATTTAGATCCGGATGGCATCCGGATTCCTTGTGTTGTCCGGATAAATTGTGTTGTCCGGATTCTTTATGTTGTCCGGATTCTTTATGCTGTCCGGAAAAGTTGGGTTGTCCGGGTGGCTTTGGGCTGTCCGGAAACTATAGCTGTTTGGTTGTTTTGATGGCGAGAGTTAGGTAGATTTATCTAGAGTTCACGTGTTCAAATGGTAAGGGGATATTTGTATTTAATTTGTTTCAGATTCTGTGGATTTGGATTGAAAGACTGAATCTTTTGGAGAAAAGCTTGGAAGTGTTTATGGATAAGCGATCGAGGTGAGTTTTGCTTTAAAACGTTTTTGAACTGGGATACATATATATATGTGTATATATATATATGAGATGATTATGTGGTAGGAATATGATTATGTGTATATAAATGACAATATGATGTAATGAGATATATATTGTATTTATATAAGCTTTGCACTACACGAGTGCACTTGTAGCCGGGTTCCGGTGTGCGGACCGGTGTGTAGCCGGGTTCTGGTGTGCGGACCGGTGAGTAGTCGGGTTCCGGTGTGCTGACCGACAGGTAGCCGGGTTCCGGTGAGCGGACCGGTTGTTGATTTATTAGTTGGCTTGCTACCAACTAATATGGCCATTTGTGGAGGAATAAGGTGAATGAGATGTACACGATGCACGAGTCTGGATTGATATTTAAATACGTGTGGTATGTTTATATTTTACGTAAGAATTACCAAAGGTTTATCTAAACTATTTTGATACAAAGGATTTACATAAAAGGTTTTATAATGATTTTGGAAAGGACCGGGATTAACTCACTAGACCCGTTTGGTCTAACCCTCATTTTGTTTTCAAAAATATGTTTTCCAGGTTAAGGATCGGCAGGAGAGGATGAAGTGTAGGAAGCTTTTGATGGATGTTGATTAGGAGGCTTTTATATATATTTTGTAATTTACGAGACCGAAGGGACCGTACTTGGTTTGTTATGTAACTTTTGTTGTAAATCAATGATATGTATGCATGTTATGTTATTTGTTGTATGTTTGGGAAACCGAGTTGTTACAATATTAAGTTAAAAATGTTCAGTTTCAACTCCTTTATTAAATCTATTTGGTGTGCTAGCATGTGAAATATGATCAGCAACAAGCATATGTAATTCTAAAACATATCAGAATACTCTGCTCTACTCACACTATTTGTCCAAAATCAGAATTTTCACAAATTTACAGGTTTATCACGACTCTGTATTTTCCCCAAGTTTCAAGAGATGTGTCCTCATTGGCATCTTTTGATTTTGTGCTCATTGACATCTTTTAATTTGTGCGCATTGGCATCTTTTAATCAAAAAGTTTATTAAGAATAAGATACATCGTTAAACATGACTTTCTATCTGGTTCTATAGCAGGATTTGGGTCAGCGGATCCCAGACCAGTTGGCCTTAGGTGCTAGGTGACGAGCACCCCTTAGAACTTACTTTCCCAAACCAGAAAGGCCACATCGATATATCTTAAACCCATTTGTACCAGTAGAACATGGCTTTCTATCTGATTCTATAGCAGGATTTGGGTCAGCCAATCCCAGACCAGTTAATGATCTTAGGGGCTAGGTATCAAGTACCCCTTAGGACTTAATCTCCCAAACCAGATAGGCCACAGGCACAGACTTTCAAACTTAATGATTTTTTTTATTGCATCTCAATCACTTGGTTATAAAACTTTGTGCTTCCCTCATATTTTCATTTCCATTCTTCATTCTGACAAAATAGGCTTTGTGAGCATCGTATTCTATATAAGTCTAGATTTACACAGTTTTGTGCATGTATGAAACTTCCATTCATGTTTTGTTGACCTTTCGATTTATTTCAGAAGCGAAAGTTGAAGCAAATAAAACTCAGATAATACAACAATACTTGTAAAATCATCTTTTAGCACACATTTAATTCATTGAATGAAAATTGAAAAAATTCATCTCATTGAATTAAATTTGTTGAGATTCAAATTTTCAAAGCAGTAGAAATGAAATATAATGCAATGTTACCTTTCACCACTTGTTCCTTGAATTGAAAGATGAGACAGTTAAGGATATCACCTGATAAGTATGAGTTCTAAACTGATTTGTTTAGAAGTCTTAGTCTTTGAAGTACGGGTCCTGAACTGAATTGTTCAGAAGCCATAGTCGTTGAAGCACGGGTCCTGAACTGATGTATTCAGAAACCAATAACTGTGAAATCCGGGTTCTAAACCGATGTGTTTAGAAACCATTCTCTTTACTCCCCCTTAATGGCACAAATAATCTTCGTTCGAAAGTTCGACGCTTTGCTTCTAAATCTGCAAAAACAGATTAAGTAGATTTTGGTACCCAACGTGTCTTGGGTCCTGGCTTGTTAAGCGGAGCTCTATAGGAAGGAAAATGATAAGTACCATACCAATATTGAATACTATCATTTTTAATAAAATCATTAGTACCACAATAAGAACAACAAAAATTCTTTTGTGCTAACCTGATTAAATGATTTGCAGAATATAATGAATCAGGTTTAGCAAAAGATTTACCTTTCAGGTTAGTGTTCTTATTGGGAACAGATGATTTTGGTACATCTTTTTCAGGAATTGTACCTTTGACTCTCCATTGCATGTTGACTTTCTTGTATGAAGGAAGATTAGCATATTTATACTTGGAAGAATTATCCACTGAATGATCATAGAAAAGATTAGACGGTCGAATCGGACTTTCTGAATAGCTTTTGGATTTGTTGTGAGACTTCACTTTGTCAGATAAATCATTCCGTTTCTTGGTCATCAAATCAAGCTTCTTCTGAATGTCACAATTAACTCTCTTCTCTTTCATGATATCAGTAGATAACACGGCCAAATTCTTTGTGAGCTTTCGTATTTCTTGCTGAAAAATCTTCCTTTCAACAGAGAATTCGTCTTTAATGCTTTTAGCTTGAAAATCAGCTTTCTTCCTCTTTTCTAGCTCTTCACTTCCTTTATCTAAGTCCTTTTGAAGCTCAGAAATTTTATTTGACAATGTCGCATTCTTAGCTTCAAAGACTTTCCTTGTATTTTCATTCTCAATCCTTTCCTTCTCCAATTTCTCTTTTTCAAGAAATAAAACCTTCTCAAAATCTAAGTTTTGTTTAGAAAGTTTTATGCATTTGAGTTCAAGGGCTTTCTTTTCTTCATTTCCTTTCTTCTCCGTCTTCTCATTCTTTTCAATTTCAGAAACTTTCTGTGAAAGAGACAAAATTTTCTTTTCATAGCACATTTTGTCATTTGTACGATTCGCTCTTTCCTCTTTTAGCAACTTTTCCGTGTCATAAAGTCTCTTAGTAAGCTCTATAACCTTTTCCTTAAGTTCTTCAATTTCAGCATTTGATGATTTATGTTCCACATCCTCTTTTTCAGCTTTCTTTTCTTCTTCCTTTCTCTTAAACGCAACTTCAGATCCAAGCATTTGCTTTGTTAACTCGTTCCACATAAGCATTGGATTGTTTTTGAAACATTCAACGCGTTTGAAGATGTGTTGCGGAAGTTTGTAAAGTGCGAAGATCAAGTTGGTTGAAGCTTCCTTGTCGGCTTTCATTCTGTTAATCTCTTCTTCTGTATAATCTTTGCCAGTTCTGATCATTGGGCCTTCAGTGAACGATTTTATCATGTTTACACCATTTTCTCTACTTTCAATAAAATCGATGAACGAAACTCTCCATAGTTCAAAATCAGATTCTTTGAACAGCACTGGAAGCCGCTTCATGTTTGAAGAATTAATCTGAAAAATTCAAACAATTTCTAAGTCAGAAATGCGCAAGTCAAAGAGGCGCAAAGTTCACTTAGAAATAAAATTGAAACTCTAAAACTTTTCTGAAAATAGAGCAATTCGGTAGGAAGCAAGTAAGCAAGTAGCTTAAACTAATTAAGCAAGCAAGTAAGTAGCTTAAACTAATTAAGCAAGCAAACAAGTAGCTTAAATTAATTCAAAGCAAGAAGGCTAGTAGGTGAAACTAATTCATTTGCGTTATCGAAGCAAGCATGTAGGTGGAATTTTTGTTAAGTCTGTTTCTCGCAAGCCACATTTGCGCAAAATGGATTTAGTAGCTTGCGAATTCCTTAAGCATACACACAGCTGAATTTATGTAGCTTGCGAGAAATGGAGTTAAGCAAGTAAGCATGTAGGTGAATATTAAATGATGCGCAATTCTCTTTAGTTGCTTGTGAATTCTGATGCGAGAAATGGAGTTAGCTGCTTGCGAATTATTTTTCTGCAATATCACAACTTCAACAACCAAATTAAATTTCTTGAATTATGAATCAAAACAAGTCACAAACAATTCTTATAAAATCTCAAATAAAAATATGGATCAAAAACTCAGATTTAAAATTTTTATCCAAGAACACCTCAAGAACACCTTCAACCCAAAAATTCAAAAATGAATTTTATGCATTAAAGCTTGAAATCTTTGATTGAAACATGTCTAAAACTTGTTTTTGGAAACAATTTTGCACAAAAATGAATCAAATCGACACAAAATAGTAAAATTAAGTTTCAAAAAATTTGACAGACAAGTTTTTCTCAAGAACACCAAATTTCACAAAAACTTCAAATTCCTCAAATCTTGATGTGTTTTTGAAAATCTTTTGATGCAAAACTTGATTAATATGATGGAGAAACAATTTGCAATCAAAATCAAATCAAAAAACAAACAAGAATTGTATAACCCATTTGTGTTCTTCAAATCTTCAAAAATGGTGGATTTCTCCAAAAATCTTCAAATCTTCATCAAATCTTCGAATTAATCAACCAAACTTTGCAGATATGTTAGAAAACAAGTTTCTAACACGATGATGTGAACCAATTTCGCTGAAAATCACTGAATCAAAATCTGAAAAACTGATCAGACAGTTACGATCGATATGAACAAAATCTGAAAAATCTTCAAATTGAACTCAAAATCTTTGAAATTAGCCTTCGATCCTTGAACAAGATTTGTTCCTCTATCAAAAAAGAATTCAACGAGCTAAGATTTGAACAAATTCGATCAAAAATCACCAAAATTTGATAAAATCTCAAGAAAACGAGATTTTCTTGAAAAAAATCAAGAAAATCAATCAAATTTGCTTGTGAAATCACCAAATTCGTATGTTTGATCAGTAGAATTCCATCTCTCAATCTTGTTCCAGCTCTGATACCAATTGTTAAACCAAGATCATTCAAGATAGAGAGAGATTCTAGAGAGAAAGTAGAGAGAGAAAGTAGATCTTATTATTTTGGCTCTATGTGTTTACAAGATATGAATTATGCTCTAAGTGATATGGAATTGTTCTCTCGAGTGTTACAAGATTACTCTAGCCACATGCTTATATACCTAAGACTAACAAGGCATTAAGCTAAGATTGACAACTCTAATTATAAAGACTTTGACTTTATACAATGACTTTGAGTTTGACTTTCTATATTAAATCTTGAAGACATATTTGTCCTAACAAATCCTATCCCAATCATCCACTGAGGCAGAGTATAAAGCAGTAGCTTCAACAGCCAATGAGTTAATATGGTTACTTCAATTGCTTCATGAAATGGGTTTTATGATTTCACATGTTCCTGTTATCTATTGTGACAATTTAGGAACCACCCAGCTAAGTGCAAACCCAGTGTTTCACTCACGAATGAAACATTTAGCACTTGCGTTTCACTTTGTTCGTGAGCAAGTACAACACGGTAACTTACGTGTCACCCATGTCTCCGTCGGAGATCAACTTGCTGATGAACTCACGAAACCGCTGCCTCGGTC
This sequence comes from Saussurea involucrata, assembly GCA_033807775.1. NCBI lineage: Eukaryota > Viridiplantae > Streptophyta > Magnoliopsida > Asterales > Asteraceae > Saussurea > Saussurea involucrata. Next base: position 83,086,648 of record CM066323.1, on the reverse strand, counting down.
CAAGTTTGACATGCTTCTATCCAAGATTGGTCTCACGGTTCGGTCGCCCAACTTGCGGGAGCATGTAAATAGATAAGATCAAAATGATACCTAGTCTAGCTTTATCTTTTAGTCTGTTAGATAATCATGTAAATCTCTAGATTTTCTCACTGTTAGTTAGACCTCTCTGTGTATATATACTCTGTATCATTCTCAGAAATATATTATCAAAACACAGTTTCATCAATTCTCTACAATATATACATACATATATAGGGAGAGGTTCAAATGAGAAGTGCAAATTTTTTGAGAAATAGAGAAGTGATCTTGGCCATTTATTCGGTCAAGATCGGCGGCTTTGACCGAGAAGCAGCAGGTAATTCCTCGCGTGGTCTGCACAAGAAAGAGGGGTAGTTTCGTAAAAAATACGCGGGACGAGTTCATATATGAATCTGTGTGATTCATATATGAACCTTTGTAATTCACATATAAACTCTTTTTAACTAATTCATGTATGAACATTTGTGATTCATATATGAATCAGTTAATTTGTTCATATGAGAAGTAGTTAAAAAAATTTCATATATGAATCACAAATGTTCATATATGAATTAGTTAAAAAATTCATATATGAATCACAAAGGTTCATATATGAACACAAAGATTCATATATGAATCAGTTAATTGGTTCAACTGATTCATATATGAACCTACAGTTAATTAGTTTCATATATGAATTACAAAGGTTCATATATGAATCACAAGATTAATATATGAATTAGTTATAAAGAGTTCATATGTGAATTACAAAGGTTCATATATGAACGTATAGTTCATATGTGAATCACACAGATTCATTTATGAACTCAGCCCGTGTTTTTTGTAAAAGTTACGAAATTGCCCTTCTATTTTTGGAACAGCCGCAACTTTTGACCAATTATAACCGATCTTGACCGAATAAATGGCCAAGATCACTTCTCTATTTCTCAAAAAATTTGCACTTCTCATTTGAACCTAAGGCTACATATATATATATAGGTGAAGGGTCGTGTGAAAAATAGAGGTTAACCTAAGAAGCTGAGAAATGGATCTGAACCATTGATCACTTTTAATCAAATGTCTCACCATGAATTGCGGCTTAGAAGAGAATTGCTCCGGTACATCTCAATGCATCTTATCTCGGTGTATCTCATCCTAATGTGCATCCACTTCTTATCCAATTGTTTATGACCACTTCTCACGCTTCTCACGTTAACCTTAAGTTCTCACCGGAACCCATATACATATATAATACGAAAGATCATGTGAGAATAAGAGTTAATGCGAAAAAGTAAGAAGGAGTCCTTTGATCACTATTAATCTCAAACTCATTATGAATTGCGTTTGATACGAGGATTGATTCGGTGAATCTCGGTTCATCTTATCTCGGTGCATTTCATTCTAATGTGCGTCCATGGGTGGAAATATTTTCTTACCCTTTTCACAATAACTTTCATTCTCACCGGAACTCAATCATATATATATATAGATATATGTATATATAGATATATGGGCTTAGGGTTGAGTTCTGGTGAGAAGTTGAGGTTAACGTGAGAAGCATAAGAAGTGGTTATCAACTGTTTGATGAGAAATGAACACACATTAGGATGAGATGTACTTAATCAATTCCCTTATAAGACGTAATAAATGGAAGGGTGTTTGATTAAAAGTGATAACAATTCATATCCATTTCTCACGCATCTCATGTTAACAAAAACTTCTCACATGATCCTTCGCTTATGGGCTTAATCATTCGAGATCTCCAAAAATTATGAAATCCATTAGATCTATTCTAATCCACTCGTTTGACTAAACCGATTTGATTTATTAATCAAACATATAAGGTTAATTTAGTAATGTAGTTATTAATGACAACTCATCAAACCATTTTATTTTTTTTGAAAAAATCAATTATATATATAGAGAGAGAGAGAGAGAAAAAAGAGATATATTCTTTTGCAAACCATCATTTACGGGTAAACCGTATAAATCGTCGATTTCATAGGTTTTTTTAATGAAACTTTTTTATGAAATTGTTTATTTTGATGAAATTTTTTCATATCATTCACTTCTTAATGAAATTGTTTCATATCATCCGATATGCATTTAGGCGAATTCCATCAACATGTTTTTATAAAGTGTTTTTGGTTTACTGCTAGTGACTTTTTCAATATTTTGGTTCTTTTTGGAGATAGAAAGATAGCTTTTCGATTTTTTGGTTGATATCCTTTGTATTTTCTAATATCCTGGGGTCAGAGACGGAGCCACTTGAATGGGGATGATCTGAAGACCCAGTCAAGTTTCAATAAACTGTATTTTCACCTAGAATATTGCCTCTTTTCCACTCAATTTTTACTTGGTGACTCCACCAAAATTTTAAACGAACCCAATCAATCCTCATATTTGAGATTTGACTCTCTAAGCTTCCTATTTATTTTTATTTTTTGTATTTTTTAAATATAAGACTTAATTGTTATTTACTTTTTTATACTATATATTTGTTAAATAAATGTTTCTTAATAAGAAAATATTTACGCTTAGTGTTAATTCTAAAAGTTTAGGTTTTATGAGTATGTTTATAACCTAATTTGTAGATTGTTTCGTCATTTTTCTATTAAACATATGTGTTAATGTATTTATATGTTTAGCAAGGGTATGTTTGTTAGGAACTTAATAAGCCTAACTAAACTCACAATTTATTCGGTGTTAGTGAATAGCGATGCTAATTTATATTTAACCCCACCAAAATTCCTAGATCTGTCACTACCTGGGGGTGCTCCTTAAAGTTTAGCGCATGTACTTTTTATAGCCGAAAAAGATTAGACTTCATAATTCTTCCACGGTATCACAAACAACAAAAAATAATAAATTTTTTTGAAGATAGATTTTGTGTTTACAAAGTTATAATATATATTTTTAATAACTTCACACTTCTCACTTATCTTATGGGTGTCAATGATCTCACTTAACAGTCACGAAAACAATTTCCAGTAGTTATTATGAGTGAAGCAAGCATAGAGCGAGCGATTTCGAACTTCAGTCACGTACCAACAAAGTTTAGGTTGTTGGTACGCTACAACCAACCAATTAGATTGATACCAACTAAATTGATACAAATTAAATTGGTATGATAGATATGGGAATTGATTAGTTTGTCATGGTACATAATTAACACCTCTAGTTTGATGGTCCAAAAGGGCTAGAGGTAGAAGATTTAGTGACCTTTGTCACCTTAGTTGATTTATCAGCTTTGATGATTTTTTCCACGTTAATTGATTTCTTAGCCTTGATGACCTCTTTCACGTTAGCTAATTTTCAGCTTCGGTAACATTTGCCTTAGGATTATGTCAATCCTCGGCAATGTGAGAGATATCACTGCATGGTTGACATTTTCTATAGTTAAATAAAGCTTTAGGTCCATATGCATATGATTTGAAAGAAATAAACAGGATGGACCAACACCTAGAATGCTTTTCTCTTTGGATCTCTAAGAGTTATGTGAACTTTTAACTATCGAAGTAGTTAGGTCAATCTTTAGTTTAAGTCCAGATCGATACTTGATTGAGGGACCTAAGCTAATTATCACTCGGTAGGCATTGTGTTTATCACCGAGTGAACAACTAATGAGTACTAAAAGAATTCAGACACTTAACACACATAGACCAAAATTACAACATAAATTACTAAGTGTCTAAATGAGTTATCATCAAAGCATTGGGGAGGATTGTAACAACGCATACCAACTAACAAGCCATAAATCCAAATTTTAATTAAAATAAATGCCAAAACGGCCCCACAATTACCACACACAAACAAAATCTTAAATAAGATTTGGGTTCGCGGAAATAACCCTATTACAGCTGAGAAATTGTATCTAACACTAATAAAAAGGAAAGGTCCACTACTCCTCTTAGACGCAAGATCCAGCTCACATCTGTCCCTTGTCCTTACTCGAGCCCTCAACCACCAGCTTACCTGAAATGGGTTTTACATTTTTTGAAATGCGAGGGTTAGACCATGAAGATTAGTGACATCCCTCAAGATAACAACATCGTACCACACATAATAATTTACAAGAGTTTAAATTAAACATTTAACAACTACGCCATTAACACTTAGGCAAACACGCATAAACTAATGATCCCCGCTTAAGTCACGAACACACTTGTGACATCGTATGAGGGCACACACTCGTCCTTAATAATTTCACAGAACTCATCATTCATTTCGGATGGGACACACTCCCCATATAAATCATAATATTGCTTCTTTAACATGCGTAATTAAGCCACGTACATCCATGCAGTTCAATATATATAAATGAACAAGTAATAAAATCATACATCGCCAGCTTCGGTTTAGGAAGACTCACCTGATGTCCACGCTAAGTGTTCTCACTTGAAATTGCTATCATGTATTCGTACCTACATTTTCACCAACACACAAGAGTGGATAAGTCACTCAACTACCCACGTAGCGTCCCGACCATCTAGGCACTCTTAAATGCTACTAACAACCAGAGTCCCGGACACAAGCGATCCGGATTCCATATTTTCTTCCCGGACATCATCCGGATTCCGCTACCTTCCGGACCCCTTCCGGATTACGGTACCCGGTACCTTCCGGAACCCTTCCAGATTTCGGTACCTTCCGGATCCCACATCTTTTCCGGGAGACCTCTTTCGAACTATAACCAGTTTTCCGAATAGAGCGACTTCCTGACAAATGGGGTTTTTATCGCACTGCGATATCCCATTACATAAAGTTGTTTGACCAAAGATAGATTTTAAGTCAAGACAGACAATGAGTCATCAATACTAACGATTTAGCGAGCTAAACATTCAATTTCCCATACCGATTTGGTTGGGGCAAAACACACAGTTTGTTTTTCTCACGTTCTTGACAGTCAAATGATTTCCCAAAACCCAAAACCCCATCATTCAAGATCCACACCGTGATTCCAATTGCAACTCAACAGATGAATGGGTTAAGGAGAAGGAACTTACCTCAAAGAAAGTGATGATTCACACCCCCAAGCTTCGATTCTCCAATGTCCTCTTCAAGAAAGTAAAGTTTGCTCCTCCACAATTTCACACACAGTAGCCGCACTCAAAAATGAGGAAGGAATTGAGGCTTAAGGGTTTTAACCCTACTTCCTAAATTCACACAATAGCCACCAAACTTTTCAACTTTCGCACCTCACACACCACTTTATTGTTTATTCCGAGAATGGACCCGGTTATTACAGCATCCTCCCCTCAAAAGAATTCCGTCCCCGGAATTCCATCTTCGAACAAATGAGGAACATGGATCCTCATGTCCGATTCCACTCCACACGTCGCTTCTCGTCCCTTGTGGAAGCGCCACTGAACTTTCACCAGCGCAATCTCTCTAGTTCTCAATTTTCGGACCTTGCGATCCACGATCGCCAACGGATCCTCACCATAATTTAACTTTTCGTCCACGTGAATGTCTTCTAATGGTACTGCCATGCTTTCCTCGGCCAAACACTTCCTTAGATTTGACACGTGAAAGGTCGAATGAATTCCCCGAAGTTCCTCGGGCAGATCCAACTTATACGCCACTTTACCCACACGTTCGGTGATGGCAAACGGCCCGACGTACCTAGGCCTTAGCTTCCCTTTCTTACCAAAATGCATGACGCCTTTCCACGGCGACACCTTAAGCATCACTTTATCACCCACTAGAAATTCAATCGGTTTCCTTCTTTTGTTCACATACATCTTTTGGCGGTCCTGAGCCACCCTCAACTTCCCCCTAATCACACTAACCTTATCAGCGGTTAACTGCACGATTTCCGGTCCTGCCAACTGCTTCTCCCCCACTTCATTCCAACATAACGTCGTTCTGCACTTACGCCCATATAATGCTTCATATGGGGCTACCTGAAGACTGGCATGATAACTATTGTTATACGAAAACGCAATCAACGGCAAATGGGATTCCCAAGAACCTTTAAAGTCGGTCACACAAGCACGCAACATATCCTCCAAAGTCTATATAGTTCTCTCGCTCTGCCCATTCGTCTGAGGGTGATAGGTGGTGCTCATCAAAATTTGCGTACCTAACTCCCTTTGAAGGCTCCTCCAAAAAGACGACGTGAAACGACTGTCTCGGTCAGAGACTATAGACGACGGGACTCCATGTCTTGTCACTATTTCATTGACGTACATCCTCGCTAGTTTCTCTAGAGAATCATTCTCCCGGATAGGTAGAAAGTGAGCCGACTTGGTGAGACGGTCCACTATCACCCATATGGCATCATACCACTTCGGGGTCCTTGGTAGCTTGGTGACAAAATCCATTGTGATGCTGTCCCACTTCCACACCGGTATCTCTAAGGGTTGCATTTACCCATAAGGTCTTTGATATTCCGCCTTGACTTTCAAACAGGTCATACACCTCTCAACAAAATAAGCAACGTCCTTCTTCAACCTCGGCCACCAATACATTTGCCTCAAGTCTCGGTACATCTTATTGGTTCCCGGATGTACCGAATATCGCAATTTATGCGCCTCCTCCAAAATACGTTCCCGCAAATCTCCCAATTTAGGAGCCTACACTCGGTTCCCCAAACATTTCACACCACTCAAATTACACTCCAAGGATGCCACGTAACCGACGATCCTCTCACTTTTCAAATTTTCTTCTACCTGAGCTTCTTCTTGGAACTGTTAATTTCTTCTAGAAGATTAGAAGTTACATCGACTCGAAATGCCACCATTTTAGTTGGCTCTCTCCTTTCCTTCCGACTCAAAGCGTCGGCCACGACGTTCGCTTTACCCGGATGGTAAAGGATCTCACAATCATAATCACATAGAAATTCCACCCAACGTCGTTGCCTCATATTCAGCTCCTTCTGATCGAATAAGTGTTTGAGGCTTTTATGATCGGAGTAGATCTGACACTTAACTCCATAAAGATAGTGTCTCCATATCTTTAGTGCAAAAACCACCACCGCTAACTCCATATCGTGAGTAGGGTAGTTCTTCTCATGCTCCTTCAACTAACGGGATGCATAAGTGTTAATCCAAACCCTCAGTAATTTGATAATGACTCTGAGAAACACTTAGTGAAAATTGTAAGTAGACAATATGTATTAATGTTTGTCATCAAAGAAAATATACTAAGTTTTCTTAGTATCGCTGATGGAAAACAAGCTTTAATTTATACTTCAGCGAACACTGTACATCACTGAGCCCTGAGCCTATTCAAGTCTCACTGATGATCGTTGAATGTTTATCATGTAATTGTTTGCTTATGATCCCTAAAGACAAGATTCGCGTCAACCAAGTTCGAAGCTGAAATCGAAGACCAAGCTGAAGAACAAGTGACTAAGTCTACTAGTGACCTGATGCGGATATCTACGAATAAGACTTGTCCATTCCACGCGAAGTTTCAAGTAGAAGACTTCAGTGAATGCTGAACTTTATCATTCGCTGATAAATATTCATTCAGCGAGCGCTGATCATGAAGCCTGTTCTACAAGCAACTTTTGTCTTATCCCCTTGCACGCCTCCGTACGATTTTGTCAGAACGGACATCCCTTTTGTCCAGAATCGTACAACCAACTCTGCCAACTACACTGTTCATCATTCGGCCACTAGGATGTCTACTGAAGTCAAATCATGCAACCAAGTAGAGGCTGCCACGTGTAAAGGTGTACTGTTTTGCATTAAATGCATGCAGTATATAAAGGAAACCCTACTTCATTCTTGAAGTGCTCAGCCATTCCTTCTCGTTGAACTACTGTGTGTTAGAAAACTATTCTTAAGTTTTCTTAATCTTCTTTCTCTCTAATTTCTAGTGCAACAACTTTGTGTGTTCTCATAGTTTGTTTATATTAGGTTTTTAACTTGATCTTATTCCGCAACAAACTGTAAATTGTTTGATTATATCAATAAACAATTTAGAAAGATAAAAATATGTGTTTGTATTCAACCCTCCCCCTTCTACAAACTTGTATAACCCTTCGGGACCAACAATAAGCAATCACCTTCCCACCCTGCATCAGTACGTACCCTAGCCCCAGCTTGGATGCATCGTTGTTGATTACAAACCCTTCTGTCCCACTAGGAAAAGATAAAATCGGTGCGCTACTCAGCTTGTCCTTCAATATGTTGAATGCTGCTTCTTGAGCCTCCGTCCATTCTTCTTGGTCAAAGCGGTCAAAGGCGTAGCTATACGAGAAAAGTCCTGAATGAACTTCCGATACTAGCCCGCTAAGCCAAGGAAACTCCTCACCTGCGATGGTGATCTCGGTGGCTCTAATCCTCTAATGGCCTCCACCTTGGCCGGGTCCACCTTAATACCTTCTCCCGACACCACATGCCCCAAAAATTGGACTTCTCTAAGCCAAAACTCACACTTGGAGAATTTAGCAAACAAATTTTCTCGCCGCAACAAATCCAACACTAAACGAAGATGCTCTTCGTGCTCACTCTGAGATCGAGAATAGATGAGGATGTTATCTATAAACACAATCACACACTTGTCTAACAACGTATTGCACACCCGATTCATCAAGTCCATGAATACCGCCAGAGCATTGTCAACCCAAAGGGCATGACAAGAAACTCATAATGCCCGTACCTCGTGCGAAAAGCCGTCTTAGGCACACCTTCTTGCCTCACCTTCAACTGGTGACAACCGGATCTCAAATCTATCTTCGAGAAGAAACTCGCCCCTTGCAACTGATCAAACAAATCGTCGATCCTTGGAAGCGGGTACTTATTCTTGACAGTCACCTTGTTAAGCTCGCGGTAGTCTATGCACATCCGCATAGACCCATCTTTCTTCTTGACAAACAGTACCGGCTCTCCCTAGGGTGACGAACTAGGGGGTATGAATCCCTTGTCCAACAACTCCTGCAACTGCGTCATCATTTCTTTCATCTCCGCTGGTGGCAACCGGTAAGGTGTGCGCGCTATTGGTGTCGCTCCAGGCATCAAATCAATCCTAAACTCGACTTGCTGATCCGGGGGTAAACCCGTCAAATCATCCGAAAATACCTCCGGAAACTCACTCGCCACAGGAACATCCTCTATTCCTTTCTTCTCTTTCTTAGCGTCTAACACATACTCTAGAAACCCCTGACACCCCTTCTCTAAACAATGCCTCGCCTTCATCACCGAGATAAGGTAGGACTTACGCTCACGCCTATCTCCATAGATTACCACTTCAGACTTATCAGGCAATGCGATACGGATCATCTTCTTATTGCACACGATGCTGGCACTATTACTAGCCAACCAGTCCATTCCCACAACAATGTCAAACTCTCACATACCCATTGGGTACAATCGCAAGGGAAAATAGTGACCCTCTACTTCAATACTACACCCCTCGTACACCTCCCCCACCAACACTCGACTATCATCCACAATTTCTACTTCGAACCCACACTCTAACCGTTTGGGCTTAACATGCAGACACCGAGCAAAGATCAGCGATACAAACCAACAGTTTGCACCCGAGTCAAATAACACTTTAGCAAATTTCGAATTAACAAGAAGGTATCTGTCACCACATCCGGTACATCAACCACCTCCTCCGTCGACATATGAAAAGCCCTTGCCTTTGCTCGTGCTGGCTCCACCTTCCTTTCTCCACCCCTTCCTCCTTGACCCCCACCAAGACCAACTGAAGACCCCTTCCTCAACTGTGGGCAATCATGTTTAATATGGTTGGGAGAACCACACAAACAGCAAGCCCTCGGGTTAGGACACTCTCGAGCTATGTGCCCCAACTTTCCACACTTGTAACAACCATCGAGTTCATAAGAACACTCCCCGCGATGCACCCTGTTTCATTTTCTACACGTTCTCTCAACGAACCTCGGTCCCACCCGCAGCTCAGGTTTAGAGGTCTTGGACCTTTTCACATCCCGAATAGGTCCTTCCCATTTTCTCTTATCCACACTCCTTTCCAACATTTGTCGATTCTTCTCCTTCTCAATTAACTCTGCCACAGTGATCGCCGCCTGAAAAGTCACGGGGCCATGGTTTTGCACAAGCTCCCTCACACTGCTCTTCAGCCCCCAGATATACCTCTCGATACACCATTCCTCAGTAGACACATATACCTCTACAAAACGTGTCTTCTCGATGAACTTAGAGGTGTACTCCTGCACTGTCATCGACCCTTGTTCAAGCCCCATAAATTCTTCTTCACTGCCGCCAACGGACAAAACTGGGCCTTGAACCTCTTGGTGAACAACTCCCAAGTAGTCGTCTTTGCTACTTCTGAACCCTTACCACCTGTCTCGACATCCACCAGAAGATGGCATCTGCCTTCAGCATAGACATAGCAAACAATACCTTATCTCCCTCAACACACTTGCTCGTGTCTAAAGCCAGTTCCATCTCACGAATCCATCTCATAGCCAAGACCGGGTTGCGCTCCCCGCTGAAAGATGAAGGCTTGCATGATGCGAAAGTTTTAAAAGTGCACCCTTTCAATGCCTTTGATTCACCCGCCACAAACGGGGTCAACTGTGAGTGATCTCCCACTTCAGTTGGAGGTAGGCTAGACGTTTCAGTCCTCGTCTCATTTCCACTCTTAGTCCGCCCATCCGATGCAGACCCAGTTCGATGATTCAATAACGCTTGTAATGTCTCTTGCAGTTTGCCCATCTCAGCAGTGAACTTCTCCTCAGTTACGAATGCCTGGTTACGATTTTGCCTCGGACTTTTTGACTGACTTCCTCCTCCCACAAAAGTGGTACTCTCGTGCTGGGACGGCTCACGCACCTCAGGTACCCCTACACTCTTAGCCCGGCGGGTAACCGGTGCCTTCTTCTTACCTCGAGTCACCACACCAGTTTCTTCCGCCTGGGTGGCAGCTCGTCGGGGTACTCTTCCTCGTCCCCTTCCTCGGCCTCCGCCCCTCCCAGGGGTGGCCGCCTGCCTCGGAGGATTCATCGGTCCATCCTCAAGGATTTCTTCCACGCGGATCTCTTCCCCAACCGGTACTGTACCCAGGATTGGCACAGACCTACTTCTCAAAGTCCTTTCTGACATTCTTGGTTACAGAAACATCACACAATTAAACAGCTTAAGACAACTGTCCCAAAATAACAAGGTAAAATAAACACATACATGTACCTGTAAATCCGCGGTTACACTGGCCAGGTGTAACTTCGAACTTACCTTACATGACAGTTCTCACTACCCTATTATTCGTGTCCCTAATGAGATCTCCTAGGCCTTCCTACTTTCTCAGTTGTACTTCCTAATCCCACAGTTTAAGTTTAGGCCCGTCCGGTCACCTAAATATCTTAAACTAGCGCTCTGATACCAACTGTAACAACCCATACCAACTAACAAGCCATAAATCCATAATTTAATTAAAATAAATGCCAAAACGGCCCCACAATTACCACACACAAACAAAGTCTTAAATCAGATTTGGGTTCGCGGAAGTAACCCTATTACAACTGAGAATTTGTATCTAACACTAATAAAAAGGAAAGGTCCTATACTCCTCCTAGACGCAAGCTCCAGCTCACATCTTTCCCTTGCCCTTACTCGAACCCTCAACCACCTGCTTACCTGAAATGGGTTTTACATTTTTTGGAAAGCGAGGGTTAGACCATGAGGTCTAGTGAGATCCCTCAAGATAACAACATCGTACCACACATAATAATTTACAAGAGTTTAATTTAAACATTTAACAACTACGTCATTAACAGTTAGGCAAACACGCGTAAACTGATGATCCTCGCTTAAGTCACGAACACACTTGTGACATCGTATGAGGGCACACACCCGCCCTTAATAATTTCACAGAACTCATCATTCATTCTGGATGGGACACACTCCCCATATAAATCATACTATTGCTTCTTTAACATGCGTAATTTAGCCACTCCCCATAGGAAGACTCACCTGATGTCCACGCTAAGTGTTCTCACTTGAAACTGCTATCCTCTATCTGTACCTACATTTGCACCAACTCACAAGAGTAGATAAGTCACTCAACTACCCACGTAGCGTCCCGGCCCTCTAGGCACTCTTAAATGCTACTGGCAACCAGAGTCCCGGACACAAACGATCCGGATTCCAGATTTTCTTCCCGGACATCTTTCGGATTCCGCTACCTTCCGGACCCCTTATGGATTCCGGTACCCGGTACCTTCCGGATTCCGGTACCTTCCGGATCCCACATCTTTTCCGGGAAACCTCTTTCGGACTATAACCAGTTTTCCGGATAGAGCGACTTCCGAACAAATGGGGTTTTTATCGCACTGCGATATCCCATTACATAAAATTGTTCGACTAGAGATCGATTTTAAGTCAAGGCAAACAAGGAGTCATCAATACTAACGATTTAGCGAGCTAAACATTCTATTTCCCATACCGATTTGGTTGGGGCAAAACACACAGTTTGTTTTTCTCACGTTCTTGACAGTCAAATGATTTCCCAAAATCCAAAACCCCGTCATTCAAGATCCACACCATGATTCCAATTGTCACTCAACAGATTAATGGGTTAAGGAGAAGGAACTTACCTCAAAGAAAGTTATGATTCATACCTCCAAGCTTTGATTCTCCAGTGTCCTCTTCAAGATAGCAAAGTCTGCTCCTCCACAATTTCACACGGTAGCCACACTCAAAAATGAGGAAGGAATTGAGGCTCCTCCCAAATTCACACAATAGCCACCAAACTTTTCAACTTTCACACCTCACACACCACTTTATTGTTTATTCCGAGAATGGACCCGGTTATTACAAGGATCAAGACATGTTTATAAAAAATGTGTTTTTGCAACAAGTGCCTTATATAAAGATGTCCTTATAGATTTTTAAAATGTCCTAAAAATGGCTAATACGATGTTTTATTTTAAATATGTATTAAATTGGTTAACAAGTTCAAAAACGTCATATAAACTTATTACAGTCTCCCCAAATAAGGAGCAAAGCCATAGCCCGATAAAGAAGGCATTCCTTCGCCGTTTTATGTCGAGACTCTTATATGTCAATAGAGAAAGCAGATTCAGTAAGAAATAGAGTTATTGTTTGGTCCTATAAAGATAGGTTATATTAAACCGTCCATTGGGACATTTAAAAATTGTTGACATTCGATAAACCTGATTTTTTTAGTGCGAATTTAAAATTCCTTAATTCGAAAAAAACAAAATTTAAAAATTTATTAGTTCGGAAACCGAAATAAAACTGATTTTATTTTTCGTTTTCATATCAAATATAGTCACAAACAATTTAAATATTTAGAAATTTCTTTTTATGTCGATTTCTTAAAATTAAAATAAAAACAAAAACAAAATTTATCAAATTTGATCCATTTTCTTTATTAATTATTTAAATCTTACATTTTGTTTTAATTTTAAGTTATTGATTTCAATAAAAGTTAAAAGTTAAAAGTTGGGAGTTGAATGACGAAGATGTCTCAATTCTCCAATTCACAACGACGAAATACAGCAGCCGCGACGTTGACTTGTTTACACCGACACCACTTGCCTTTCAAAAACAAAAAACTTGTTTTGGTTTTTTTTTTAATTTCTTAATCATTATTCATGTTTGATTCGTTTAGACGTTTTATATTTTAGACCATCTGTTCTTTACTATTTCAGAGTCTCATAGCACTTATGGGTTGTTTGTTTACCTCTTAATAGTCCCATTAAGAGGCAACCTCTGAATCATTCAGAGGTGAATCTTATTTGGCAAAAAAAAGTCTGCCTCTTAATGGTTTCAAAACCCTCTTAATGATTTAGCATCTTGGGTCATCCTTAACCATTCAGCACCCTGACTTCATTCTAAATAAATACCAAACAACCATGTTTCATTTTGCACTATATTATAAAAGTCGGGATGAGATCGGGAGAGAACCCTAAAAAATATAAGAACCGAAGAACTCATCTAAACCGTTAGATTGAGATGGTCCAACGGATGAGATTAAAATGGTGGTTATAACCACTTTTTTCAAAAATAAAACCATTTCCTCCTAATTTTTAAAATCGAAAATCAACGAAAACAACAAAAATTGGAGCGAAACAAGCTACACCAAAAAAATGATCACATTATTATCTTTAATTTGACATCCATTTTGATATACTTTTTCATTCGTTTTTTCTTGGTTCTTCGGTTCTTTTATTTTTCATGGTTCTCTCTGGATCTTTTCCCTATAAAAGGCTCTTAATCATTTTGCACCAAACCATTCAGCAACTGCCAAACAGCCCCTTAATATGGTTTGGACAAACAAGTGATAATTTATCTCTTAAGTCTCCTCTTATTTCCGTCCAATGTCATTCTTTCGATTTCAACGTCAGTTTTAGCCCAGATACACCTTAAATTTACAAAAAAATGCAAAACATGAATATTGTAGATCTGTGTGTTGACTTTCTAGAACATCTTAGATCTCTTAAATCGGGGCTTTGGTGTGTTAGATATGATTAAAACTTCACAACCTCGTAAATCTGCCAACATCCATCTTTTGTTTGTTTTTTTCGTTTCATCTTTCGATGATCGATACTCACTTCAAAGACGTATTAAAGTTGAATTTTTTAGGGATAAAATAAATAATTATACATATTCGGACGTTTGTCGATTTAGAAAAACGACAATATTATTGATTCAGATTTCAAACTTTAGCACCACCTATTAAAGATCAAAAGTGAAATCAAACTTCAGACTTCAACATCTCTTTAAAAACAAACCCCACCAAATACCTTCCATTGATGGTCCGGGAGTGTGAAAAAAGTAGCGACCAATTTTTTTAGTATATAATATATAGTAGTAGTTAAAAAATAGTAAATGAAAGACACAATTATTTTTGGTATATAATAGAACCCAAAAAGAATTTAAAATTATATTAAGAATCCAAACATGTCATTAGAGAATAAATTATATAAAAGTTAATTGATTATTTTTATAGTATTGTTTCTTTGCTTATTGTTTCTCTAAGTTTTTTATGTGGTGCCAAAATCTAAAACTTTTTCGCCTTGGAAAGTTTGATATGTTCTCCGTCATTCATTTCGACTCTTTTTTTTTTCATCCACATGAATTCTATTTTTGTATTACAATATAGTAGATTTCATGTTATTAACTAAGAAAACTATTCAACTTATATTTATATTTATGATTTCAAAACTACCCTTCTTTTCATACAATATTGACGATCAAACAAACCAATGCTATGTTTGGCAAACTAGCTGATAAGCTAGCTTATGACTTATAAGCTAGCTGGTAGCTGATAAGCTAGCTGTTGACTTATAAGCTAGTTGGTAGCTGATAAGCTAGCTGATGAAAAAGTCATGTTTGGCAAAACTAGTTTATAAACGTGTAAAATGACTAAAAAGAACATATTAAAAAAAATTATATAATTGAGGGTATCTTTGGAATAAAAAAAATCAAAAGCTTCAAAAGCTCATAAACGCTACTCATACTAACGTTTTGAAAAGCTAGTTTATGGTTATTCAAACATGTACCTAGCTTATAAGCTAGCTTTTTTTTGCCAAACAATGCCCAAATAACCAGAAAACTGAATAGCTCAAGACGAATAAACCGAACATTATTTAATTTGATTGTAATTTAACTAAAAAGCTTTTTAATAAAATAATTAGAAAAAAAAGTTTAAAATCAAATAAATCCATATCGAAAATACCACCTAGATTTAATTACCCATCATTTTATATGATTTATTTTAATTATAAAACCAGTAATGAGTGTTCAAAACCACAAGAGTCATAAATGGAATTTATGACTTTCTTCTTCCTTAGAGAAACTTCCTCCACGTTGTCAATTTGTCATCCATTCATTATAAAACCCACTTCAGAAAATTAAAACCCCAATATTCTCCTTCCGTCGCCTGAACCACCGTCCACCACCAACCCCGCCGTACCAACCACCATCAACCATGGCATACCAACCCCACCTCCCGGCAGTGCCGGAATGGCTCAACAAAGGCGACAACGCGTGGCAACTAACGGCATCCACCTTCGTCGGCCTCCAAAGCATGCCGGGACTCATCATCCTCTACGCGTCCATCGTCAAAAAGAAATGGGCGGTCAACTCCGCCTTCATGGCCCTTTACGCCTTTGCCGCCGTTCTCATATGTTGGGTCCTCCTCTGCTACCGTATGGCTTTTGGTGACGAACTCTTGCCCTTTTGGGGCAAGGGTGCACTAGCTTTGGGCCAGCAGTATCTGGCCCGTCAAGCTAGGGTGCCTGAGAGCACCCATTATTTTAACAACGGTGAAGTTGAATCTTCAATGAACCAGCCGTTGTATCCGATGGCTACATTGGTTTATTTTCAGTTCACTTTTGCAGCGATCACAATGATTTTGGTGGCGGGATCGGTGCTTGGGCGGATGAATATTAGAGCGTGGATGGCATTTGTTCCATTGTGGTTGGTGTTTTCGTATACGGTGGGTGCTTATAGTTTGTGGGGTGGTGGTTTTTTGTATCATTGGGGTGTTATTGACTACTCCGGTGGCTATGTGATTCACCTGTCGTCGGGGATTGCTGGTTTCACTGCGGCTTATTGGGTACGTACATTACATACCTCCCTTTTTTTTACTTTTGAGTTTCTTTAGTTAACAAATTGGTGGTGAAGTGATCTAGATCAATTCTTTTCTAAGGCATAATTCATAGGAGGGTATTTGATTATAAGTGATCAACAATTCAGATCCGCTTCTTACGCTTTTCATGTTAACATCAACTTTTAACCATCGTGTTTCTCTCTCTCTATACATATATATATATATATATGGGGTGTTTGGGATTGCGTTTGAAAACAGCTTATCTCCTTATTGCGTTTCCACGCCGGAGGTGAGTGTTTGGATTTAAAAAAAACTCCTTATCACGTTCCAAGAAAGGAGATAAGGAGTTTTTTGAGAAGCAACTTCAGACTAACTTTTCTGGAACGAAGATAAGTTATAAGCAAATAAACATAAGTTAAAAATATAAACACTCCCAAACACCCCCATAATGTGTGTGTGGACGTCTAGGGTAGATGATATTTTTATGACTTTGATAAGAAATTTCTAAGAAAGATGTGGACGGAATAAAATAAGAGAAGGGTTGTCAAGGTCGACTTTTAAGAAAATTAGTCAATGCATTTATGTTGACCATACAACCACATTTTAATAACTTTTACCAATTAACAATTTAAGTTTTAGGAGTCATCAAGGATAAATTCAACGGCTATACTATAATCTTTTTAAAATAAAGTATTAAAAGTCAAAATCTCTAAAAAAAAAATTGTTTTTAACTTCTAACAGCTATTCTATTTTAGATAGTGTGATATTAATTAAAATATTAAAATAATCAATACATTAATAAAATATTTTTTTTTTTTTTAACCTTTTAACTCAAATGTCTCTTATTGGTAAAAAGAATAAAATGTTATTTTTCTCTTTCCTCTTTTCTTTAATTTTAGCATACAAGAAAAATTCTCTAAATTTGAATAGTTTTACCTTCTCTCTCATCTTTTTTCTATTTTAACATACAAGATAGCATAGCTGTTGGAGCAAAAAGTTGCTAAAATCCATGTTTTTTCTATTTTAGCATAACTGTTGGAGATGCTCTTATAATCCTAAAGTGATTGCTTCTACTAAGCCTTCTAATCATCTTCAGCTAGGGCTATTTAATCGTTCACTTCTAAGGATTTTATATGACATTTTTAAATAGTATCCTTAATACGATATTTTATTTTAAAAAAAGTTCTAATAAATTTATTAAGACATCCAAAAGCGTCCCATAAACCTATTCCAACGCCTTTTAATAAGACACTTTAACGTTTAGTTCTACACACTTATGTTATATAAAACAGTTTATTATGATACTTATACAATTTTGACGTATTATAAACAAATAAACTTAATAGTCTTATTAAATACTCTATTTGAATGGTCGGACATCTATATAAAACTATTTTATTGTAATGAATCTTGCACCTTTGCATAAACACAATTAATTTTGTACCATTTCTTTTTCCCATTGAAGGTTGGACCAAGGTTGAAAAGTGATAGGGAAAGGTTCCCACCTAACAATATCTTGTTGATGCTCGCCGGAGCCGGGCTGCTATGGATGGGGTGGTCGGGTTTTAACGGCGGTGCTCCGTATGCCGCCAACATTACCGCTTCTATAGCCGTATTGAACACAAACATAAGTGCAGCCACAAGCCTATTAGTTTGGACTACTCTTGATGTTGTTTTCTTCGGAAAACCATCGGTCATTGGGGCCATCCAAGGCATGATGACAGGTCTCGCCTGCATCACCCCTGGAGCAGGTCAGTATGGTTTTGGTAAACCTAATCTTTATTTGTCACTTGAGCTAACTTTAACAGAATTAATAAGTGGATTTGAACATTGACTTTACGAAGATCGACGCATTAAGTTAAACAAATAATGTATTTCGTGTTCGGAATCGACTCGAACTCGAGAATTACAAATAATCGGTAACTTGTTAAATGCTTAAATCATTAACACCCGTATTTGGAATCATGAATTTGGGATGCAGGGGTGGTACAATCATGGGCGGCGATAGTGTTCGGGATACTTGCCGGTAGCATACCATGGTTTACGATGATGATCCTTCACAAGAAATCAATTTGGCTTCAAAAGGTACGTTTTTTATTAGCCGAGGTGTATGCAAACTGCCACAAGTACTCATAAATGTTCCAAAAAAATCAAAATAAAAACTAAAAACAATTGTCAATGTGACAAGTTTGGGTTTAAAGCACGTGTAATATATGTAAGTGTCTTAATAAGTCTACTATAGGAACAAACCATATAACGTTCTATCTAAAAATGTTACAATAAGTTCATCAGATGTTTTAACAAATATTTAGGACATTTAAAAAAATAAAGTGACATGTTAATTGTTTTATAGGAAACTATTTAAAAAGTGTACTATATACACAAATGTTCTCTAAAAAGATGGCTTCATAAGACATTTTTAAAAGTGTCTTAATAAAACAATAAATACGAGACTTTATGTTAAAAATGTACTAAAACCTTGTTAAAACACACAAAAGCGTATGAGAAACCTATTATACCGATTTTAGATAAGACATTTGTGATGTGCTCCTATAAACTTGTGTGATATAAATCATTCTATTGAGAATACATAGCTTTATGGGTATATTATAAACCTAATATATGTTATAGTGTTTTCGTAACTTTTAAAATAAAATACAAGATTTTTAGGTATATAACCTTAAATGAGATTTTAATTAAATCCATGACCTTCTCACGAGTATAAACCCATTTTTTCTTATATATGCAAGAAGGTCATGAATTTCAATAAAAACTCGTCTAAGGTCATTTACCTAAACGACCCAATACGCTACTAAATACGGGCTTTCATCGGAGGAAAAATTCGTCGGAAAATGGAGTTTCTAGTGGATTTGCCGGCCGGTAAACACCTTGTCGGAAAACAACACAAACTTTTTTATTATTTTTCTAAGTTAGTGACGGATTTGTGGCGGAAGCCAACAAAAAGTTGACTTTTCCATCCGTGGAAAATCCACCGGTGACTTTCTAGGAAAAAATTCATCAGAAAATTCGAAGGTGAAACTTATCTATATTAGTAGTGTTATATTGTAAATTGTATAGAATGAAACAAACTTTATTTATATTCCTATTTATAAAAACTAATCACAGTTTAAACCAAAGGGCCTTTGGCCTAGCGATATGGGAGTCTTTGTCCTCGTAAGAGGTCAAAGGTTCAAACCTCACCAAAGATGAGGAGGGTGTATGAGTTTAATTATTGCATTTGCCGTATATAAATATTATATACTTTAAAAAAATACAGTTTAAAGAAAATATTGTATGTAATGCAGAAAAGCAATTTATAAATATGTCAATAAAAAAAAGAATTGTATAATAATTTTTTGATTAAAACATTTATATTTGTTTTATTTAATGTATTTGTCATAGACGTTAAAATTGTGTTTCTAGAATAAAAATAAAAACCATATATATGATATTTTAATACAAGTGTATACGTAGACCACGACTGGACTAATCTCTCCATTATTCCTCAAATTCAAAGCATCTTATTGTTGACTTTTTTTTATGGGATTTCGTTATCTTCAATTATAATATTATATTTTTATATATTTATTAATGATAAATATTTTTCTCGTTTTTTGCAAGGTCGGTAAGCGATAAGTTAAAAATGGATATAAAATAGGAAAGATTATAGATTTGTTACACCGGTTTAGAAAGAAAAAAAAAAGTCTTTGTTGCAATAGGAACTAAACCTGCCTCTAGCATGTAGCTCAGTTGGTAAAGGGGTGTGGTGACTTTACGTCTTTACCCAAATACATAACACGTCTTGGGTTCGATCCAGACTCACCCACAACCTCTGTCACTGAGTGAGCCAAAAAATGTCCCCTCATATTGATGTCTTTGGAGGCAGGTTCGTGTGAGACCAGTTAAGGCTATCAGTAATCAACTTTTTGCCCAAATAGAAACTAAACCATATGACATACTTGTTCTTTTTTTCCCCATTTTAATGCATTTTACCCTTCTATTTAAATACAATTTACTCCAAGTTAAAATGAGTAGTTGGAAAGCACATTTTTTGTATTTGGTTTTGATATATATACAATAGGTGGATGATACACTAGGTGTATTTCACACACATGCCGTAGGTGGTCTATTGGGCGGGCTGTTGACGGGCCTCTTAGCCGAGCCTACGCTATGCAGCATGATTTTGCCGGTTACTGGTTCACGGGGTGCGTTTTATGGTGGAAGTGGAGGGAAACAATTCGGTAAACAACTGGTTGCGGTGTTTTTTGTGACCGGGTGGAACCTTGTATCCACGACCATCATTCTTCTTGTTATTAGAATATTTATGCCATTACGGATGCCTGAACACGAGTTGTTGATTGGTGACGATGCGGTTCATGGAGAGGAAGCATATGCGTTGTGGGGTGATGGCGAGAAGTATGATCCGAATAGACACGGCTCGATTTTTGGAGCGGCCGAGACAACACCAAATGATTTCGGCAATACCACTGCGAGGGGTGTTACTATTAATCTCTAGGTTTATATACTTGTATTCACGTAAAGATTGATTTTGTGAATACCCGAAACAATCTATTGTAAAATTCGTTGATTGATCGAAGTCGAACTTTAGGCTTAAATCGAATTCAGAATGAGCTCAAAACTTGGATGGAAAATGGAAGTCTAGGCATTTCAAATCCGACCATCCACCTTACACAAACAACATATAAATAACAGCCCCAAAATTAAAAAGCCCTAAAACGACAGTTTGGAGTCAAAATTTAGGGCTAAACGGTTTGTTGTTGGGTCTAGCCAGTCACTACTTTCTATCCATATGTCGCAGGCCCGTTATGATGCGGGCCTTAGCATGGAGGATCGGGTCCTAATATTTTGGGAGGTCCATGATCGGGTTACTGAGGGGGGTCGCGCTTAAACGGCCGTAACTTTGACTACGGGGCTTCATTTCAAGCCCACAACCATTCCTTTCGAAGCCTTAACGGGTGTCGTTCGCCTTAACGGGTGAACATAGTAATTAAGGAGCGATAATCTTACCTAGTAAGAGACATAACAAGAATCTAGAATCTTACCCAGTAAAAGATGTTTACCAACCATCCATTTTAATGACCCTTACCGATAAACGCTTACCCGATAAACATTTGGTAAATACCCATGGATAAGTATCAATCTCTTATATTACGTACTACCAACTTGGTGTTGGAATTTGAAAATAAAATCTGAACAAAACGAATTGAATTCTAGATATAAAAGAAACTCCAAACCGAGAATTTACGTGATAAGAGGCATGACAAGAACTGTATTAGTCTTATCCTTTAAGTGAGGGTGATGACTCACTGAATCTTACCCGGTTAGTGCTTACCGGGTAAGAGATGCTTACTAACAATCCATTTGGAGGACCGAGAATCATAAAACAAAATTGGGTTTATATACCCCAAAATTTATAATTGTGCTAATATTCCACTTTATAGAATTTAATTTATAGGACCAAAAATAACGCATCCTATCTCTAAAGGCGTTTTAATAAGTTTATTGAACGTTTTTTTAGCGTCATAACAAGTTTTTATGAACATATTTATAAAAAAAATGTTGTATCAAGTATTTTATAGAACATTGTTTGAAAAAAGCTCTAATAAAAATAAGTGTCGTATCCAGTAAAATAGTTGCAACGCTTTGTATTTAAAATGTCTTAAAAACTTGTTAAAACGCTCAAAAGTGTCCTATAAACTCATTACAATGCCTTCAGATGTAATGTTTTATTCTTTTGGTCATATAAATAAAGTCTCAGTAAGCATTTTATTAGGATGCCTAGAAATTGGTGGCATCCTATTAAACACATTTTAGTTGTAGTGAATGCTATCCGACAAAGTAAGGGGTAATTTACCAAACTCTTACCGAGTAAGTGCTTCATAACAAGAGACATCACCCTCACTTACCTTATCGTGTAACATTCTAGGCTATCAAAATGTATTGTTGTTAAGCGTCTTAAAACCAGTAAGCAATTACCGGGCAAGAGTTTTTTCCCTCACCGGGTAAGTTTTTTTCACTCACTCACTAGGTAAGACTCTCAATCTTTGTTATGCCTCTTACAGGGTAAGATTCTCGGTCCTTTCCATGCTCAATCCGTAAGCGCTTACTTGGTAAGCATTTAGACATCTTCAATGGGATCACTAAACCTTACACTAAACACTAAATTTGGTGTAAATGACACTATTCACATCTCTAATGAGGTCTCTACTTTTCACACTAAATTTAGTGTAATGAATAGTATTACACTATATTTGGTGTAACATTATTCATTTACACTACTTTTTACACTATTTTTCACATCACTTTAAAAAAATAGTGTTACCCATTCGAGAAGATTTACTATTAACACTAAAATTTACACTACTTTTTACACTATTTTTGAAATTTGGTGTAAAATATAGTGTAACCCATTGGAGATGCCCTTAGTAAACAACCCCTAAATATATCAAAAGCATGCAAATGATGGGATATTTAATATGGTTCCATTATCGGTTTGATATTCTATCACCACAACAAAATTGGCTTTATTGGATGCTTAAAATGTTTAAGCATCCTAATAATTACTTCATACAACTTAAAGTTTATAGGACCAAAACGTCATATATAAAACCGTTACAATTGGTTTATAGAACGCTTTTAGGTTTTTTTTAACAAGTTTTCTAGGACGCTTTTAAAAAAATACCGTATTAGCTATTTTATAGGACACTTTTGGTGGTCGGTGGTGGTTCAGATCGGTTGTTCAGAACGGTACTTCATATGGGTATGGGTAAATCAAGTGGAGAGAGGGGGATAGTTTTGTCTTTTTTTTTAGAAAATAAGATGGAATGGAATTGAATTTCTTCTCAATAACCAATGAACGAGGGGATGTGTGGAGTTCAATTCCATTCCATAGGTAAATCAAACGCCTGAATGTAATTTGGTCAACGGAATTGTTCATTCCAATTCCTTCAGATTCCATCGGAATCCTACGAACCAAATGCCCCTTTGTTTGGCAGGAAACAGATTCAACTTCACCGATATCCCTTGTAGATTTGGCAAATGTTTCTAGGAAAAACTGGAAATTCTTGATCTTTCTTGTATGGAAACCGATCACTTAAACTTGAGAAACCCAACTTCGTCGTGTTCGTCCTGAATCCTAGACATCTTTCAGAACTTTATCTGGTTGGTGTAAGGTTGACGGCACAACGGTCTGATTGGTGCCACGCTCTAACGTCATCTTTGCCTAATCTCAGCCTTGAGCATGTCGAACTGTTGCCTTTCTGGACATATTAATTCATGACCCTCAAGAAGCTCTAATCGCTTTCCTGACTTTCTGTCTTCCTGATTTCCTTTGAGAATTTCAGGAAGACAAGAACTTGACAGTTTTGGATGCATGGTGCTTGTAATCTTATTCATTTTTTAAATTTATGTATTGTATTTTTATGCTTTATTTCACTAATTACCTATATAAGTCACCAAGATCACTAGTATTCAAAATCATAACTCACAAACAATTGTTCTACAACAGTTTAAGTTGATGTATCATCATACGATGAGAATATTTTAATAACGTACACGGGATCTCCGAGTTTGATCATCTTTTCGTTTCCTTCCGGTAAATCCTCACATACCATATTTTGTCCGAAGTACACCTGCAAAACCATTTTACCCGCTAACCGCTAACACATGTTCAGAAGAATAAGAAAAAAAAAATCCATTCAAAACTCTCAGATCATTCGATATTCCACAACCTAGAACTTACAAAGGGGTCAATTTTCGTATTCAAAGATGACGTGAGATGGTATGTCATATTGATGTGTTGGTAACGAACTTAAAGATGAACACTTTTATAAAGGCCACGTTTCGCAAATTAGCTTAAAAGCTATAGTTGTTGGCTAATATGTTAGCCGATAAGCTAGTAACGTTTGGTTAAACCTAGATTGTAAGTTGAATGACAATGTAAAATGACCTAAAAGTACATGTTGAAAAATTACTCAATCCTAACATAAGAGCATCGGCAACGGGTTCTCCATAAAAATCAAAATGGTTGATTTGAGTTAAAGTTTTCAAAAAAAAAATTACATTCAACTCCATCAGTTTTGTAGATTCCAGCATTAAATATATTATTTAAATATTCAATACATTTAATAAAAACTTATTTCTCTCCCGTGAACATTTAACTTCAAATAGTCTTATCGATGGAAATGATAACTAAAAAATATTTCTCTCTCCAAAACATTTAATCAAAGGTAATTCTCCAAATTTGGAGAAATTTGCCATCTCTCTTCTGCTTTCTCCATTTTAGAGGAAGTTTTGATGGAGCAAAAAAAAGCAACATATTATCCCAAATCTTCATTTTGAAGAATTTGTTGCTGGTTGGAGATGCTCTAGGGATATAATTGGAAAAACACTGAAAAAACCCTCGGGCTTTTTGAAAAGCTATCTGAAGTAGTTCTTTTAAAAAAGATGGCTTTGTGGAAACTGATCTCGAAGATTCCAGTCTGATAAGTTTGCTTTCATTTTTCTTAGGAGAGTTTGTTAGTAGTTAGCTTTGCTTATTGTTCCCTAAATAAAGGCTGGCTATAAATAATCATGTTCTTGCTCCAGTTTAATCAATTCAAATATATAGAGAAACCTATTCTCTTCGGCTTATAATTTCTATATGGTATCAGAGCTTTACTGATCCATTCTTCTGCCCCTTCGAAATCACCACACAAATCAATGACGAAATACGGTCATGCATCCTTTGTTAGCGAATCAGAGAGTGGCGTCTCTGATAACGCAACCAAACCATCTGCTATGTCCAATAACACTCTATCAGAAAGCGGAATCATTCCGACCACCGGACACAAACTCACAGGCCACAACTACAATCAGTGGTAACACTCCGTGATGATCTTCATAAGCGGAAAAGGAAAGGAAGAGTACTTGACAGGGGCAAACCCACCACCGAAGGAGGACAGTTCAGATTATCGCACTTGGAAGACCGAGAACAACATGGTAATGTCTTGGCTCTTGAATTCAATGACTAACGAAACTGGAGAGAATTTTCTGTACTACAGGACTGCTAGGGAGATATGGGAAGCAGCTCGAGATACATACTCCAATAAGGATAACGCATCCGCAATTTTTGAAATAAAGGGAGCCTTACATGACTTACGGTGGCAAGAAAGAACCGTAACATAGTATTTCAATTTGCTGACCCTGACCCCGTCTCTGGCAGCAGAGTGACTCCCGGTCTTATTTAAAGAGAGTGAAATGAGCCATTAGCTCTGGGAAAGAAGGAAGAGAAAGGGAAGGAATCTCTCGCAGCAACTGGATGTCTTGGATGACATTTCTTGGAGTTGTCCCACGAATATGAAGAAGTACAAGGAGATTCAAGAAAAGGAGCGCGTTTACAATTCTTACTCGGACTGAATCAAAACTTTGATGAGGTCCGAGGAAGGATATTGGGTTGTAAACCCTTGCCAAGTGTACGAGAAGCCTTTTCAGAAGTGCGTAGAGAAGAAACCAGAAGGAAAGTAATGTTGACCCGAAAGTAATGTTGGGGTCAACAGGTGTCGAGTCAAACCCTGAAAGCTCAGCGTTGGCAGCAAAGAGACAGAACACCAACATGTATCGAGAAAACCAACTAGGGAAAGTAATGTTGGGGTCAACAGGTGTCTAGTCAAACCCTGAAAGCTCAGCGTTGGCAGCAAAGAGACAGAACACCAACATGTATCGAGGAAACCAACTAGGGAACTATGGGTCAAAACAGTCACAAGGAAGCTTCCGCATGAACGATGGTCAACGATCACGTAACCGTCCTTGGTGTGACAACTGCAAAATTCCAGGTCACACGAAGGAAATATGTTGGAAACTGCACGGAAAGCCCCAAACGAGACAACCATCCAGATCTTCCGTCTATGTGGCAGAAGCCGAGAAGAATCCGTTTAATCGAGAACAACTTGAAGTTTTGCAAAAGATGCTGCAGTCAACCATTCAGTTAGCGATGGGGGGGAATGTTACGGCCGTTGTAGCTCAAAGTGACCACTTACCCTTAATGCTAAAATAAATACAGGTGAATGGATTGTTGATTCCGGAGCTACTGATCACATGACCGGAAACATGACCGTCTTCAGTGAATTTCAGCCAAACAACACCGGAGCTACAGTTCGTACCGATGGAATTTTGTCAGATGTGAAGGGTATAGGTTTTGTCATTATCTCGAAGGAGATAACTCTTCACTCAGTTCTCTATGTTCCCAATATTACTTACAACTTAGTATCCGTTATTAAACTCATGAGAGATCTTAACTGTGTTACTAAGTTATTGCCTACCTTATGTGAATTCAAGGATTCGAACTCAGGGAGGACGATTGGCATTGCTAACGTACGTGGTGGTCTCTACTTCTTAAAGACAATGTGTATGCAACCTAGAAATCCTATCAGTGCTATTTCTCAACTCAACCATAATAAGGATGACATCCATCTTTTGCATCGTAGGTTAGGACATCCGAGTTTCATGTACTTGCAAAAATTATTTCCAAGATTGATTAATACAAGTACAGTTCCGTTTAAATGTGAAAATTTTCAATTCTCGAAACATACTCGAAATTCATACCCAGCTAAGCCCTACAAGGCTTCACACCCATTTCACTTAATTCACAGCGATGTGTGGGGACCATCTAGAACTAAAAATATATCGGGTTCGAGATGGTTCGTCTCGTTTATCAAAGACCACACTAGAGTCACATGGATATTTCTTATGAAAGAAAAATTTGAAGTAAGAAATATTTTCCAAATGTTCCACAAGATGATTGAAAATCAATTTCACACAAAAATCCAAGTTCTAAAATCAGATAACGGAACCTAGTTCTTCGAGTCGAATCTAGGATCCTACCTTAAGGAAAATGGAATCATCCACCTTAGTTCTTATGTAGGCACTCCCCAGCAAAATGGAGTTGTCGAAAGAAAAAACAGGCTGGAAGTTGCCCGTTCACTACTTTTCACCACTAATGTTCCATCCGTTTTTTGGGGTGATGTTGTATTAACGGCAGCATACCTTATTAATCGAATGCCATCCAGAACCCTAAGGGTGCGTTTGGTTCGGCGGATTCCGACGGAATTGGAATGGTCAATTCCATTGACGAAATTCCATTCTGATGTTTGGTTCTTCATGGAATGAAATTGAATTCCATGAATTCCCCCAAATCAGGAATTCACCATTCCTTACTAAAAGTGATGGGATTGAAATCCATTCCACCCAAACTTACAAAAATGACAATAATACCCTCATCTCTTTCTAAAAACCCTAGCCACTATTGTTTCATTTTGCATACTGTGAAATCGACGAACAGCAGCTTCAAGTTCATCAACTTCTTCTCTTTGCTTTTTGCTACATCGATATGAGTTAGGGTTCGATGAACAAGATGAAGTGGGTTTTTGCTACTGTTACGATTTGGGTTACGATTTGTGATTTTGCTACTGTTACGGTTTGGGTTACGAGTTGTGATTTTGGGTTACGATTTAGGTTACGAGTTGTGATTTTGGGTTAAGATTTGCTACTGTTACGATTTATGGTTCGATGAACAAGATGAAGTGGCCAGATATGAGTTCGATGGCTTGATGAGTTTATGATCTTGATGAACAAGATGAAGTGGTCGGTGGTTTCTGGGTTTCAGAATGTTAAAAATGTTAAAAATGGTTGATGGTTTCTGGTCGATGAACTGGTTCGATGGGTTTCAGTTTATGATCTTGATGAACAACATGAGTTTGACTTTACATATTTGGTCCTTGTTATTTAAAAATTGTTAAAAATGTTAATAAGAAAAATAAATTAAAATTAAAATTAAAGAAATGGTATTTTTATCATTTTTCATAATTCCATTCCGATTCCTTTACAAACCAAACAGATAGATTTCAAGATTACATTCCATTTCCTGTCAGCCAAACAGTTGGTCAAACCTGATAACATTCCATTCCAATTCCTTCCAGATTCCAATTCCTTTGACAGATTTCATTCCTTCAGAAATCATTCTGCGAACCAAACGGACCCTAAACTTTCGAACACCTCATCAAACTCTTTTGACCACGTATCCTCACATCAGATTTCTGTCAAACATTCCTCTAAAGGTCTTTGGATGTACCGTCTTTGTTCATATCTCATCTCTAAATCGCAGTAAACTCGATCCTAAGTCTCTAAAATGTATTTCTGGGCTACTCATGTAGCCAGCGTGGATACAAATGTTACTCTCCTCTCACAAAAAAAACTCTATAATTCCATGGATGTCGCCTTTTTGAGGATCAACCGTTTTACCCAAATACAATAATCAAGGGTAGAAATCGCCAAACGAATATCAGATTTGGTCTAATACTGAACCAAACTCAAACCTTAGTTTGGCCCAGCCCAATACCAAACCAAGCCTAAGCCCAGCTCCAGAACCAATTCCAGAATTTCAAAACCCTAGCCACCCTAGTTCTTGTGAACCAAATATCGAGCCAACAAACCCTAACTTTATTCAGCCCAATACCGAACCAAGGACAAGCCCAACCGAACCAAACCCTAACCCTAAATCGAAGCCTTTAAAAACCCCAGATCTGCCTTCAAACCAAGAACCGGAACAAGAACTAAGGGTATACACTAGACGACTTAAAGAAGTAGAGATGACCGCGCCACAGCCGCATTGCCAAGAATCCAATCCGACGCAAAATCCTGAGACACAGAAAGGTATGAAAGGTACGAACTCTAATTCAAATACTGACAATATTTCAGAAACTGAAGATTCAACAGTTGGAATTGAGCCTGATCTTGATGTTCCCATAGCTTTGAGAAAAGGGAAACGGTCATGTATTGCTCATCCAATCGAGAAGTTTATGACACATAAAGGCTTGTCTACTAACTACAAAGCTTTTGCAGTCTCTCTAGATTCAATACAGATTCCCAAGAATGTAGAAGAAGCCCTTCAACATCCAGATTGGAAGACTGCTGTGGAAGAAGTGAAGGCTCTCGAGAAAAATAATACATGGGAATATACAAACTTGCCGCTCGAAAACAAACTGTTGGTTGTAAGTGGGTGTTCACCGTGAAATACAATGCTGATGAAACAGTTAATCGGTTCAAAGCGAGATCGGTGGCCAAAGGATTCACAGAATCCTATGGTGTTGATTATGGAGAAACGTTTGCACCGGTGTCACTCGATCAAAGTGCTGTTGTCACTCGCATCTAATCTTGACTGGCCCTTACATCAGTTGGATATAAAGGAACGCGTTTCTCAATGGGGAATTGGAAGAGGAGGTATACATGGATGTACCACGTGGCCTCAACTCAAAAGAGTCCTTTGGTAAGGTATGTAGACTAAGAAAGTCGCTCTACGTACTCAAACAATCACCGAGGGCATGGTTTGAAAGACTTACCCGAGTCATGAGACAACAAGAGTTCGTTCAATGTCAAACCGATCATACTATGTTTATCAAAAACTGCTCAACCGGTAAAAAGGCCATCATGATCGTTTATGTAGACGATATCATTCTAACTGGTGACATGAAGAAGAGCTTAAGCGCATAAAGGGAGTACTCGCAAAAGAATTTGAGGTGAAGGATCTAGGGATGCTTAAGTATTTTTTGGGAATGGACGTTGCAAGATCCCAGTATTTACGTGTCACAAAGAAAGTATACGATCGATCTCCTAAACGAAACTGGGATGTTGGGGTGTAAACAAACATCAACACCAATGGATTCGCAAGGGAGACATCAATCAGAAGACGGCAAGCTGATCGACAAAGGGAGCTATCAGAGATTGGTCGGTAAGTTGATCTATCTGCCACACACTCGGCCAGATATCAGCTTTGCAGTAGGAATGGTCAGTAGATACATGAATCGACCAACTAAAGATCACCAAGACGCCGTGTATCGAATCCTTCAATATCTAAAACAAAGTCCAGGAAAGGGGTTGTTCTTCGAAAAAAACACTAAGCAGCAGATAGAAGTATTCACAGACGCTGATTGGGGCGGTTCAAGAACCGACGGGAGATCTACCACAGGCTACTGCTCTTACGTTTGGGGTAACTTGGTTACGTGGAGAAGTAAAAAACAAGAGTAGTAGTCTCCCGGAGCAGCGCCGAAACGGAGTTTAAGGGATATGGCTGAGAAGGATGCTGACAGAACTGAACATGATAATTGACGACCCAATAGCTCTGAAAAGTGGCAACAGAGCAGCTGTTGAAATTGCTAGGAACTCGGTTCATCATGAGAGAACCAAGCACGTGGAGCTCGATCGACACTTTATCAAAGAGAAACCGGAAAACGGGGAACTTCTACTAAAGTATGTGCCGTCAAAACTACAAATTTCCGACATTCTTACTAAAGCCTTGCCGAGACAAGGGTTCGAAGAGTTAAGGTCCAAGCTAGGTATGATCGACATTCATAACCCAGCTTGAGGGGGAGTATGGAAACTGATCTAGAAGATTCCAGAATAGTCTGATAAGTTTGCTTTCATTTTTCTTAGGAGAGTTTGTTAGTAGTTAGCTTTGCTTATTGTTCCCTAAATAAAGGCCAGTTAGTTAGAGTATCTTGGCTATAAATAGTCATGTTCTTGCTCCAGTTTTAATCAATCTATACATATAATAAATAAGTAACTAGCATGCCACATGTCGTCTTCTGATGAGCCGACTTCAGTATTTTCCCGCCTAAACATGTATCTGGACGCAGTTTACATTATAAGTTCAATTAGCACACCCACATTCACTCCTCCTTAAATCTCTCCTTAATTCAATTTTTTTAATTTATACGTTACATTTACTACCCTTATAATTAGGTATGTAGTTTACTTTTAATCCCTTACTTTTTTATTTTTCATTGTAGACTCTTATCATATTAACATAAATAATGTATATGAACTAAAATGCATTAAAAAAACATTTCTATTTTTTACAAATTATACCATTGTAATCGCTTCGTCAATACCTTCGAAATGAGCTCAATATTGAATATTTTTTTTATTTAATTATATTATTAAATATCATAAATATATACGAATTAATGTGTCGTGATTAGTATAGGATTTGTTGAAATTAGTATGGGATTTGATACAAATAATCACTAAATTGTCGTGATTTTCTTTTTGCAATTTCATATCAACTTTTACTTCAAAGTCGAATTCCTTCGACGAATTACAATTCTATCAAATTCCATTATGTCAACGAAACAACCTTGGAATTATCATAACAGATTTAATTACTTGGAAAAAAAATATCACTTATCAACTGACTTTTGGATTATGAGTTCAAACCTTTTTCAAAAATATAAATATGCAAATATTTTAGTATAGTATATTTAATTATTTATACTTTCTTAATCATGATTATATTATTTCCTCTAATTTTAATTGAACTACATAATATCAGTTATCAACAGATGGTTAGTTAATGATATTTTCAAAGTCAAATTGTTATGCTTCCCGTCAATTCACAACAGATGGTTAGTTAATGATATTTTCAAAGTCAAATTGTTATGCTTCCCGTCAATTCACTTTAAATTAATCTTTCATAATAGTTGATAAGTTTTCTGGCATGATTTAATTTTTTTAAATCACCCCGTGTAATACACAGTTCGAACCTAGTTCAAATATATAGAGAAACCTATTCTCTTCGGCTTATAATTTCTATAGGCTTATAAACTAGAAGCTAAAAACAAGCTAGTTTATGGTTTGCCAAGCATGGCCAAAAGTATGTAGATCCATAAATATATATATATATAGAGAGAGGGGTAGGTACAAACGAGGACGGTAACTAAATAAGAAAATAAGAAAACGGCCAAATAATGCGCAAAATCAAAAGTGATTTTACATTTAACGATCAACAAAGGGGTGTGCGGGCGACTTGGCCCGCGACCTCACGTCGCGGCCAAAGTCGCGTGAATCACATGTGATTTTAGTGTAAAATCACATGCGATTCGACCGTTTTCTTATTTAGATATTGTTCTCGTATGAACACAACACTCTCTCTCTCTCTCTATATATATATATATATAGATACATGTGTGTGTATAGAGGGGGAGAAAAAAAAATGAGAAACACCCTGGTAACCGTTCAACTCGATGGTATGCACATGTGCATACAAGTAACTAAAGTTGTTTTGTGGTTTTTATGCATGTGTGCGCCAGATGAACGGTACCAAGGTGTTCCTCAGTTTTTCACTTTTTGCAGTTTCCAATCAACTTTGAAGTAGAAATTTTAAGTGAGACTCTAGTTTCGTTACAGATGCTAAAAGGTAGGAAACTCACCTTCGCTTGCCCCTTTCGACCTGGAATTAAGACTTTTCCAGAACGAAACTTCACAAGAGTCTCAGTCGGCTCAAGAGCTGAAATCGCATTTTCCTGATTAATTGTGGGTACCTGAAGAGCACTTGGTTAAAGAAACGATATTCTCTAAACACATTACCAAAAACGGAGGAATAGCTTAAATTGTTTGCATGCATGTGAGAGGATTACTCCCTCTGTCCCAAAATAAATATCCACAATGAAAACATGAACACAATTTTTAAATGTTTAACTATTACACCTTTTTAATCAAGTAAATGACAATTTTACCCTTTTAATAATAGAGAGAGTAATGAGTTTCTCCATCTCAAAATTAAGGGTAGAATTGGAAAGTAGGCACATATTTTCGAATTTGGACACTTATTTACGAACAAACTAAATTAGAAATGTTACCTTACAGCGGGAGCAAAGCTTGACACCATGAAATGCTAAATTTTCTATTTTAATCTCTTTCCATAAGTCCTCAGAAAATGGTTCACAACCATCAACCAAAATGCTGAAATACATAAATAAAATAGAGGAATTATGAGAGAGGATAAAAATCTCCAAAATTAATTTGGAGAATTCTCCAAAATTACATGTTGAAGAGGGTGAGAGAAAAGCTTTTTTATTGTTTCCACCAATGAAATTGAATGTATTATTATTTTGCATATAAATTTTATTGGAATACTAATTATTGAATATTTTTAATAATATAATTAATGTTGAAATCTCCAACATGTTGAAACCGTTGAGGATGAGTGTGATTTTGTTTAGAGATATGAACTTTTACTTCTCTATTTTAGAGAACTGATAAATTCACAAATCGCACATTTATTTTTGTTTGTGTTTCTGGAAATAAACATATTCCCTTCGTTTTCTCTTTTTGTTTCTTAGATTGTGTTACAGTGTTAGAATGTAAATATTGTATTTTAACATAGGCCCAACTTAGCCCATGGGCCCTTAGGGTTTTATCTCCTAGGGTTTCCTTTTGTTTAGTCCCTTGCCTATATAATCCCTTGTACTCCTTTGTATAGATAAGTTAAAGCAATACAATAGTATCACAGTTTACATGGTATCAGAGCGAGCGTTTTTCTCAAGCCCTGTTTTCACGGATCAAACATTTCAGTCATATATGCTTCAAAATGGTATTCTTCATGAGTCTTCTTGTGTCGACACACCAGCCCAAAATGGAGTTGTCGAACGAAAGAATCGTCATCTCTTAGAGGTGGCTAGGGCTCTATTATTCCACATGAATGTTCCTAAACTCTTTTGGGCTGACGCTGTCGCTACTGCTTGTTTTCTCATCAACCGAATGCCATCTGTTGTTTTGGATGGACGAAGTCCCTTCTCAGTTATGTTTCCAACTAAGTTCTTGTTTCCTATCGACCCAAAGATCTTTGGTAGTACCTGTTTTGTCCGTGATACCCGACCACATATCACTAAGTTGGATCCCAAGTCTTTGAAGTGTGCCTTTCTTGGTTACTCTCGCCTTCAAAAGGGGTATAAGTGTTTTTCTCCCATACTTAATCGATACATTGTGTCTCGAGGCGTTACATTCCATGAGAATACACTCTTCTTTCCTATGTCCACATCTTGCAATCCTAGAGAGAGTGATGACTTGTTGGTATATACCATACATGTTCCAAAGTCTCCTATCCTATCCGAACCAACACAGCCTCAGGAGCCTGCTAAACCACCGATTGTTCATGTGTATAGTAGGCGCCAACGCCCTACGTCAGATCCCGACCCTATACCATCTTCGTCATCGTCTGCAGATCCATCTACTGATGATCCTCTTGCTTCAAGTGATCCACCACCTTCCGATACACAGGATCCTGATCTTGATGTTCCCATTGCCCTTCGGAAAGGTAAGCGCTCATGTAATTACCCGATTGCTTCTGTTGTTTCCTATGATAGACTCTCTTCACGTTCTCGTTCTTTGGTTTCTACACTTGATTCGGTCTCCGTTCCTAAAACGGTTGGTGAAGCTTTGGCCCATTCTGGATGGCGGGATGCTATGATAGATGAGATTAATGCTCTTGAGCATAATGGTACATGGGATTTGGTAGGGTTACCTGCACGTAAAAAGGCAATCGGCTGCAAATGGGTATTCACTGTGAAGGTCAATCCAGATGGATCTGTAGCTCGTCTGAAAGCCCGGTTGGTCACCAAAGGATATGCTCAGACTTATGGGGTTGACTACTATGAAACATTTTCTCCTGTGGCTAAGGTTACCTCCATCCGCCTGTTTATTTCTTTAGCTGCTACTTAGTACTTACGACTGGGCATTACACTAATTGGATGTGAAAAATGCCTTCTTGCATGGTGATTTACATGAGGAAGTTTATATGGAGCAACCACCTGGGTTTGTTGCTCAGGGGGGGTCTGGTAAAGTCTGTAGACTACGTAAATCACTTTATGGTTTAAAGCAATCCCCCCATGCTTGGTTTGGACAATTTAATGTTGTGGTAACTGAGTTTGGCTTACGGAGAAGCTCTCATGATCGCTCGGTGTTCTTTACTTCGTCCTCTTCTGGATGTATTCTACTAGTGGTATACGTTGATGACATTGTAATTACTGGCAGTGATAAGGCAGGAATCAAGAAACTGAAAGATTTCCTTGCGTCTCGGTTTCAAACAAAGGACCTAGGTCCTTTAAAATACTTCTTGGGAATTGAAGTATCTCGTACTCGGAAAGGGATTTGTTTGTCTCAACGAAAATATTGTTTGGATGTACTGAATGACTCTGGGATGATTGAAGCAAAACCGTGTGAGGCCCCAATGATTCCAAACATGAAATTGAAAGCAGACGGTGGAAATCTACTTAAGGATCCAGAAAAGTACAGAAGGATTGTGGGAAAGCTGAACTACCTGACAATCACTCGTCCTGACATTGCTTTTCCGGTAAGCGTTGTAAGTTAGTTTATGTCGTCTCCAAGAACTTCACATTGGGAGGATGTTAGGCATATACTGAAGTACCTAAAAGGTGCCCCTGGTCTTGGCATTCTTTATCAAAATCACGGTCATCATGTCATAGAAGGGTTTACAGATGCCGACTATAATGGAGACCCCACGAGACAGGCTATTGTGTGTTGGTTGGAGGGAATCTAGTCTCGTGGAAAAGCAAGAAACAACATGTTGTTTCTCGGTCTAGCGCGGAATCTGAATACAGGGCTATGGCCCAAACCACATGTGAGCTGATTTGGTTGCGTAACCTGCTAGGTCAACGTCAACTTGGGTTTACTCAATCTAAACCGATGAAACTCTATTGTGACAATGAGGCGGCTATCCACATTGCAAACAATCCCGTGTTTCATGAGAGAACGAAGCATATCGAAGTGGACTCACTTTACTCATGAAAAACTAGAAAAAGTAACCATCTCAACTCCCTTTGTTCGAACAGGAAATCAACTTGCTAATGTATTTACCAAAGCCTTACCTGGATCACGAGTCTCTTCTATTTGTAACAAGCTGGGCATGATTAACATCTATGCTCCAGGTTGAGGGGGAGTGTTAGAATGTAAATATTGTATTTTAACATAGGCCCAACTTAGCCCATGAGCCCTTAGGGTTTTATCTCCTAGGGTTTCCTTTTGTTTAGTCCCTTGCCTATATAATCCCTTGTACTCCTTCTTTGTATAGATAAGTTAAAGCAATACAATAGTATCACAGTTTACAGATTGAACTTCACTCCTTATATGTTTCTTGTTTTGGAAATAAACATCATATTCTTTCTTATACATGATGATATTATGTACTTCTCTTGAAATCTTATGTTATTTTTCTCTCAAAATTATGATAGCTTGTTCTAGTGATTTTGTTAATAACATCCTTGCACCATTTTTAGTTTATAGCAAAAAGTTACAATTGTTTTGGTGGTTGTCATTGTATTGTTTGAAACCAAAATTAATATTTATATAAAGAAGTTCTTTCAACTTGTATCAGTTTCGATTGTTTTATGTGCATTATTTGAAACTAAAAATTTATGTTTTAGATTTTCTTTTTGGTATACTCGAACACATGTCTCTTGTGTAAGCAACTATAGTAAAAATGGTGTTGGGTTTCAGCTATCTAACAAACTCCATTTGTTACAAATGCGGTTAAAGTGCATATAAGTTATCCCTCCAAAATACCAGAGCTATGATGGTCGTTTTTTGCTAAACCTTGCATCCTCTACATCTCCTTCTACTTCTGAATCACCAGGTTATGGTTTGATTTTCTAAATGCGTTAAAATGGGTAGCTTTTGTTTTCATCATAGCACTTGTCATAGGAATGCGTTCTACATTCCTACGGGGTGATAGAACGAACACTAGATTTTGATTTGAAAATGTTGCACGATGGGAGTAATCAACGTCGGTGCAATTCTAGAGATACAACACGTAACAATTAAAATGCAAAATGTTTCAGAGTTGACTCCAATTTTGAGTTAGTTTCTATGTTTTCCACTGATTTTTTTATGTTGACCATTAGGCATCCTTTTCGTGCTTTTTTGTTTTGAATAATGGATTTCGTTTTTTTTTTTGCTTTAAAATTGTGTTGTTCTTTCGATTTCGATTTTGTGAATTCATGTTTGGCCGGTTATATTTCTATTAATTTACAATTGAACCAGGTAATGATTGAATTGCTATTAATTTACAATATGAATTATAACTAGGTAAAATGAATTCACAAAATCGAAATTGATGGTAAACAACACAAGCTCAAAACAAAAAAAATCCATTATGCAAAACAAAAAAGCATGATGCCAGTAATAAATGGTCAACATGAAATGTGGAAATCATAGAAACTAACTCAAAATTGGAGTCAAACATTTTGCATTTCAATCGTTACCTGTTGGTTCCGAACATCTGCAGAATCACACCGATGTTGATTACCAGATTCCCATCGTGCAGCATCTTCAAATCGAAATCTAGTGTTCGTTTTAACATCCCAAGAAACGTAGAACGCTAGTATTCCTATGGCAGGTGCTATGATGAATACAAAAGCTCTCCATTTTAATACATTTAGAAAATCAAAACCATCACCTGTTGATGTAGAGGTAGAGGGAGACAAAGAGGATGCAAGGTTTAGCAAAAAAAACGATCATCATACCTTTGGTACTATGGAGAGACAACTTGTCTGCACTTTAACCGCATTTTTGTAAGAGAAAGGATTTGTTAGAACAGCCAAAACCAAACACCATTTTCACTATAATAAAATAAATCAAAGTATATAATGCATAAAGTGTGTTATTGGTAGTTGCTTACACAAGAAACATGTGTTCGAATATACCAAAAAGAAAACTTAAAACAAAAAAAATTAGTTTCAAATAATACACATAAAACAATGGAAACTAGTACAAGGTGAAGATATTTTTTATATAAATAATAATTCTAGTTTCAAACAATACAATGACAACCAACAAAACAATTGTAATCTTTTACTGCAAATTAAAAAGGGTGCACGGATATCATTATTCATTAGCAAAATAACTAGAACAAACCATCATAATTTTGAGAGAAAAATAACAAGATTTCAAGAAAAATACATAATATATTCATGTAAAAGAAAGGAACAGAAGTAAATTACGATTTTTGTCCCTGTGGTTTGTTAATGATTTTGATTTTCACCCCTGTGGTTTAGAAATTATGATTTCCGTCCCTATAGTTTGTAATTTATTGCTATTTTCGTACCCGGACTAATTCCTACCTCTAAGCACAAGGGATCAAAAGAGTAAAGTATTTTAAACCACAGGGACTGAAACAACAATAAATTGTAAATCATAAAGACGAAAATAACAATGAATCACAAACCATAGAGACGAAAACCATAACTTTTTAACCACAAAGACGAAAATTGCAAATTTTAACAAATCACAGAGCAGGAATCTTTATAAATTAACAAATCGCACAATAAAGAGCAGGACATCTTTATAAACTAATTATACGCAAGCCTATAAATGAAGAAAATTTGTAAAGTTTAAATACATACTTTGGTCTAAATCGGTTTATTGGTACAGGTTCCTTGAGAAGCTGATTCAATGCATCTAGAGATCCCTGCCAAAAATGCATTATAATTTATAAATTAAAGATCCAAAACTTATTAGTAAATTAATTTATACAAAAACAAAACTAGAAAACTGACCTGAGACACTAAAAGGAATGGATATCCATCAGAAAACATAACTCTGAATCCAGGAGCATAATTGTGGTCCACAGGTCTAGTCTCCGCCTCTATACCAACATCAAAATTAAAATTTTAAGTTTTTATGAGGCTGTTTGGTTAGTTTTCCATTAAGTTTTGTATGGATAAAGCTGTCTTTGTAGATTAATCAGCCTCTATAGATTGAGAGGGTTTTTTCATAGATGGAAGGAGCGTGATTTTTTAACTGGGAAGGGCAGGTTTGGAAAAAAACTTGGCTTCCTGCATAAAGCTCCCCCTAGAAGCTTATTGAATAAGTCACTTTCTACATCATTAAGCCACTACCAAACAGTCAAGTATAGCTGACCGAATAACATTTAATGGCGTGGATACCCGTTTACTAACGGCAAATGGGACAACAAACTTGACATCCACATCATTAAATGTTACAAAATCAGCATGCTCTCAGTGAAAATGGGTACAAAATAAGAAAATAGAGAGAGAAATATTTGTTAAAGTAAACAGAAACTAAGGCAAAC
Source organism: Saussurea involucrata (assembly GCA_033807775.1). Classification (NCBI taxonomy): domain Eukaryota; kingdom Viridiplantae; phylum Streptophyta; class Magnoliopsida; order Asterales; family Asteraceae; genus Saussurea; species Saussurea involucrata. The sequence continues at coordinate 83,047,176 of CM066323.1, read as the reverse complement.
TTCGTTGCATTTTCTGCTTTTAAATGTATAGCAATAGACAAAAAGATGTTGAAAATAATAGCCGTAATGAGACATAGAATTAGAAACCACAAAGGTTTTGGCATGGTGGTTGAGGCCCATGGAGATGAGGTGGAATATCCCATATGCCCCGGGTTCGATTCCAGGCGTCCACAACAATTGTGACCACTGAGTTTATCAGAGTTGATGTCTTACAGTCGCAATATGCCGGGATTAGTCTGGGCTGGGACACCCTTATAAGGCGGAGCCCATCTGTGGACTCGTTTAGAGTTTCTAATGCACATAAATGAAATTACCTTCATTAAAACGCACTAATCGACTGGGCTTGCCAAGATAATTGGTGAACCATTTGGAGGCTTCATCTCCCTCGTCCAAAGCCGATCCCGACCATTCCCAAACCGAGACACCATCACAAGTTTGAGGCGGTTTGCACAATGAGACCTTCAGTTCATCCATCCCAGGTGCTCTTATCACTGGGTTTTACATTGTAGATCAATAGTTCAACGTTAAATTGCTATATGATTGTGAAAATTGTACATGCAATCACGTCATTATCACCACATTTAAAAAAAAATATTACAACGGTGAACTACACTTCACTGATACGTATAGAAGGGAAATTGACTCAAATAGCCATTCTACCAACTAAATTGGTCTCCTAGCCATTTCTCTCCCGACTTTGCATAAATGTCACTACTCCCGCAATATATAGGTCCGTAATAGCGGACCTAACTCAAAAACACCAAAAAAATACGAATCTGGTCGATTTTCCTTAAAAAATAATTTAAAAAATAATTCGACCCAGATCCGCAATTACGGACCCAGGTCCGCAAAACGAAATTAAGTAAAATCTATCAGATTCGTAATTTTTTGTGTTTTTGAGCTAGCTCCACAGTTACGGAATAGCGAATGTAGTTGCATTTTGGTAAAAATGGGAGAGAAATTGCTAAGAGACCAATTTACTTGTGTACTTTGGCTATCTAAATCAATTTCCATATAGAGATATAGAACTACAACAATATTTCTTGATAACTCCCGAACAGATGTCTCTTGCAGAGACGGACCAAGAAACTTTTCCAAATGGGGGCACCATTTGACCATAAAAAACAAATATATGTCTATTTTCACAAAATCATCGTTGGTTTGTTGGTTAGTTCATTGTTTTCCGTAAGTGAGGTCCTCGGTTCAGGTCTGTTATTGCAAAAAAAAACTAGAAACATAATAAATCTGAAATTAAAAACTAAAAACTAAGAAAATGAGACTAACAGGATTCAAACTCGGGTCTAGGGTGGAAGAAAAGTCTTGCAAACCAACTCTACCAAGGAATGAGACACAAGCCTTGAACCACGGCGGCTATTGTGGCAAGCTTTTTAGAACACTGGATTTTACTTACCCTTCCTTGTTTAGAGTATAGCATGTGGGTATATTCATGAGTATTGTTTTATTCATAATACACTCTAAATTCATTACACTAACAATCTAATGAAGAACAAATGGTGAAAGATGGGTATTTACCTAGGTAGGAGCTCTGGTTTGGCTTCCAAGCCAATGATATTGCATCATTAGGTAGCTCTACATCAACTAGAGCTAACTTTGGATCCACCCTTTGAGTACAAGCTCTGCCTTGGGAATTCACAACCATCCATTGTCTATCCCATCTAAACCCTGTTACTTGAACAATTGAGATATAAAGTTAAGTAGCTTATCGTTTCCTATATTAAAAAGTAGTAATAAGAAAAGAGAACAACAATATATCCGGGTTCATTTACAGAGTCAAAACCAGAAATTTGTAGCTCTCAGTAATTTCATAATGGCATTATCAAACTTCTTATTACCTCAGATTGAAATTTCCTATAAATAGTCCATTACAAATGATGCCACTTTCATCAACATAGCTTTATTTGCAAAAAGTTGATTACTGGCAAACCCGCCTCTAAGGAAACCAATGTGAGGGGGCATTTTTTGGCTCACTCGGCGACTGAATATATTCACTCGTATTTGTATTTTGCTAAAATATGCGCACAAAATTGGTTCTCGTTAGATCTGGGCTCTATGCTCATGTATACATAGAAACATACATACATATACATACATACAAAAATTAGACCTCCAATATATTGAAACTTTTCTTTATACCGTTTGATACAAAGATTAAAAACCAACAAGTGAAAACACAAGACCTAAAACCTTAAACATAGAACAACATCCAAATTTCAATGATGGCATTTTTCAAAACTCAAACCCATGATGTCAATCCAAAAATCCAGTCTACAATCATGCTTCCCAAATCTTGCTACAATAATCTTTAAGCCCAAATTTTCATTTTCCTCGGGAGATTGTAGAATTTAACAAATTCAATGGAAAATTTCATGTCACAAATGATCTTGAACCACAAATTAGTCTAATTCGGAATGCAATATGGATCAAGAAATTTAGGAATTGGGCATAAAGTTGCGGAAATTACAGCAAGAAATAAAAATGTAGAAGGCGATTCTGACCGGTGGAAGAGATGGGTGCTTCTGAAACGGAGATTCCACTGCACGATTTAATCGGATATAAGAAGATCGATGTCACTTTGGCTGCTGCTGCTGATTCTGCCGCCATGAATCAAATGTGTTTTTGACGGATTGCGGATTAATCGTCATCTTCCTTTTTATATGGGTAGGAGGTGGCTAAAAATTCGTGCCAGACCAGGCCTCTGTAAGACCCGGCCGAAACACTATTCCAATGTTGGGTTTTGACTTAGACTATTAGCATCCATCCCATTCTAACTCATACTTTTTCACTGCCACATCAGCGCCACATCATTTTTTCCTTCCAACTCATTCTAACCCAAAAACCCCCACATCCATCCCACACCACCATCCCATCTTTTATTTATTTTTATTTTTATTTTTGTTTACAAGTATATTAATTTAAATAATTTAAATTTTATAAATAATTTATAATTTAATATAAGATAAAACAATTAATAAAATATTTCATAAATTGAAACTACAATTTTAACCAAATTAAAAACATAAAAAAATACATAATTTCAAATTAAAAAACTACAAATTTCACCAACCATATAGTTGTCGAAGCAACTCTTTGTGGGCTAAAACCGCATTTAACTCGTTACCCGTGAGATGATCATGTGGACTGATGTAAAACTTGAGATCTTTCCGCATTTCTCTTTGTTTCAAAGCTTCCGCTTTTGTCGTTGCCGCTTCTGCTTTTGCCTTTGTCGCCTCGGCTTTGTCCCTCGCGGTTTTCAACATTTCCTCCTCCACGGTTAGTCTTTTTTTATTTTCAACGTTTATATTCTCGACATACGCCATAAGATTCTTCAACGCCTCGTCCTTTTCCGCCGTCTTTGTGGAGGATGACGCGGCACGTTTACCTTTATCTCTCCCCGTCGGTCGTGTCGGTTCTTGTACGAAGACATCCTCCTCCTCATGGCTTTCTTCATTAAGGTTGAACCGAACACGTGCGTCAGAAGACGTCGTGTTTGGGTTTGAATCCGACGTGGACTTGCTCCGTTTTGAGGGCCTCGGGTTATCGTCCATGGAATGTACGATCTTCCACTTAGGGTGGTCTTTCACAATTCTCCAAGCCGTCTCGTGGGAGAAAGGCTTTTGCTTATTATCTGCCCGATACATCGTGTGTGCCCTCTCCATGAAGTCCGCGTCACCCCATCCGGATTTATATTGGGCTCTTAGATTATTGTAGATCCCGTTAAACTTCATCATTTTTTTGTTCATGTCACCCCATTTGGATTGTACTTGGTCTCTATTGCGTTGATGTTGGCGACTTGAGTTGAAATAATTGAGTATTTTCCCCCAAAAATCTCCTACAAAAATAAATATATATATGAATACGTATATATAATAAAGATAAACACATTAATAAATATATATATGAATACGTATATATAATAAAGATAAACACATTAATAAATATATATATGAATACGTATATATAATAAAGATAAATACATTAATAAATATATATACCCGATTTTTGTGAGTTTCCAACGATGCTATCTTCGGAGACGTGAAGCCATGCATTTGCCAATAAAACCTCTTCTTCGGAAGTCCACGAAACCGCTTTCGTTCTATTTGCAAATTTCTTTTTCCGTTGTGTCGTGGTTCCCGCATCGAGTTGTGTTTCGGGAACCAAATCGGGTGGGGTTTCGGGAGCCGTTTCATCGACCTCAACGTCCTCCGAATATGTTTCTTGTTGTAGTAGATGTTGGAATTGCCCACCTTAATTATATTGTGGAAAGCCACCTTGCATAAATGGTTGAAAGCCGCCTTGATTAAATTGTTGGAATCCACCCGAATTAAATTGTTGGAATCCACCCGAATTAAATTGTTGGAACCCAACCGGGAGGGTGTTGGGTGAATACATAGGGTATTGTTGTATGCTTCCATGGTAGGTTGATGGTGGTGGTGTAAGATTGAAAATATTTTCCGTCGGGGACGGTTGCGAGCTCGTGCCTCGCGATTTGGAACCTCGTCGTGGTGTTGTGAACCCTTGTGTTTCTTTATCCATTATGATTTTTTTGAAGAAAGAAATAATATTGAGAGAGTAGAATGAAGTGGGGAAGATGGGAGAGATTGAGAGTAAATTTGTAGAGAGATTGAGAGTAGAATGAAGTGTGTGAAAAAATAAGTAGGAAGTATATTAGTATTTATAGGATAAAAATAAAAAATAAAAAAATAAAAATAATAAAAAAAATACCCAACGTCTATTTCCAACGGATATGTTTTAAAAAAAAATTAAATTTTTGTTTTAAACCTCAACCCAGCCGGGTTGCCCAACCCGGGAGGACCCCAACCCGGGCCAACCCCATTTGCTGCGATGGTGTGCAACATCAACCCAGGCCAACCCGGGCGAACCCAGGGGGGCCGATGCGGACGGTCTTAGTATTTTGCTCTTATTAGAGGGTGTTTGGATGTGTGTTATAAAACTACTTATTGACTTATTGGCTTTTCAAGAAGCCAATAAGTTAAAAATAGTGTTTGGGTAACTGAAAAGCACTTTTCAACTTGCTTTTTGATAAACTACAAAAAGTCATTTTCCAAAAGTTACAAAATCCTGACTTTTTGATCCCAAAAGCGTTTTTTGATTCAAAAAGCCATTTTTGTTAACTAAAAAAAGCCAAACACTTTTTAAAAAAATAACTTATTGACTTATTGCTTTTCCTACCACAAAAGCTAATCCAAACACTTTTTTAAAAACTCCTTTTCCCACCACCATAAGTCAATAAGCACTTTTGGCCAAAAGCACTTTTGGCCAAAAGCACTTTTGGGACTAAAAATAACTCCCAAACACCCCCTTAATAGGACAAATAAGTTCCTTGTCATTAGGAATCAGTTTCGTAGCCTAAGTCATCTTTTCTGTTTTTTCAGCTTTTTACGCTTTGTTAGTTGAGTAGTCGTTTGTTGCTTCTGTAGATGTTTGGCTATTTAAAGGCCAAAGCTTTTCATTGAATAATCATCAAAGTATTTCCCAAGCTTGTGTGAAACTACTTTAGACTAACAAATTCTCGTATCAGAGCTTGGTTAAAAGAAGCCAGACCTGTGTGAGAGAAGAATACGAGTGCAAGCAGTCTCAGAGAAGATGGCAGAAGGGAGTAATGTTGGACAACCAAGCATTCCTAAGTTTGACGGAGACTATGATCACTGGAGTATGATCAAGGAGAACCTTCTAAGATCAAAAGAGTATTGGAGTGTAGTACAAAACGGTTTTGTCGTACCACCCGCCGGTGCAACCATTACCGTTGTGCAACAGAAAGCCCTGGCAGCGCTGAAAGATCTCAAGGCCAAAAATTATTTGTTCGCTTCCATCGACAAAACCATTTTGAAGACGATTACGCAGAAGGAGACATCCAAGCAATTGTGGGATTCCATGAAGACAAAGTACCAAGGGAATGCTATAGAAACTTTGAACTGTTGGAGATGAAGATTGGAGAATCAGTTACAGACTACGTCGGAAGGGTAATGATCGTGGCGAACGACATGAGGAATTGCGGAGAAGACAAGCCAGATGTGAAAATAGTGGAGAAATTCCTACGGACTCTCACTGAGAACTTCAATTACATTATTTGTTCCATTGAGGAGTCAAAGGATATCGATACCCTCACCGTTGATGCTCTACAAAGCTCTTTACTTGTGCATGAGCAGAAGTTTAAAAAGAGTACAATAGGAGTCGAGGAACAGGTGTTGAAGATTACTTATGATGAAAGAGGACGCAGAGGACGAGGGAGCGCAAGTCGAGGAAGAGGGAGAGGCCGAGGAAGATTCATCAACAAAGCTATGGTTGAATGCTTCCATTGTCACCAATTAGGGCACTTCCAATACGAATGTCCTAATTGGGATAAGAAAGCAAACTATGTAGAACTTGACGAAGAAGACGAAATGCTACTTATGGCGCTTGTCGAGAAAAATAATGAAAGGAAAGACGAGGTATGGTTTCTGGATACAGGTTGTAGTAACCATATGTGTGGTGAGAAATCCTGGTTTATGAATCTTGATGAAACATACAAGCACTCCGTGAAACTTGGGAACAACGGTCATATGAAGGTCATGGGAAAAGGAAGTGTGCATCTATCATTTGGAGGCATGACTTATGTTGTGGGAGATGTCTACTGGTGCCGAAACTGAAAAGCAACATGCTAAGTATTGGCCAGTTTCAAGAACGAGGGCTGTCCATTTTCATACAACATGGAACTTTCAAGATATTTCATCCAGAGAGAGGCCTAATTGTCCAGACACAGATGACAGCAAACAGAATGTTTGCTCTATCAGCTAAGGTACATGTTGTTGTAGCAGCTCAACCAAAGTGCATGCAGGCGTCAGTAGAAGAAGAAACACAACTTTGGCATCAGAGATACGGGCATCTTAACTACAAGGGGTTGAGAACCTTAAAATTTCGAAATATGGTGAAGGGATTGCCGATGTAGAGAGGCCCTATGAAAACATGCAAGAGTTGTTTAGTTGGGAAGCAACATAGGGAGCCTTTTCCAAAGAAAAGCCAATGGCGCGCTTCAAAGAAACTACAATTGGTGCACTCTGACTTGTGTGGGTCGATCTCTCCAGATTCCAACAGTGGTAAGAAATATATCTTAACGTTTATCGATGATTATAGCAGGAAGGTATGGATATATTTCCTGGAAGACAAGTCCGAGACATTTACACACTTCAAGCACTTCAAGAATCAAGCAGAAAAGGAGTCAGGCTCAGTCATATATTGCTTACGTACGGATAGAGGAGGTGAATTCAATTCAAACGAATTCAACTTATTCTGCAAGGAAGCGGGGATTACCAGACAACTTACAACAGCCTACACTCCACAGCAAAATGGAGTAGCCAAAAGAAAGAATCGGACGATAATGAATATGGTACATTGTGTTTTGGATTGCAGGGAAGTGCCAAAACGGTTTTGGCCTGAAGCTGCAAGATGGACGACGCATGTTTTGAACAGAAGTCCGGTTTCTGTTGAAAAGGAAAGGACCCCAGAGGAAATGTGGAGTGAGGTAAAACCTAACGTTGATTATTTCAGGGTTTTTGGATGTATAGCTCGTGTGCATGTTCCAGATAAAGAGAGGAAGAAACTCGATGACAAAAGCATTTGTTGTGTGCTTCTTGGCATGAGTGATCATTCCAAGGGATATAGGTTGTACAATCCAACAACACAAAAATTGGTGATTAGTCGTGACGTTGTGTTTGAGGAAGAAAAGGCTTGGAAGTGGAAAGAGAATAACCGGGTAGATCAACTCACCTGGGGGGATTGGAATGATGATCTCTCTGAAGAAGAAAAAGAAGCTGAAGAAGAAGACATCTTGACTGAAGTGGCACAAGAAACAGAAGAACCTGCAAGACAACCCTTAGAAGAACCTGCAAGATCTACAAGAACTCGAAGACAACCTTCCCACTTGCAAGATTATACATCAGGAGAGGGGCTCTCTGATGAAGAAGAAACTGAAATTAGAAGCAACTTTGCCATGTTTGCTGTATCTGATGATCCAGCCTCGTTCGAAGAAGCAGTTAAGGACAGAAAATGGAGAAAGGCCATGGATTGTGAGCTCGAAGCTATCAATAAGAATGAGACTTGGCATTTGACATCTTTACCACTGGGAGCAAAAAGAGTTGGAGTTAAGTGGGTGTTCAAAACGAAGTTAAATGAGCTTGGAGAAGTGGACAAGTATAAAGCTCGTTTGGTAGCAAAGGGATACACCCAACAACATGGAATTGATTATAATGAAGTGTTTGCTCTTGTGGCAAGATGGGACACGATCAGAATGCTTCTTGCAGTAGTGGCTCACAAAGGTTGGTTCATTTTCAACTCGACGTAAAGAGTGCGTTCTTACACGGAGAATTAAAGGAAGACGTGTACGTTGACCAACCTCAATGCTACGTTAAAAGGGGAGAAGAGGATAAAGTTTACAAGTTGAGTAAAGCACTTTACGACCTGAAACAAGCACCACGTGCTTGGTACAGTAGGATTGAAGCTTATTTCATCAGGGAAGGATTTCTGAAATGCAACTTTGAACACACGTTGTTTGTCAAGACAGACGGAGGTAACAAAATCTTAATTGTCAGTTTGTATGTTGACGATTTAATTTTTACTGGAAATTGCTCTGACTTGTTTGATGAGTTCAAAGCTTCCATGAAAAAGGAATTTGACATGACTGACTTAGGAAAGATGAAATACTTCCTTGGCATGGAAGTAATTCAGAAAGAAGAAGGCATCTTTATTACACAACTGAAAAAAAATATGCAGGGGAGCTGTTGGAAAGCTTTAAATTTCATGAAGCGAATTGTGTTAAAAATCCAATTGTTCTAGGTGCACAGTTGTCAAAAAATAAAGAAGGAATCAAGGCTGATGGAACGTTGTATAAGCAACTTATTGGAAGTCTTATGTACGTAACTGCGACGAGACCAAATCTGATGTATGTGGTGTGTCTGTTAAGCAGGTTTATGGCCAATCCTTCTGAGCAACATATGCAAGCAGCAAAAAGGGTTATACGTTACTTGAAGGGTACCAAGTCTCTCGACTTGCTCTACAAAAAGGGAAGCTCTGATCAATTAATTGCTTACACAGATAGCAATTATGCTAGAGACGCGGATGATAGGAGGTGTACAAGTGGCTATGTTTTTTTGTTGAGTGGTGCAGCAGTTTCTTGGGCATCGAAGAAGCAGCCAGTCGTGTCTTTGTCCACAACAGAGGCTGAATTCATTGCGGCTGCTTCATGCGTGTGTCAATGTATCTGGATGAAGAGAATTCTTAAGCAGTTTGAAGTAAAGCAACCTCAGTGTACTACAATCCTGTGTGATAACAGTTCAACCATTAAGTTATCAAAGAATCCGGTTCTTCATGGAAGGAGTAAGCATATCGACGTGAGGTTTCATTTTCTCAGAGACATGACGAAAGATGGGGTTGTCAAGCTTGTTCATTGTGACACATGAAAACAACTTGCAGACATTATGACCAAGCCTTTGAAGTTGGAAACATTCTCAAGAATGCGAGAGGAGCTTGGAGTATGTGAAAAGATAAACTGATTGTTATCACAACCAGTTTAGGAGAGGCATTGTTGGGTTTTGACTTAGTATTTTGCTGCTATTAATAGGTCAAATAAGTTCCTTGTTATTAGGAATCAGTTTCGTAGCCCATGTCATCTTTTCTGTTTTTTCAGCTTTTTACGCTTTGTTAGTTGAGTAGTGGTTTGTTGCTTCTGTAGATGTTTGGCTATTTAAAGGCCAAAGCTTTTCATTGAATAATCATCAAAGTATTTCCCAAGCTTGTGTGAAACTACTTTAGACTAACATCCAAGGTCCGGGCTGGGCTTGAGCACAAATATCCGAGCCCGCTTAGGCTTTTTATAAGTCTGGGCTTTCGGGTCGGGCCCTAAACCGGGCCTTAACTGGGCCTTCACAATTTTTTTTATTTTTAAATGTTATTCTAGTTATCTAATTAATTGGGTATTTGGGTCGCTTAAATATATTTTAAAAATACGTTTTATTATAAATTCGATAAAAAAATACAATTAAAAAAATACATTGAATTATAAAGAACATACTTTAAAAAAATGCATTGAATTATATATAAAGAACATTTTAAAAAAATACATTCAATTATAAAGAGCATACTTAAAAAAATTTAACAAATGAGAGGCTTTGGCATGGTGGCAAACGCATGCCTTCTATGGAGAGAGGGTTAGGCGTTCGAATCTTGGGAGAGCATGTATGCCGTTTTTTTAATGAGGTTTTTAACATGTGGAAATTTGAATTAAAGGCACCGGAAAAAGAATAAATAAATATAAGGAAGTCAAATAAACAAATGTGAGGGTTTGGTATGGTGGTAAACGCGTGCAACATGTGGAGAGGAGGTCAAGTGGTAAACGCGTGCAACATGTATGCCGTTTTTTAATGAGGTTTTTAACATGTGGAAATTTGAATTAAAGGCACTGGAAAAATGATAAATAAATATAAGGAAGTCAAATAAACAAATGTGAGGGTTTGGTATGGTGGTAAATGTGTGCAACATGTGGAGAGGAGGTCAGGTGTTTGAATCTTGTAAGTAGCAAAAATCCCGTTTTTTTAATGAGAGCGGGTCGGGCCTTGGCCGGGTTTCAGGCGAATCGGCCAAATAACAGGCCCGGTTATGTCTGGCGGGCTTGGGCCCGGGCTTTTGGCGGGTCGGGCCAGGCCTGGGCTCTGATGGCCATCTCTAGGTAGGAGTAAGGGGGTCTGACGTATTGTAAATGGATTCATAATATATATTACTGTAATAATATGTTGAGTAAACTCTAACTTTGGTCCTCGTGGTTTACTGATAAGTTTGAAAGTGGGACTTGAAGCAATTCCCCCCATCCCGATAAAGGGAGTCACCCGTGATTCGATAGTTCCATTTTCCGCTGATGCAGGCCGATTGGGATCCCAGCAGTCAAACCACTGTCTTCGTTCCTCACCCTCGATTTCGTTCCCCCCGTAAGATCAATATCACAACCAATGAGGTCCGCAAGTTTCACATCTAAGTAATACTCGATCCGATAGTTTACTAAGTCTGAAAATCGTAATGGATTCATAATATATATTATTGTAATAATATGTTTTGAGTAAACTCTAACTTTGGTCCTCGTGGTTTACTGATAAGTTTGAAAGTGGGACTTGAACTTTGATAAGTCTGAAAATCGTCCTTGTGGTTTTTATTTTGCTCTAAAAATGGTCCTTGACCTCAAAACTCCGTTAAGTTTTTTCGTTAGAAGAAGGGTATTTTTGCCTTTTACATTTATCACCAAATTTTATTTTAAAACAATAAATAAATTTTGGTCCCCCGTTCAAAAACCCCTGCGCTGGTCCCTTACCCCGGTAGTTCCCCCTCCGGCGGCCTGCAACAACATTTAACATCCGGCCACCACTGTCCTTTCCCTCCCTCCATCTCCTAATGTGACCAATCCCCCACCTCCTCCCACCACTGTCTATCGTTCTGCACCACTCCGGCGCAAGAAATAAAAACAGAGAGAGTAAGAATTGATAACACAGTGGCAAGAACTCAAGAAGCTAAGAACAAGAAGTAAATTATAAATTCTAGCTCACGATTCAAGTATCTGAACCTGAAGAGCGGCGGTGGTAACGTTTATTTTTATCAGATGAATCATGGTGGCTGCCACCGCCGGAGCCACGAGTTCCTCCACCAGTCCCGTAATCCATTGCCTCTTGCCTCCCACAAGAGGCCTTTCAATAATGTTACTAGTTATACTGAAATTACCCAACAAATACATATACTAATTAATCTCATTATATCCGGTAGATATCAATCGGAGAAAAACTTGAATACCGGAGAAACAAGTTTGACTTTCCGACGAGAAACGCATGGGTAACGGTCGGAGACTTCCGAATATACACACAAAATAGGGACCTGGAGTTAGGGATGATCTCCACCTACAGGACGAGATCTCACAAACTCAACCTGCAATCCAACTCCACACAACCTTTACACACTCAACCTGCAACCCATGGTTTTCGTCCCTGTTGCTTTAGGTCTATGGTTTTCATTAACAGCGGCTACATACTGATAATCCAAGTTGTTCTGCAGACTAGCATTGGATTCAATGGTTATTTTGGTACGATTTATATGTAAAAAGAAAAATTCTAATATGACCATGGGAGGATACACGGCCACCTGTGTGTACGCTGCCACTTGCATATCACTCATCACCGTTATCGTCATCCCCAATTTCCTGATAAAATCAAAATCACAAATGAATTAGCTGATCCACAAATGATTGCATCACCCTCGTTAATGTCTTCTTTATCTTCATATTGCGTCAAAATCGATAGATTACGCGTTGCTTCTTCTTTCTAAATCCCTAATTTTGGCCATCTATCAACCTCAAACTGAAGTTCGTTGATGCGTCGAAAGGGAGAGCGTTTTTCCAAATTCCTAATGGTAGATTTGGAATTCATTATAACCGATCGAGGATATGAGAAGAATGGCAGTAGGTGTCTTGGGTCTTGGTCACCATTTTCGATTTTTCATCCAGGTGCTATATCACCATTTGCACGAAGTTCTTGGTCAATGGTAATCATTTTGCAGGCGGGTATTGGTCAAGCTATATGAAGATGGTGAAATTGCACTACCGTCATCACATCAACATCATGAGGGGGAAAGGGAATTTGGTGTCTCGAGGAAGAAGAAGAATGGGGGTGGGTGTTTGACGGGTTTCACCGGAGAAAATGGTGGTGCCGGAAAATGGACGCCGACAGGGGATTGGGGTCTCTGGTTATGTCACAGTGCTGAGGGTAGGGCCGTAGGGAGGGAGAAAAAACTTAGGATGATATTTTATAAATAAATAAATAAAAAAGAATTTGTTCAAAGACATAAATGCCCCTCACTCTAACGAACATTATTAATGAAGTTAACAATTAGGGACCACTTTCAAAGTAAAATGAAAACCACAAGGATGACATTTAGACTTATCAAAGTTTAGGTCCCACTTTCAAACTATTCACCAAACCCCAAGGACCAAAATTAGAGTTTACTCTAATATGTTCCAAGATTCCCCGTAAATGGAAAATGTTATCCAATTTTTTTTAAAATTGAACAACATTTAATTTTATTTAGAGTGAATTACATTAATGATTCTTTTCACTTTTCGTCCCTTGAAAGTTAAAAGTATATTGGTGGTCCAAAAACCGTGTTTTTTAGACCATCCTCTCACTGACACCGTTTAATGGGGCTCCGTTAAATCCATCACGTGCCCCTCACGTGAGGGACAAATTGGTCCTTACCATCTTCATCCTCACCTTCATCTCCAAGAATTAAGGTTCATCTTCAGTATCATCACCATCCACCGTCATCCCAAACCTCCACCCACCACCATTCACCACTCACTGCCATCATCCGCCACCACTACCACCCAAAACAAAACCCGTATGAACCTCCATAACTCAAAACCCCAATCTTAATTGAAATCAAGAACACATTCATACACTTTAAATAAAATTCCAAACATAAAGATTTAGATGATGAAAAGAACAATTCATTTAAACATAACCCTTAAAGAATCTGAATCTAAGTACATGTTCCCAAACAAATCTCTAAAATCAAAAAAGTTAAAACCCTAAACAAAGATTTGGGTTCTCAACGATGCAAAAAATATCATGACAAAACCCAACACCAAATCGAGAACGCATATAATGAGGGGGTTCTTGTTCATACACTGGAGATTGGAGAATGAACATAACGAACTCATCGCACGAAGGAGGTGCTCGTTCATTCACCGGAGAACGAACAGATTTGTGTCAAGAACGCAAATCGAGCATTGCGGTTTGTTGGTGCAAGTGTGCGAGATTTGATTTTTAAATGATTAATCTCACTTGTCTAATCTCGATATTTTGATGATTACAAACGTCTGAATTGTATTAAATTTCTAATCAGTTTATTTGAATTTTAGGCTTTCAATTTCCAATTTTACCCATGCACATCTTTAATATTTTCAAAACTTTTTAATATAAATTTAAATTTTAATATCCTTTAGATCCTCTTAAATTGTTAATTAAAACACAATGTTTGGCTTTAGAGGCTGTTTTCGCGTTTTTGTAAACCTTAGGGGTTCTTGTTTGAACCATTCCCTTGCGTGTGTAAGTAAACTACACATGAAATCATAAAAACTATGTTCTCCCAAATAAGGAAAATTGAATAAAAGTACACACCATTTAAACACAATTTACCTAAAAATAATCAAAATAAACTACACATGAAATCATAGTAGAAACTAACACCTTTTATTTATCACACATTCATACCTTACACATCTACAAATGAAAAGTACAAAGAAACTAAGAATCACTTTTTTAACCGCTACTTGACATTTTGTATCAAAACAATCACTGATTGGTCGTTTGATACAGAACAAGTACAACGAGTATAAAAGTGATTCACTAAAAGCACAACGAAGAAGAGGACACAATCGGGCTGATGGATGGCTATTATTGTATGGTTCAAGCCCGATTACTAGACCAAACGAGACTTTCGTTTAACCCATTCAAAGAATAACAAATCCTCATCTTCATGCATGTAGATTCATCCTCCTACACGAAATAATATCCGGAAATTAACTTTTGATATGACAAATTCGACCATTTTCTATATCAACAAACAAAAATTACCTGCCCTTCAAGATGCGGAGATTTGTCTGTTTGATGATGAAGATCTTGAGTTCAAAGCGTTACTCTCATGATCTAGCAAAACAATCAAGGAGCGAAAATTGAAATTTTCTACAAATTTGACGAAGGGTTGTAAATGAACTGAACGTTCAGCGGGAAGTTTGTTTATTTGATAAATGAACGAATGTGAACAAGAGTTTTTGTTCGTTTAGTTAAATGACAAAAAAACAATGGTCTCGTTCATTCATTTACGTTTGTTTATTTTCTTTCATTTTTCTTTCATTATATATATATATATATATATATATATATATATATATAATATAGAGGAAAGTTCAAATAAAAACTCATTTTCAATTGTGAACATGAGGACGGATCTTGGCCCTTCCATCTATATTGATCCAAAGACTCATATTAAATAGAGTTTTTAATTGAAATTATTAATTAAGGTGATTAGGAGTAAAAATGGAAGATAATTAAAACACACGCCTACCATGTTTGACTTTTTTTTAATTAATTTTTTTTACCCCCCTTAAAGTTTAAAATAAATTAACTTAAAAATTACTAACATTTTAATCAAACAAATTACATCAAAAAAACGAGAATTTCGTGCTCTTCGATATGACATCCATCTCGATATAGTTTTTTTTGTTGTTTTAACCGTTTTTACGTGGCATGTCATATACGTGTTATATTCGGTATGAATATTTATGTATGTTCAAGTGCGTACAACATCTCGACACCATAAGTCCGTAACTCGACATCACCTTCTACAACACTTTCTTCAGCGTCCTAAGGTATCGTGTTCTTCATTACCATAACCCAACACCTATCGAGATGAATCGGGAACCTATCGAGTTTCGATTGTGAACCGATGAACAAAAGAGAGTGCGTCACGTCTCCACACCTTCACGAGTCACTCATGTATTATTCCAGGGTTCTAAAAGGCGCGTCATGGCGCGATATATCGCGAGACGCGTCTCCGCCGTTACGATATAGGCCATAACGTTCTTGTAAGGCGTGACTCACGCCATGGCGGCTCAAGGCGCGCCATGGCGTGCCACATCGTCCGTTTTTTATAAGGCGTCAATATTAATTTTAAAAATTTGTACTTTTTTGTGTTTTTTAAAAATTAATACATATACATATATATTATATATATATTAAATTGTTGGATAGAATTGTATTCATTGAATAAAAACAGAAACTTTATACATATATATTATATAATAGTATAAAAGATATATTAATTTGTCGCCTTAGTTCACGCCTTAAAAAACGCCGCGTCCCGCCATATCTTGTAAGGCTTAAGGCTTGGCCTCACCTTACGCCACGCCTTACGCCTTTTAGAACCTTGTATTACTCTTCATGAATAATGTATTATTCAGTATGAATAATACATCATTCAGGGTGAATAATACACGATTCATGAATTCATGTATTATTCATCCTGAATATTGTATTATTCATCATGAATAGTGAATGAACGTTCACCTTTGTTATTCATATTGAATGTGGACACCTGAAGATGTGCATACATATTCATACAGAATAAAACCAAGTTTCGGTTGTGAATCGAAAAACAAAGAGAGTGTGTCATGTGTTCAACTTTCACGGGTCATTCATATATTATTCAACAAGAATAATGTGTTATTCAGGGTGAATAATACACGATTCATGTTTAATAATACATGAATCAGGAATTCGTGTATTATTCATCCTGAATGTTGTATTATTCATTTTGAATAATGTGTTGTTCGTCATGAATAGTGAATGAACGTTCCTCTTTGTTATTCATACTGAATATGCACACCAGGAAACGTGCATACATATTCATACCGAATATAACACATACATAGCATTTCACGTAAAAACGGTTAAAATGAAGAAAAAACTATATCGAGCTGGATGTCATATCGAAGAGCACGAAATTCTCGTTTTTTTGATGTAATTTGTTTGATTAAAATATTAGTAATTTTTAAGATAAATTATTTTAAACTTTAAGGGGTAAAAATTTTTTAATTAAAAAAGAAAATAAAAAGTCAAACATGGTTGGCGTTGATTCAAATTTCCAGATTTGCCCCTAATCACTTCTCAATTGGTTTAATTAAGTTTTAACCATTGATTAGTTTTCCAAATCTTGATCAATGATTGTGACTTGTCCTCATGTTCACAATTGAAAATGAGTTTTCATTTGAACCCACCCCTATATATAATATATATATAATATATATATATATAGAGAGAGATGAAAGATCGTGTGAGAAGTTGAGGTTAACATGAGAAGCTGGCGAAGTGGATCTGAACCGTTGATCACTTTTAATCAAATCCCCTCCCATGAATTGCGGCTTAGAAGGGAATTGATCTGGTGCATCTCGGTACATCTCATCCTAATGTGCATCCATTTCTCATTCAACGATGGATAACCACTTCTCACGTTAACCTCCACTTCTCACCGGAACCCAACCCTTAATTGAAGTCACTCAATTCTATTTATTTTGCTAAAAGTCCAACTGGATGATATAAATGGTGACTACTTGTTCTTTTACGCTCGTTTGAGTCCATTTAGCATCTTTAAAATGAACGAACGAACGAATATAAACAAACCCCGTTTGAGTTTGTTTGGTTCGTTTACAATCTTTTATTTTGGTATCAAGAAACGGAGAATTGAAGAGAGAAATTTGTGGGTAGTAGACGCTTACCAAAGGAAGATTTTGTGAAGAAAAAGACTGCCCCGATAACAACGTAGAAAAGCAAAAGAACGACCCCTTTAAGGTAGTGAGAAGTTCCATCCTGAAAATGTTAAAAGTTTCGGGTGTCATCAATTAAGACTATCGGAATTACATTCTTTAAAAGGCATTATTAGAAATACCGACCTGCAATGCGAAGGCGGTGACTAAAATTGTTAGAGAAAACGATCCCGTTTCAACAAGATTGAAATCAAGATCCATGTCGATGCCGATTATCCACGCAACAAGTACTGTCACCGGGACCTAAATCATGCACATTTATAATATAAAAAATTTACTTTCTTTGAAAAGAAAGATATCATGAAATACATATAGGGTTTTACTGCTATACTTTTTGAGGTATATATTGAGTTCATTTGGTTTAGTTAATATACTGCTCTACCTTTTATTCTTTAGACGGATTTAAACTCGAAAAAAAACATGAAAATAATGAAGGAAAAAAACTCACCACGAAAACAGCAATTTGAGTTGCGGAACCAAGTGCCACGCCTAAAGTTATATCCTGCATTCACAAAATGTTTACTCCTGGTGTCCCAAAATAGGTGTCCAAATTTCTATTTTAGTTTGTGGAGTTCGCTTTCAAAAGTAAGTACCTACTTTCCAATTCTGCCCTTAATCATGAGATTGATAAATCAATTATTCTCTATTATCGAGGGTAAAATTGTCATTTAGTTAAGAGTTAATCACGATTTTTACTCCATGTGGTTTGTTGATAATTTTGATTTTCATCCTTGAGGTTTTAAAATTGCAATTTTCATCCCACTGATTTGCAATTTTTTGCTAGTGGACTAGTTCCTACCTTTAAGTATAAAGGACTAATACAATTAAGAGTTGTAAACCACAGGGACCAAAACAACAATAAATTGTAAATCCTAAGAACGAAAATAGCAATGAATTACAAACCATAGGGACGAAAACCGTAATTTCTAAACGACAACGACGAAAATCACAATTTTTAATAAACCACAGGAACAAAAAACATAACTTACTCTTTAGTTAATTAAAAGTGTAATAATTACACATTTCTAAAACTGTGTTTTTCAACGTGGACGATAATATATTGTTTTCGTTTTAGAAAGATGACTACAAAGAAGGAAAGGATACCAGTTTGTTCTTGAATGCAAAGATGACAGCTCCGGCATGCTCGGCTGCATTTCCTACAATTGGTAGCAAGATGATGCTAATGAAGCTCAACGGCATTCCCCATGAACTCGACGCCGCCTGATTAATAAATTTAACCAAACTGTTAGAGTCTCACATCAAAAGACTTGCATCATTTATCATCTATTGTAATAACCGGGTACGTTCTTGGTTTATTTAAATTTTATTATTTTAGTTTAAGGTAGGTTTGGGTTAATTTCATAAGTTATAAGTTAAGGGATAGACTTTATATTTAATTTAGAAGTTTAAGGGTGTTTCCGATCATTTTAGAATATTTTAAGCCCAAAATGTAAATTTGGGTTTGATATAACCCTTTTGAGTTTCCTGATAAGTTCACAAACAAAAAAAAATCAGTGAGTGTGTGTGTGTTTTGGGAAGAAAAGAAGAAGAAGAAAAGCAAGGTTAGGCTTCAAATTGGAATCATTGGAAGTGAATTTGAGGTAACTTCCTTTATGTTTTATGTTTCTAATCAGTAGTAGTAAGTTCCTATCGGTTTAGATTTGTCAAATTTTCGATTTGGATGAGTTAATGGAATCTGGGTTGAAAGTTGCACCAACCGAGTTCAGAGGTTTCCGGACAGATTTGATAGTGTCCGGTAGTTGAAATTATCCGGAAACCTCTGTGCAAAGGTATCTGGACGACGCAAAACATCCGGTAAGTATTGTTTATTCTGTAGTGTCCGGAAGAATTAGATATCGGATGGTATCCGGATCACCTTGGTTTCCAGATGTCATCCGGATTAAACGTATTGCCCGGAAAACTATATTGTCCGGATTGTTTATGGTATCCGGAAAGTTTTGTTATCCGGATAAGTCTGGTGTCCGGTAAGTTAGAATGTCCGGACAGTTTATGGTATCTGGAAACATTGGTTGTTTGGTCACTTTTGAGGATAAGAGTTAGATAGATTTATCTAGAGTTCGTAGCCTACTAGTACGTCTTATGTGTTCAATTGGTAAGGAGATATTTGTATTTAATTTATTTCAGATTCTGTGAATTCTGGGTGAAAGACTGAATCTTTTGGGAAAAGATCGGAAGCATTTTGATAAGCAAACAGGTGAGTTTTACTTTAAATTGTTTTCAAACTGGAATACATATATGTGGATTGAGAATGTGATAAATAGTGTAATTATGTGCATATGTATGATATATTGAGATGTATATTATATTTATACGAGTATTACACTACACGAGTACACGTTGGCCGGGCTTAGGACCGGTGGAGTTTGGTTGTACGGAGGGACAACGAAGTTGGTTGTATATTAGTGCAGCGGAGTAAACTGATTAGTTGGCTCACAACCAACTAATATGGCCATGGGAATAAGACAGTAAAGTACACAATGCATGAGTTATAATTGGTATTCATATTTGTGTTATGTATATGGTGTTTGTGCAAATGATTTTAAACTGACAGGGATTTTCTCACTTAGACCACTAGGTCTAACCCTCATTTTGTTTTAAAAATATGTATTACAGGTCGTGGATCAAGTAAAAGCAAGTAAGAAGGATAATCTGTGAATAGCTTTTGGGAAGACTTATGTTATGAAGATCAAGAAGTGTTTGTACTTATAACTCTGTTGTTAGTCATAATGTAAATTAATTAGCAAAAAGTTTGTAATGAAATACATATTATGGTTGTAAAGACTAAGGGACCGTAACTGTTATATGATGTATCTTTTGTTATGAAACGATGTTATGCAATATATGTTATTTGATGTATGTTTGGGGAAACGGGTCGTTACATCTATATATGTTGTAACCTCTCTTCTCTTTTAAAGGGCTCTTCTGGAGAGTAATCTGATTGAGTTCCATATATTCTCACATGATATCAGTGTCAAAGTCTACCCTTACATGGAGGTATAGCCCCTTCTTAACGCTATGATAGTCTCTACCGATCTAGATGTTAAAGCAAAAGTTAGAATCTCTAAAAAGAATTACATTCAAGTCCAACAGATTCTCTATTTAACAGATTTCAATATTAATTATATTATTGAAATATTCCATAATTTTATCATCCCAATGCACTTTCTAAAAGAACTTTATATAAAATAATAATAATTCAATCTCATTGGTGGGAATGAATAAAAAAAATCAAATTTCTCTCCTCACATCAAGGTTTAGAGAATTCTCTAAACATAAGTATTCTTTTAGAGAAGAATATAGAGAATAAAACCTCCATTTTCTTTATTTTAGAGAATCTGTTCTTAGAGTCCCACACCAGCTAGGCTTGGATAATTTCTCCTCAATATATGTTGAAACCTCTTTTCTCTCCTCAAAGGCTTTTTTGGAGAGTAATCTAATGGGGTTCACTACAACAAAATTGAGTTTATAGGACACTTTTAGGCGTTCTAAAAGTTTTTATGACACTTTTAAAACAAAGTATCGTATTAGCTATTTTATAGGACACTTTTGAGAAAATGTCCTATAAACCAAAATCAATTTATAGGACACTTGTGTTTATAGACACTTTTTCAAATAGTGACGTATAAAACAACTATACTTATTTTACAAGTGTCGTAAAAAAAAATTAAAACACCCAAAAGTGTCCTATAAACCTCTTGTAACACTTTTAGATATGACATTTTTTGTTTGACCATATAAAGTTAAGTCCTATAAACTATTCTATCTTGACGCTTAAACATTTCAGGTATCCTTAAACCTAATGTTGTTGTAGTGGTTCCACATATTCTCACAAACAAACCCAGTATATCACACTCGAAAACAGGATGTGGACATGCCTAAAAATAGGGTTGTTCATTGGTTGACATCCAATGAATGTGACGGGAACTAAACTGAACCAATCCGATCATCTATTATTAGATCGAATTGATTCACTGTGTTAATTTAATCAAGTTTTCTAACAATGAAACAAATTGAATAATCAACTTTTAATATGTGTTAAAACCAACACAAGTGAGACTAAAACTTCAATAACCAACACAAAACAAATTCAGATTTAAGCAAATTGCAAACCAATTAATTAGATGATAGTTGGATGGATAATTGGATGGGAAATTAGATGTTGGTTGGTTCGGTTCGGTTTTGGTCGGTTCTGGACTGCCATCCAAGAACCGACCAATCCAAATTGGATGTGGAATTTTTCAATCTGATCCAATCCGATTACAATTGGGTATCCAATTATGGTCGGCCGGTTCTAATTGGATCGGTCAGTTGCTATTGCATCTGTTGACTTTCTGCACACCCCGACCCAAAAAGATAGAGCGATTGTTTCAAAATTAAAAGCAAACCTCATACCTCGATGGTATTGACTAAATATTCCGACAACAATGCAATGACGGCCGTCATTCCAATTAGCCAAATGACCGCACTCCAAAACCCTATTTGTGGACTTTCATCTTCGCTCTCATGCAAGTCATCCCCAACCTCTTCTTGTGCCTGGTTCCAATTAATTAGTTGTACCGTACAAGTGAGTGATGCATCAGTTGGTTGTGCTGTACAAGTGATTAATGCATTCATACCTCTTGTGCTTCGAAAATATGGCTGTGGGTCCATAATTGGAAGGCAAGGTAAGCAAAGTAAGCAAGTAGCATGACAATAGAACAAGCTCTCGACAAGTTTAGTGATGCTTTCGCAGTACTCAATGGATCATCAACTGCGGCGGCGTGTTTATATAACAACGGCATTACATTGCATAGCAATGCCAATAGCAAGAGAGATATGTTCACATCTGCTTGTTTCTGTTCCATCCCAAATAGACACAATTAGGGACTTAATTAACAACCAAAATGCCAAAAAACTTTGTATTGTGGAGGTAAAAATCAAACCAAACGAACCCAAGACGATGAATCAGGGGCGGACCCAAGAATTTTTTCAAATGGTGGCACCATTTGACTATAAGAAACAAATATAGAGATATATTTCACGGTTTGGTGGTTAGTTCCTTGCTTTTCAAATGTGAGGTCTTGTGTTCGAGTCCTGTTATTGCAGTTTTTTTTTAAACATAATAAATCTGAAATTAAAAGCTAAAAACTAGGAAAATGACTCTAGCAAGATTCGAACCCGTGTCTGAAGTGGAAGAAAAGCCTTGCAAATCAACTCTACAAGGAAAAATTGTGTCTTTATTGTAGTTTCAAAATACATATGGTGGCACACAACAATTGATACGGTTGCACCTTTCACAAACCTAAATTTTTATGCTTCGACGGAAGAATAATACGGTAGCATGTGCCACCGGTGGCACTACAGGTCCGCCCATGCGAAGGATGGTGTGAGAAGGTAAGAAGAGATGTGGACCCTTGTTCACTTTTAATCTCACCCCACCCATGAATTGCGCTTTTCAGGGTAATTGATCCAGTGCATCTCACTATAACTTTCATTCTCACCAGAACCCAACCCACGTACCCAATATATCCCATACAAAAGTAGGGTCCAGAGAAGGTAGTATGTACGCCGGGCCGAAAGGGTAGAGAATAAAATCTGATGTTCCAAGATTTCATGTCCCCTTCCTGTCCCACCAATTACAGGAAGACGCGTCATTATTTTATGTAATATAAATTTATTTAATTCATCATTTCATTCTCTCTCCTCAATAAAACCATAAAATGGTCCCTGCTATATGTCTTAGCAGTAGAGGTGTGGGTGTAATCCATATGTGTAAAGTCCTGGGTTCAAGCATGGGCATCACTCCTCCGCCAATGGGATGCATGCGCTGGTTTACCTCCCCCGTCCCCCATGATGACCGTGGGACCGGTGCCATGGGGACGCCTCAAAGGGTGGCGTCTACCCTTTTAAAATCATAAAATGGATGATGTGCTTGAACTTGATTGGTGGGCAGGGAGGAGACGGGGAATTTGGGGAACATAGATTTTTATCTTGGGTAGAGAGGTTGTTTTCGTGAAAACTCTCGACTTTTAAAACAAAATTTAACAAGAAACAAGAGCGGTCTGTAACAGAAAAGCGTTTGCAAAAGCAACAAATTGTTGTGTTCAAAATTGCATAGAATAAATTCACATGAAAGTTGATATATTGTTATCCTTAACATGTGGTAGATTTTAGCATTAAGAATTTGATACATGACTTCTATGGTGGTCCACATAAGATACACACACGTGTTATGATGTTGACCATGGGTAAAAATCAAGGGAGAACTTTTGGAGAAAAAAAAGAATCGGAGAACCATGAAAAATGGATCAAAATAAAATTAAAGATAATAAAATGATCGATTTTTTTGTGTAATTTATTTCATTTCAAATTTTGTTATACTTCGCCAAACTTTGATTTAAAAAATAGGGGGTAAACATTTTTATTTTTTCTAAAAAGGGGTTATAACCACTTTTTTAATCATAGCCATTGAATAATCTTAATTTAACAGTTTGGATGAGTTCTTCAGTTCTTTCTTTTTCATGGTTCTCTCCCAATCTCATCCCTAGATAGATACACATACGTAAATATACATGTACTCATGTATAATCTTTTAAAAACATAAGATATCTTATTTTGAGGACGACTAAACCAATGAACACAAGATTCCGTCACATGGTTGTTGAGAAAAAAAGGGTTTGCACTAGCCTCCAGACTTCCAGAGCGACCCACCAATCCACCATACAAGTCCCACAACCATCCTAAGGCAGGATTGGTGGGACTAAGGGGCTGTTTGTTTACCTCTTAATGGAACTATTAAGAGGCAACCTTTGAATCGCTAAGAGGTAAATCTTGTTTGGCAAAAAAAATGTCTGCCTCTTAATGGTTCTAAAACCCTCTGAATGATTTAGCATCGTGGGCCTCCCTTAACCATTCAGCACCCTGATTTCATTCTAAACAATTACCAAACAACCATATTTCATTTTGCACTATATCATAAAAGCCTCTAAATCATTCTGACCACTTAATCATTCAGCAACTGCCAAACAACCCCTAACTTGTTGGTTATCATCTTAAATGGTCACCTCATGAAAGAAGTTTTATATTATAGCCACCATTTTCTTTTTTCTCACAAAATAGCCAAGAAATCGCAAGTCAATGTTGCAAGACACTTTTTCTTGCGGTGCTGTAAGCTACGGTATGTCCTTGCTGCTGCAAGTTGCAGCTTTTGCTTACTTTTTGTGCGTCGACATGTCATTGCTAGGCCGCAAGATGCAGTGTCTCACTTTATTTTTGCAGTGGGCCCACTTTTCATCTTGGTGCTTCAGAAAATGACAGAAACCACAAGGAAAAGTGTTGCGGCATTGACTTGCGGTTTCTTGGCTATTTTGTCAGACTAAAAAATAAACCTTTTTCCCAACATGGTAATTTACGATGATACCCCGTGTTGGTTATTTAAGCATTCCTCCTGAACAAAGTACAAATATGAGATTATAGAGAGAAGTGGGGGGGGGGGGGGGGGGGTACCCTATCAAATGTTTGGTCCCTTGAGAGATTTGCAAGGCCACCACAAAGGAGAGAAGTTCCAAGAACCAAAAGTAAGTTGGAGAGAATGGAACCCAAGAGAGAGTACTTGACAACATCCACTTTGTGTTGTATTAATGCAAATATTGCTATTATAAGCTCTGTTGCATTCCCACATGTTGCATTCAGTAGCCCTCCCACTGCAAAATTCATTAATTATATATGCTGCAAATATGTACACCAAAATTCGACTATACATGCACACCGACCAACGCCTATTTCGTGGTCAACAAGTTCGATTCAAATTCTTAGAGCATTTCCAACAGATTCCTCAAAATTTCTCTAAAATGAATAAGAAGAAGTCAAAATATTCAAAAAAAGAATTACATTAATCTGCAATTGATTCTCCATTTTGGAGATTACATCATTGATTATATTTTTAAAATATTCTATATATTTAATAAAATATTATTTTTCTCTCATAAACATTTCATTTCAAAGTTTCTCATTGGCGGGATACAATAAAAAACAATTTCTCTCTTTTGGTAACCATTTTTGGAGATGTATCCAAATTTACACCATCTCTCATATTTTCTCCATTTTGGAGAAAGTTTTGGATGATCTGTTGGAGCAAAAAGTTGTCTAAAATCTCCATTTTCTCCATTTTGAAGAAGCTGTTGGAGATGCTTTTATTAATTTGAACTTGACTGTTCTACGTTTCGAGCTTGTATTTTATACTCGAGTTCAAATTCTACATCAATAGAAATTCGACTCGATTGGACTTAAAGCTCAAACTATGTGAAGTTTCACTAGATCAAGTTTGAACTTGATAAAAAATCAACTCGATGGAGCTCAAATTACTCAACAAAAGTTCGATTCTATTACACAAATGAGACAGAGACACTTTGGTGTTCTTTTACTTTCGTTACCTAACGTGTCCAAATATATTCAAAAATGAAATCAAATACCTCTAAAACACACACTATGAATGTTTAACTTAACCGAGAAACAAGTAGTATAAAAATTATCATTGAATGTTTACTCAAGAAATAAAAATATCAAATGAAAACGTACTTTGTTTCGGTCCCTATTTTGGAAATCCGCTTTCAGAAACTCTAGTTTAAGGTTTTAGATAAAATAGCTCAATCAATAATATTTTTTTTTTAAAAGGGGATTTTTTTTCTTTACAATGTTTTAATAGTTTCCTTTTTTTATTTCACAAAATCACTTCTACAAAACGGAACAAACTGGCATAAAAATAGAATTCTAACGTGATAAATAGCATCGATTAAATGTTTTAAAATGTTTATCAAAAAAAATATAAATAGAAGAATACTACTTATAACAGACGATATGTATTAAGAATAAAAGTAATATTAATAAATGATTGGAAACAAATATTCTTTTTCAGAAGTTATAATAAAAACAAAATATTCTATTTTTGTTATTTTATTAATATTTAAATTTATGTCGAGTAAATAGCATGCTAGTAGTGACCACGTTGCTTCCCGACAAAATCGTTTACATACTTAAAAGCATCACTACGGTACGGTAAACGGTGCATGTTGCCATGCGATTATGAAAAAGGAAAAGTGTTAAAAAAGAATCTCTATAATTTTTTTTGAGTAAATTACATTTTTAGTCCCCATGGTTTGCTAAAAATTGCGAATTTCGTCTCTGTGGTTTCAAAATTTTGGTTTTCGTCCTTATGGTTTGCACTTAATTTCTATTTTTGTCCTTGAGACCAAAACACTACTTTTTAAGCATGAAGGACTAAAATATATTTTGACATATTAATGATATTATTTCAACCCCCAGTAATGGAGTGAAAAAATCAATTAATTTTAAATCATAAAGACAAAAAATGTAATGAAATATAAACCATAAGGATTAAAATCATAATTTCAATACCATAAGGATGAAAATAGAAATTTTCAACAAACCACAGGGACTAAAAATGTAATTTACTCTTAAGATAAAGATATTGGAGATGTTTTTTTACAAAAAAAGTTGACACCGGCAACCTAACCGGCCCACAATCGGTTGCCTATCCATAATGTGGAGGGCATACCTGACTCACTTAGTGGTTGTGGCTATGGGGGTGTCTTGGGTTTGAACCAGATACCTTTTGCTTTTTGTACAAAGATGCCCCAATCCATTACCAACTGAGCTACACGCCATTGGCAATATTGGAGACGTTTTAAGAACCCTAAAAATGTAATTCTAGTGAAACTTATTCCACTTTTTTGCAAGTTTGAAATGTTAAGCCCAATCGAGTCGAATATTAAATGAGAAATTAAATATCATCTAGTGAAACTTATTTGTAAGTTTGAAATGTAATTATTTCAAGTTAAATATGATTCTGGTAGGTCGGTGTACATGGACGGCTTGATAAATCATATTTTAATATAAAAAGTAACTTTGCATGTTGGAAAATGGACAATTATAAAATCATGGATATATAAGAGCATCCATAATGCATAACTTTTTTCTTTTGCCGTGTCAGATTTCCACTCATGTAAAAGCTTTTTCAAAAAACTTTATAAATCTTCTCCAATGCAAAATTCTTTCCAAAAGCTTTTTCACTAATTAGATTATAATCTACCCTCATCTATTTTAAATGTTTTATAAAAGTCTTTCATTTAATTTGTCTTTTTAAAAATCATGTCAAATTTTTTCAAAGAAAAATACTTCACTTTAAAATTCAAATATTTAAAAATATTACGATAAAAAATATTAAAAGAGTAGTTCTAAACCCAAAACATATCTTTTGAAAACAGAAATATCTTTAATGATGCATATTTCTCAAAAAAATCTTTATAACAACGTATTTTATCAAAAAAAAATATCTAGTTTAATTTTAAATATATAATAAATTATAGAAGTATAATTAATTAATGAAATTTCATTAGGTGTAAAATGAATATCTAAATGAACAAGGGGCTAAAATAAAATTTTACTTTTTAAAAGAAAATGTTGAAAAGCTATTGTATAAGAGCTTTTAAGAACCCTTTGTTTAAAAAGCTTTTAAAAAGTCTTAGGCCGTGCGTACCGCCCTCGGGTACCACGGGCGGGTTCGAGCAGGTAGGCGGGTAGGGCGGTACGGGGGTGGGCGGGTTCCGATCGGGTAGGGGGTAGCGGGTAGCGGGTAGGGCGGGTTCGTGAACTAGATTTCAACCATTCGGGTTCATTGTTTTTTTGCAGGTTTTGTTGCAGATTTGTGGGTAGCGGGTAGGAGTGGGTTCGTGGGTTGGCGGTACTCCACTTTAGGGTAAGGAGGGTAGGAAAGAGAAAAACTGATGTGGCGCTGAGGTGGCATTCGGGTTCAGTGGGTTCGTGGGTAGACGGTACTCATGGTCTTAGTGTCCAATGCTAAAAAGTTTTTATAATGACTTTTTGTAAATAGTAAAAAGTCTTAAAAGCTTATGCATTGGAGATGCTCTAATTGAATGGATGACGCGACGAAGGGTTTGAATGACGCAAGATTTGAGAACGATTAAACATATTTAGGTTTTTCTTTTATTTAAAATCTTTTTAGCCAATTTTAAGGCATTGTTTGGCAAAAAAAAAAGCTAGCTTATAAATTAGCTTATTTTTTGATACATGTTTGGATGACCATAAGCTAGCTTTTTGTAAATATTCCAATTATGCCCTCATTAATATTAACTATTATTTATTAACTATTTTTTTAATATGTCCTTTTGGTCATTTAAATGCTTATAAGCTATTTTTTGCCAAACGCGACTTTTTCATCAGTTAGCTACCAGCTAGCTTATCAGTCAACAACTAGCTTATCAGCTACCAGCTAGCTTATCAGTCAACAACTAGCTTATCAGCTACCAGCTAGCTTATAAGTCATAAGCTAGCTAGTTTGCCAAACATAGCCTAAGTAGTTTTTTTAGGTTAAGAGAATATGCAACCAATTTTCAAAACTTCAATGGTTTATCTATGAAAAAAGAAAATTGGGAGACGAATTGAATTTTATAAAATTAAAACCAAAAACAAAAAAATATTATTTCGGTATTTCTTTTACCTGTTCCACCAGTGTAGAATGCAATCTGCCTGCATTTCACAAAAATTAAAAAAAAATGATTAATATAATATTTATTTTAAATTAAAAAAAAAAGATGAATGACAGATGGCCTTACTCTGTTAAAAAGCTAACACGTTCAGCAAGCGGAATCAATCCAAGCAAACTCGTCGAGAAAATCCATGGCTGATTTGCAAAAATCGAAATCATCGATACAAATCCTCCATAAACCAATTGCAATTGAATTACAACTCAATTTATTCGTTAATTCAAACAACTTTCAACAACAACAATCACAATCACAATTGCAAACTGTAATCGATTTGTTAGGGTTTCCACAGATTCGAACAACTTTAAACAATCACAATCACAATCACAATCGTAACCGCAATTCATATGTTAGGGTTTCTACAGATTCGATGTAAACAAGGATTAACTCACCCGTGAAAACTGGAAGTGATGGGCGGCGATGGCGATCGGGATGGCGATAAAAAGGAGCGATAATTTAGTCCCCAAAATGACCTCCTGGAGGTTGGTGAGAATTTTTCTGAGAATTGAGAAAGGAACTTTGGAGACGAGGGACATATCGGACTTTTTGCGAAGGGAGGAGGAGGACATGTTGTGAGCACTCCGGCCATGTCCATGGCCGCCGTGTCTGGAATCCTTGGTTAACCTCTTAACGGTGCCGTTTTCGAGCAGCCATGGTTCTGTTGCTGATGAAGCCATTTTTGCTTTCCAGCTTTTGGTATAAGAAGGTTGGGGAGTCCTCACCATTTTATAGAGGGTTAAAAAGATATTTGTAATTACTTTTTTACAAAAAAAAGGAATTTGAATTATTAAATAATTTTTTAATAGATTTTCATTTTTTAAAGTTTTTTGAAAATAAAGAAAATAGGAGAAAAAAGGTACAAATCTTTAAATTTGGAGAACTAGTGTTCGACACCACGCGTTGCGTGGTGACGATAAAAGTTTTAGAAAAAATAAAAATTAAATAGGTTGATGGTCACATAACATACATTAGACTAATAAGAATTGATATTTCACCTAATATGAAATATTCTCATCATCCTTAGTTCACTTGAGACTATTTATTCCAACTTCCAAGCATACATTATCGGTAAACAATCTTAAAAAAAATAGGATTTAGTCATATATGTAAAATGAAAGATATTATATCAATTCATAGTTTGATTTCAGTTTAAACTAAATAATAATATTGATATAATTATATATTCATGATTGTAGTAGGTTATTTTTCTAATTTTATATACTTTGTTATTCTACTTTAGTTTTTATATATATGTTTCTATCATTTTTATATATATTACTATATTTCTCTAATAACTTTTAGTTTTAATTATATATATATATATATATTGTTTCTTGGATTTATTTATTTTATGTATTAATTTTAATTAATGATACTAAATGTAATAGGCATTTTATTTGTTAATGATAGAGTTGGTAATAGTATTTACTAATATGTTAATCTTATTTTGTGATATTAAATGTAATAACTACTTCGTTTATTAAAAAAGAGCTCAATAATAAGAATTTACTTATATATTGATTATATTTTCATTAATATATATTGGTTGTAATGTCAGTTATATTTATATATTGATTTTAATAAGGTTTTAAATGATAATAATTTTTTGAGTTTTATATATTGATTCAAACTTTATATATTTATTCAAATTTTAGATATTTAATTTTATTTGAAGATAATACAAATTAATATATATATATATATATGTTGTAGTAGAAAAATGATTGAAATTTGTGTGATTGATCTTAAAAATATATTGTTTTTCAAATTTTATATATAGAGAGTGTTCTAACTGATAATGATCATAATGACGTGAGTAATCGTCTTCATTTATTTATAAAATTATAATCATTTTATTATTACATAAATAAAAATACACATATTATTATATTCAAGCCTCATAATAGTAATTCAATTTATATAATAATTTCTTGAATATGTTGGTACATATATTTATTAAATGCTATGTAAATAAATAAAATAGAATCATTGTGAAATAAAAGAAATACATAAATTTACGTATAAACAAAGAAGACGAATGGTCTAAGTAATTAAACATTTTGTTAATAAATACATCAAAAATAGCAAAATTTGAGAAAAGAAAGAGAGAAAAAAACATACAAACCCAATCAAACATAACATATACCATAAATGTTATTCCATTTTGATAGAGCATTAGGTTGTAGCTTATAAATAATTTTGTTATATATAGAGTGTTCTAACTGATAATGATCATAATGACGTGAGTAATCGTCTTCATTTATTTATATTAATTATAATCATTTTATTATTACATAAATAAAAATACACATATTATTATATTCAAGTCTTATAATAGTAATCCAATTTATATAATAAGTTCTTGAATATGTTGGTATATATATTTATTAAATGCTATGTAAATAAAAAAAATAGAATCATTGTGAAATAAAAGAAATAAAAAAATTTACGTATAAACAAAGAAGACGAATGGTCTAAGTAATTAAACATTTTGTTAATAACTACATCAAAAAAGGCAAAATTTGAGAAAAGAAAGAGAAAAAAACATACAAACTCAATCAAACATAACATAGACCATAAATGTTATTCCATTTTGATAGAGCATTAAGTTGTAACTTATAAATAATTTTGTTATAGGTTTCTTTTAATTTATAGATGAAAAGATGGAGAGATTAAAATAAATGTCTTTAGGAAGTTAGATAGTTTAGAATGCAAAGGTAATTAAATTGGAAGTTAAATTATGAAAAAAGTATTTTAATGAAATACACATTTTTTATGTAAGGGTAGAATAATTTTAACTTATTTAAAATTTTAAAAATTCAAAACAATGAGAAAATTTATATTACTTTAACAATGTGTCACATCACTCTTAGTAGGTTTCTTTTATCATTTTATTTTTTTAGAGTTGTTCTATTCACTTATGTTTCATTGTAGATACAACATTTTTAATTATAACAAATTTCATTACATACCTCATACATTTTTTATTTGAAAAGACGTATCTATAATATGGCTTCATAATGAAGCTTCAAACTTGCTAACCACACGAAAACTATCAATTAATTACCACATCTAATTCATGTAATAATGATGATCAAAACATGTTGTATTACAATGAGAAAGACAATTTTTCATTGCTCAAAGAAGGGTTCATTGTTTATTGCAAAAAAAATATCCCTAAAGGCTATAAAAACCGTAGAAACCTTAGTTAAAAATCCCATAAATTTTTAAACAATAGTAAAAAAGCCTCCAAGATTTAAGGGGTGAAGAAAAGACCAAGCTCCTCTTCATGGGCACTTCAGTCGCAACCAAATCAACGTCCACTTTCATCTACAACAGAAAAAATGAAAATCCAAACACAAAATCAAAAGACAAATTGAGTTTATCTTCAATAGAATTAAGGGTATTGAATGTTGTAGTGACAAAATTAAAAACTAAACCATAAACAACGAACATGATCGTTAAAGGCTATATAAACCGTAGAAACCCTAGTTAAAAATCCCATAAAATTTGAAACAATAGTAAAAAAGCCTCCAAGATTTAAGGGGTGAAGAAAAGACCAAGCTCCTCTTCATGGGCACTTCAGTCGCAACCAAATCAACGTCCACTTTCCTCTGCAACAGAAAAATGAAAATCCAAACACAAAATCAAAAGACAAAGTGAGTTTATCTTCAATAGAATTAAGGGTATTGAATGTTGTAGTAACAAAATTAAAAACTAAACCATAAACAACGAACATAATCGAATGTTTTGTGCAATGCATGTAAGATATATAAACCACGAACATCATTTACCTTTGGCTTCTTCACTAATATATTAGATATATATAGTACAATATGAATGCTTTCTTCTTTAATATATTAGGAGATGAAGAGGAGTTTGGGAAAATGAAAGGACCAATGTTAAATGCAAACATAATTAATAATCAATGTAAATGGGAAATTAAGAAAAAAAAGGATTAAAATGATGATTAAGGAGAAAAAAGATAATTGAGTTTTCTAGTCTTTAGGAGAGCCATGTCATCAACCTTGGTTTTTGTTTTAATATATATATTGATTGTTTAAAATATAGTGAATTACATTTTTGATCCGTTGTGTATGGTTGTTATTTTGATTTTCATACCTACAATTCGTAGAGTATATTGGTGGTTCATTTTTTGTGTTTCAGATCCGAATGTAGTCCTTCCCCCTTACTATCGTTAGTTTAGGTTCGTTAAGTTAGTCATATGTCTCTCATGTGAAGGGTAAAGGGGTCTTTTTGCTCTATTTTAAAATGTATATAAATATATCCCATTGAACACTTGCCACATCCCATTGAATGTCATGCCAAACCCCATAATTCCCCCTTTTTTTACTACATAATGACCCTCCTCCTCCCTTTTACAAGTGATGCAAGCTTCCCTCGCTTTCTCCATCCCTCGCCCTTCTTCGACAGACTCGCCGACGCCACCACAACCCACCTTCTTCGACAGACTCACCGACGCCACCACAACCCACCAAACCCTTATTATGTCAGCACTTTACATTTATCTACCAATCCACACTCCCATCTCTTTCTCAAAGTCATAGATGCAAATATGTCCCCTTCCTTCTCAAATATGTATATATATATATATATATATATTATATTCCCATCCGTTATCGGAAAAATGCAGATGTAGATCCGCCCCCGCCCTGTCTCGAGGATGTAGTGCATGCCACCAAGTTGTAGAAAATGTCAAAGATGGAACATGCAAATCCATATCCACGTGAGGGTGGAGATTTTTTTCAAATGGGGATAACTTTAATCTTTGGAAGAATCGAATGATGCTAAACCTCCTCGATTCAGCAAAGATAACTTTAATCTTTGGAAGAATCAAATGATGCTTTTCCTAGAAGGTGTAGATCCCACTATACCTTATTATGTGGAAAATGGACCCTATGTCCCATTCATTATCGATCTTGTTGTTCCATCCACTGCTACCACTCCTGCCATTCCTGAAAGGCAAATCGTCAATAGGGATGGCAAAAAAAACCGAAACCGACGGTGAAAACCGAAAAACGAACGTTTCGGGTCGAGTTTGGGGACCTCTTAACGGGGACGGGGCGGGGATCGGGGATGTTATCGGGGATTTTAACGGGGGTGGGGACGGGGACGGGGACCATCCTCACCACCCCGGCCCGACCCGATATAATATATATATTATATATATATATAGTTATATTTTATATATGTATATTTTGTAAACTTTAAAATATTATGGGCTACAACTTGTGTATATGTGTGTGTGTGTGATTGTATTGGTTTGGTTTGACATTAGACTTTAATCAGTGACAACATACAAGTTTACTAATTGATTTCACCCAAAATGTAGAAAACATTTACTGGTTTTGTATGGATGTTGGAGTAGATGGTTTTGTTTTTGTTGTTTTAAAATAAATATGCACCTAACATCATAAGAATTTCATTAAAAGAAAACTCTCTCGTAGTATTGTTTTTGCATGATGTATTTTCTTTCTTATTCGTTTTCCATCTAAAGTGTATTTGGTCGAATGAACTCGTGATTGAGAAAATTGTGTTTTTTTATCTTTTAAAAGCCTTTTTTTGTTCGGGTTTGGGTAAAACCAAGGGTAACGGTGCATTTTTTTTCTCTTAACGGGTTCCCCAATGAGGAACCGAAAACCGTGGGGACCCGATGGGGATCCCCAATAAGATCCCCGACGGGGATTGGTACGGTTATGGGGACGGGGATGCTTAACGGTTTCGGGGACGGGGACCTTAAAAACCGTCCCGAAACCGGCCCGTTGCCATTCCTAATCGTCAAGGCAGTTTCTCAATGGACTGACGATGACAAGAAGAGGGTGGTCATAGATACCAAAGCCAGATCCATCATTTCTATGAATCTCCCTGTAGGTTACTATATGCCCACGACACGTGTCACACAGAAATGCTACCAATGAGTATGTAAACCTAAAGCGTCGCACACAAAGAACACGTTTGCTTCCATTAGAAAGAAACCCGTTAAAGTCATGTTTGACAGTTAAATAGTTATTCTTGAAAGAATAATTAAATAGTATGTGTAAAATGTAATTATGATAATTACAGAGTTTTATCTGTAAATATGAATAATTATAAATATAATTATTCAGATAACTATTCAGATAATTATTCAAATTCAAATGATTTGAATTCAATTAATTACAGATAAACATAAATTCTATTTACTGCCTATATAAATAGGATGGCAGGTCAGTTGTTTTCAGTTGACTGATGCGACTCTCTGAATCTAAATTATACACTTACACATATTAAAGTTAGGGGTTCTTTTGGGCTAGCACTCGGTGGAATTCGCGTGTTCGTGTGTGGATACCGTTAGAGGAAACCTGCGTTGGTTTCTTAGTGTCCCGATCGTTCAACCACAACAGTTCTTAAAAGGTACGATTCTAAACACCCTATGGTGTGGTTGTTTAATTAAATACATCATTGGATCCGATTGGGTTTTGTATTTAGAAAAGTTTTCTAAATTTTGTAACCGTCTTATTTATTTTTCCGCTGCGTTTTAACGGTTATGAATCGCATCAAACCCCAACACTCCCTAATGAGGTCTATCACTCTATCATGAACCTCAAAAGCTCAAAAGCCATGTAGGACACAATCTATGTTCAATATAAAGGTACTGCTGACGTACAAGAATCCAGAAGAATAAATCTGGTAAGACAGTACGAAAGCTTCATTTGTGGTAAGAATGAAACTCTCTTTAAAGTTCACCAACGTTTTAAATGTTTAATCATTGACTTAAAAACTGTTGGTAAGACCTACACAAACTCCGAGATCCTGACAAAGTTCTTGGAATGTTTTCCTGAAAGTTGGGACAATTATTCCACGTGTCTTAAACTCTCAAAGGATCTGAAATTCATGACCTTAAGTACTCTTATTGGCACTATGCTCAATCATGAGCAGTCGTGTCAACTTAAGAAGAATCTTATAAAAGATTCCAAAAGCACACCTGTTGCTTTACTCTCTTCAGAGTTAATGCCCACTCAGCGATCTTCTGTCACTATCACTCAGTTGGAATCTAACTCTGATGATTCATCAGATGTTGATCCTTCAGAGCTTGATGAATCTCTGGGACTCCTAACAAATTCTTTCAGTAGATTCGCTAGAAAGAGTAATTTCAAAAGAGCTAAACCTCTCACCATCACTGACAAGCCAAAATCATCTCCTGTTGATAAGGCCACTGCTACTTGCAATAACTGTGAGAAAATAGGTCACTTTGCTAGTGAGTGCAGGTCAAAGAAAGTTTTCAAACCTTCTTCATCCCTCAAGAAATCCTCTACTTCTAAGAGTAGAGATGACAAATACCTTAAGCTCAAAGAAAAGTATGAAAGCTGAAAAGCTACAAGAGAAAAGGTAAAGGTCTGATCACTGAAGAACACGATTGGGCTGAATCTGATGAAGAATCAGATCTTGATGAAGAAGATGAGGCCATCTCTGTCTTATGGCCGAAATCGAAGAAGTAAAGGAAGAACCAGCTGAAATTCCCTCTATTTTTACTTCTCAAGTATCAACTTCCTTTCCTTCTCCAGCTATCATTGACACTGATAAACTTGGAGCTATTGATATGCTGAAAATTGATTTATATGACGCCCTGAATGGCAAGACCACAGCTGAAAATCAAAATCTAGATTTAACTGAACAACTTAAAAATTTCCATATAAAAATTCAAGAACTTTTAAAAATCGAAGAAAATCTGAAAGATCAGGTCTATGTAAATCAAGATGTCAAGATGCAACAGATGGGCAGATGCATCCTGAGGCTGATTCACTCAAACTCAACCCTCCTCAAAGTTTGTCACTATAATGGGTTGTCTCCTATCAAAACCCACAGATTCTCTTGGCTGAAACATCTGAAGAAAAGCAAAAGTGCCTGAAAGATAAAGTTCTTCAACACATCAACAGGCTGCTGATCAAAATGAAGAATCCTCAAGCCAGACACAAGTTTCAACTCGCCCCTCCAAAGATGCAAGTAATATTCATTCTGTTCATATTGTTTATACTGTTTATACTTCTTTCCTTTTCCTTTCAATTATTTGTACAGCTATACCTTTTTATTTTTTCTTATATGTAAATATCATATATACATACACAAAAAAAAATGGACTGTGTGAAAAAGAACCCAAAAGAGTAAAGAAGGGTCAACATGCATTATTCACTGTCTTACTCATGTTTTTCTAAGTATGGATGTCATCATCAAATAGGGGGAGATTGTTGGGTCATCAAGATTTGAAGATGACCTCATGATCTCCTTTTATACTTTGAAAAACATTTTATACTTAGAGAATTTTAGAGAAATTTTGGATGCATGGTTCTTTGTAATGGCTTGTACAAGATATCAAATGTTTGGTGAAGTCAAAGATCAACCAAAGTCAAGATTAAAGATTCTCTCATTGTGGAAGTGAAAGATCTTTTCTCAAACATACAAGTCATTGTTCACCGAAATTGTTCTCACAATTTCGGTGGACATATCTCCACCGAAACTTCTCTTTATTTCGGC
The DNA here is from genome assembly GCA_033807775.1 of Saussurea involucrata. Taxonomy (NCBI): domain Eukaryota; kingdom Viridiplantae; phylum Streptophyta; class Magnoliopsida; order Asterales; family Asteraceae; genus Saussurea; species Saussurea involucrata. Next base: position 83,009,637 of record CM066323.1, on the reverse strand, counting down.
CAAGAAGTCTCAAAGAAGTTTTCTCCAAAGATGATGTCACATATCCCAAAGATGATGTCACATATCTCAAAGATGTGTCACATATCACAAGGCTATCATCGGTGGGATCTCAAAGAAATCTCAAAGAAGCTTTCTCCAAAGATGATGTCACATATCCCAAAGATGATGTCACATATCTCAAAGATGTGTCACATATCCCAAATGACATTTCGGTGGAACCTCAAAGAAGCTTCAAAGATGTTTTCTCCAAAGATGTGTCACATATCCCAAGCTTCCTTCGGTGGTGCAATATTTAGAAGACAAATTGAGAAGATATTTTCTACATGGATAAAGTGACATTTTGTCTTATTATCCATTTCCATGCAAAGCTCTTTTCTCATGCATGGGCTCTTCTGACTGTACCTTGTAAAAGGTGACAAGGACTTCACAACTTTCCAGAAGTCAACATCCTCAGCAAGTGTGAAGATGACAAGTGTCCCAAGCATTCAATGCTTGCACACTCCTTGTCACTATAAAAGGAAGAGCTCTCCATACAGAAAACACACACATCTTGAGAGACTTTGAAGATGACTGTGAGCTCTTGATATTCTACGCAAACTGGAAGAATTCTCTAAGTGCAAGAATTTCCAGTTTGCTTGAAAAACTTTATAGCTTTGTTCTAAGTGTTCTTAGTTATTTTGTTGTATACTTTGTGTAAGATTGTTAGAATAGTTTATCTGTTCTTTTCCGCAACAGTCTTAAGTTTTCTATGTGTAATTCTTGTTGAAAGATTTTCAATAAAAGAATTAAAATTGTGAAAATTTTGAGTATTGTATTCAACCCCCCCCTTCTACAATACTTGTTATAGCCATCTGGGACTAACAAGTGGTATCAGAGCAGAAAGTTTAATTCCATAAACTTGATCTGCGATGGCTGCCTCTTCTTCTTCTACTGTTGAAAACTCTTTTCAAAATAACTTTTCTGAAAATGGCTCCATTTCAAAACCTCCTAAGTTCAATCCCAACAACTTCTCTTTGTGGAAAAGCCGCATGATGTTGTTCATGGAAGGAGTGGATACTAGATATCCAACCATTCTCCAAGAGGGACCCTTTATCCCCAGAGTTTGGGCTCGCTATGAAACGCAGAGGCCTGGTAAAGAAACCATGGAAAAAGATAATTCTGATGATTCGTCTGATGAAGAAAAATCTGCTGCTACTGGTCGTTACATTCTTAAAAATCCTAAGAAATATACTGATGAGGAAAAACGACTTGTGTCTCTTGATTCTAAAGTTAGAACTATCATTGCTCTCTCTCTTCCTGATGAAGTGTACCACTCTCTGGTAAATCTCTCTACTGCCAAAGAGATGTGGTCCACTCTGTGTGTTTTATACGAAGGTTCAAATGAAGTTAAAAAGAGCAGAAAGATTGCTCTTGTTAGAAATTATGAACTCTTTGCTCTTGAAAAAGGAGAATCTCTTCCTAGCTTCTATAATCGCTTCAACTCTCTTTTAAATGATCTTAAGTTGTTGGGCAGAGTCTATGATAATGAGGAAGTCTTGTGCAAGTTCATGGATTGTCTTCCAGATTTTTGGGAAAATATATGTACTTGCATCAAAACTACCAAGGACCTTGAGTTCATGCCCTTGACCGTTCTTTATGGAACTCTTTTCAACTATGAGCAGACGAAACTGCATAAGTTTATAAAGAACTCTTCTCTAGCTCTCCTAAGTGACTCTTCCAAAAAGACTAAGTGTTTTCCAAAAATCACCTACCCATCTGACTCTGACCATAATAGTCAAGAAGATCCCAATGATCATTCAGAAGCATATCTTAGTGATGCTAAGGATGAATGTGAGGAAACTTCAGCTGATAAATTATCTGATGAAATGGCCATGTTGGATGGGTATTCTAAATCCAAATCTCATCTCTCTTCTCAAAAATCTAAGTTTGGTAGAAAATCATCCTCTTCTCTCTCCAAACACTCTTGTTTGGACAAATCTAATGAGGAATGTTTTAACTGTGGTAAAAAGGGTCATTTTGCTTCTGAGTGTAAAAGTAAACATTTTGAAAGACCCAGAACTGCTTCCTCAGGCCGATTTTCCTCAAAATCGGAAAGATCCAAATTTGATTCCCAAAAGTTCAGCCAACACCTCTCTTCTGCAAATTCTGACCGGGCTGAAAGATACAAGGAAAAATACAAGAGAGAAAAGGAAAGAAATGAAAGACTTGTCAGAAGAGGAAAGGGTATGCCTGCTAAATATTATGATTTGGCAGATGAACCCACATCTGAAAGCGAATGACTCCTCAACTGCTCTTGTATCAGCTAAGTGCTTCTTCTACTCTTCACAGGTACATACTATGTGTTTTATCTATCTTTTATGAATTCTCTTATTTCAAACTCTTTTGCTATGTGTCCATAATTTCTGCCATCACATCTGAAAACATAAATTTTGGAAATTTTATTTGGCCAGTCTCTGGGTGTTATTTCTTTCTTAAAAAGAAATCCTCCAAAATTTTTCCAAAAATAACTTTATGACTTCTCATACCGATTTTCTTCTTAAATCTGTGAGTTTCAAAATGTCCAATTCAAAAGAAAGGATTTATGTACTCCCAATTTTTGAAATAGGAATTCTATGTGATGCACCCCCATTCTTTGTTATCTCTTCAAAATCTTTGAGCAAAAGTTAGGAAAAATGTCAAGTTTCTAAAAGGAACTCTCTTTATAGAAAATGCTATATCTGTGGTGATATTTCTCATTTTGCCAAAGACTGTGTGAAATAAAGAATTATTCTGAGTGATATAAATTCTTTTCATTCTTTTTCTTCTAACCCAAAAGGACCCACCTTCAAAATGGGTACCTGGAAATTAAATTCTTTGTGATTGCAGATTTTGAGCTGGGCAGATGGATCTATGTGAACAAGTGAGAAAGTTGACAAAACCTTAGAATTCTTTACTCTCATGACATCATAAGCATGTTGATGTCATTCTCATGACATCACCATCTCCAATCTCTTAAAATTCCATTTCTTTTCTAAACCTCACCACCGAAATTTTCCTTAACCACCAAACCAAAACCATATCCCACCATACTTTTCTTCCCATCATATGTTTTGCCTCCTCGATCGGTGGTACCCCTCAAATTCGGTGGAACCCTTCAAATTCGGTGGTGAAACCCTACTAAATTCGGTACAATCCTTCAAACTCCTCGGTGGAATCCTCACACCGATCCACCACCGAGTCTACACCGACCCACACCGATTCCACACCGAATCTCCACCGATCCACCACCTCAAATCCCTCCACCGATCCACCACCTCAAATCCCTCCACCGATCCACCCACTACAAACTCTTCTACAGATGTCACCCCAAATCCTCAAACTCAATCTTTTTGGGTCATCAAAATTGGAAGATGAAATTCCAATCTTTTCTTCACTTTGAAGATTTTCTCCATAATGTCTTAGAAGTTTTCCGTCAACCTCTTCAAGAAATTACACCGAATTTTTGTCTAACTCTTGCAAATTTTCGGTGGGAATGATTTTTTTTCTCAAAAAAAAAAAAAAAATCCTACCGATTTTCCACCGAAAATTCTACCGAAATAGCCTATTTTCGGTGGATACTCCTTCATTTTCGGTGGAAAAGCAAAAAAAAAAAAAAAAAAATTACTACTGATTTTCCACCGAAAATCCTACCGAAAATAGCCAATTTTCGGTGGATTCTCCTTAATTTTCGGTGGAAAGGCAAAAAAAAAAATCTACTGATTTTCAATCGAAAATCCTACCGAAAATTGCCAATTTTCGGTGGGATCTCCTTAATTTTCGGTGGGAAAGTTTAAAAAAAAAAAAAAATCTACTGATTTTCCACCGAAAATCCTACCGAAATTGCCAATTTTCGGTGGGATCTCCTTAATTTTCGGTGGGAAAGTTTAAAAAAAAAAAAAATCTACTGATTTTCCACCGAAAATTGCCAATTTTCGGTGGGATCTCCTTAATTTTCGGTGGGAAAGTTAAAAAAAAAAAATATAGTCTTGGTTCTGGCCGATCTTTTCATTTTCTCTTGGTGTTTTTCCTACGTCGGCCACTGAGGGGGAGAATTCATCTGAGGGGGAGCAACATAAACCCTCATTACTCATATACAGCGACCAACTTGAAAAAATGAGGAAATCGACGGACCGGTCAAGGGGGAGCACTTCAGTCCGGACGGATCTAACTGAGGGGGAGTAACACAAAGACCGACTGATCTAACTGAGGGGGAGCAAATAAAAGACAAGTTGATGATGCTAAACAGGAAAAGATGTCAAGATGCAACAGATGGGCAGATGCATCCTGAGGCTGATTCACTCAAACTCAACCCTCCTCAAAGTTTGTCACTATAATGGGTTGTCTCCTATCAAAACCCACAGATTCTCTTGGCTGAAACATCTGAAGAAAAGCAAAAGTGCCTGAAAGATAAAGTTCTTCAACACATCAACAGGCTGCTGATCAAAATGAAGAATCCTCAAGCCAGACACAAGTTTCAACTCGCCCCTCCAAAGATGCAAGTAATATTCATTCTGTTCATATTGTTTATACTGTTTATACTTCTTTCCTTTTCCTTTCAATTATTTGTACAGCTATACCTTTTTATTTTTTCTTATATGTAAATATCATATATACATACACAAAAAAAAAATGGACTGTGTGAAAAAGAACCCAAAAGAGTAAAGAAGGGTCAACATGCATTATTCACTGTCTTACTCATGTTTTTCTAAGTATGGATGTCATCATCAAATAGGGGGAGATTGTTGGGTCATCAAGATTTGAAGATGACCTCATGATCTCCTTTTATACTTTGAAAAACATTTTATACTTAGAGAAATTTAGAGAAATTTTGGATGCATGGTTCTTTGTAATGGCTTGTACAAGATATCAAATGTTTGGTGAAGTCAAAGATCAACCAAAGTCAAGATTAAAGATTCTCTCATTGTGGAAGTGAAAGATCTTTTCTCAAACATACAAGTCATTGTTCACCGAAATTGTTCTCACAATTTCGGTGGACATATCTCCACCGAAACTTCTCTTTATTTCGGCCAAGAAGTCTCAAAGAAGTTTTCTCCAAAGATGATGTCACATATCCCAAAGATGATGTCACATATCTCAAAGATGTGTCACATATCACAAGGCTATCATCGGTGGGATCTCAAAGAAATCTCAAAGAAGCTTTCTCCAAAGATGATGTCACATATCCCAAAGATGATGTCACATATCTCAAAGATGTGTCACATATCCCAAATGACATTTCGGTGGAACCTCAAAGAAGCTTCAAAGATGTTTTCTCCAAAGATGTGTCACATATCCCAAGCTTCCTTCGGTGGTGCAATATTTAGAAGACAAATTGAGAAGATATTTTCTACATGGATAAAGTGACATTTTGTCTTATTATCCATTTCCATGCAAAGCTCTTTTCTCATGCATGGGCTCTTCTGACTGTACCTTGTAAAAGGTGACAAGGACTTCACAACTTTCCAGAAGTCAACATCCTCAGCAAGTGTGAAGATGACAAGTGTCCCAAGCATTCAATGCTTGCACACTCCTTGTCACTATAAAAGGAAGAGCTCTCCATACAGAAAACACACACATCTTGAGAGACTTTGAAGATGACTGTGAGCTCTTGATATTCTACGCAAACTGGAAGAATTCTCTAAGTGCAAGAATTTCCAGTTTGCTTGAAAAACTTTATAGCTTTGTTCTAAGTGTTCTTAGTTATTTTGTTGTATACTTTGTGTAAGATTGTTAGAATAGTTTATCTGTTCTTTTCCGCAACAGTCTTAAGTTTTCTATGTGTAATTCTTGTTGAAAGATTTTCAATAAAAGAATTAAAATTGTGAAAATTTTGAGTATTGTATTCAACCCCCCCCCCTTCTACAATACTTGTTATAGCCATCTGGGACTAACAAAAGATCACTGAGATAATCGGTGCTCAGATTCCTACAGATAACAGAAGTGGTCTTGGTTATAATGCTAACGCTGAAGAACCAACCAAAGATCGTTCCATGCTTAAGTTTGGAATGTTCGTCTCTTCTATCCCTGACACCTCATCATCTCAGTGCTCTTCTTCTAATAATCCAATTCCTGAGGAAAAATCCACTTTAAGCCCCAAACTTAAAGATAAAGGAAAATCTATTTTTTAAAAACCTCAGAAGGGTACCAATGTGCCAAAGCTGAAAAATTCTAAATCTTCAACTAATTAACCCTCTACTTCAAAGAACAAGATCCCTGGACATGTTCAACGATCTACTCCAAGAATGAAGGTTGATATTGTTGGCAAGAAATTTGAAGAACCAAAGGTTCCTCCGATCTCCAATGCCAAAGGCATTCTTGGTACAGGCCCTGCCTATTTAAAATTTTCAAATGCTAATGCCTATGGTCCTAAAGCTACCTTTAGCTATAGGAAATGTTACCACTGCGGACTTACTAATCACATTGCTAGGTAGGGGCCCCACAACCACCAAAGCTGAGAAATCAGCTAAGGTGAAGATAAATGCCTCCAAGGCAAAGAAGATCATCCCTGGTGAAAACCAAGCAAAGGTGAAAAATACCACTGAGGTTTAGAAAGTAACCAAAGTGAAGATTACCATTGACGCTGAGTCATCAAATGATGTGAAGACCGCTGATCCTTCCACTTCCTCTTCCACTAACAAGTGTGGACCCATTGTAAAGTGCGTACCAATTTCAAACTAATCTTCCTTTGTTTACAGGTCTCGAAGGGTATCTGATATCTCGATAGTGGATGCTCTCGACACATGATTGGAAAAAGAAACCTGCTCACTGAATATAAGAGAAAGGTCCCTCATTGACCTTTGGTGGAAATGGAAAAGGCTATACCCGAGGGTTTGGTGTACTTTCTAATGGTACAACTACCTTCAGAAGAGTCGCTTACGTAGAAAGACTGAAGCACAATCTTCTTAGCATCAGTCAACTATGTGATAAGGACTATAAAGTTTGCTTCACTAAGGAAGCATGCTTTGTCACGAATAAGAAAGAAAAGATTGCTCTCAGTGGTTATCGTTTGGAAAATGTTTATGTCATAAACATGGACTCAACAACCATTGAGAACATTTGTTTTCTCTCTAAAGCCTCATCTGATGTCAACTAGCTATGGCATAAGAGGCTCTCTCATCCAAACTTCAAGACGCTGAACACTCTCTCCTTCAAAGAACTAGTCACTGGCTTACCTCATCACTCATACGCTAAGGAATCTCTCTGTTCATCGTGTGAAAAAGGAAAACAAACAAAAGCTAGTTTCAATTCGAAACAAGTGTCTTCAGTGACAAATCCTCTTCAGCTCCTCCACATGGATTTATTTGGCCCTGTCAATATACAATCCATCGTTGGAAAGAAATATACTCTGGTCATAGTAGATGAATTCTCTCGCTATACCTGGGTCATGTTCCTCCGTGCAAAGAATGACACCTCAGAAGAACTCATCTCATTTGTCAGGAAAATGGAAGTCCTGAACAATACGACCGTTCGCTCAATAAGGAGTGATTATGGAACTGAATTAAAAAATAGTTCCCTTAATAAATTCTTTGAGAGCAAGGGCATTTCTCACAACTTCTTTGCAGTGAGAACTCCTCAGCAGAATGGTGTCGCTGAAAGAAGAAACAGGACGATCATCGAAGCAGCCAGATCTATGCTCAGCGATTCTCATCTTCCAACTCAATTCTAGGCAGAAGCTGTCAACACTGCCTGTTTCACTCAGAATAGGTCGCTGATCGTCAAAAGATTCAACAAAACGGCCTATGAACTTTTCCATGGGATAAAACCATCTATCAGCTTTCTTCACATCTTTGGTTGTCAATGATTCATCTTAAACAACAGAGATTCTCTTGGAAAGTTCGATCCCAAAGCTGACGACGGAATTTTCTTACGATACTCTTCAGTGTCCAAAGCCTTTAGAGTCTTCAACAAAAGAAGACAAACTGTAGAAGAAACCATTCATGTCACCTTTAATCAATCCCGTTCAGCAAACTCTAGACCAAATGCTGAAAACGAAGAACTGAACCAGTGGATGATTTCTCATTATGGGGAATCATAAGCTAATCTTAACCCTGACTCTCAGGTCAACAACCCAATCGATGATGATGATCCTATCAGCATTCCAAGCGTGCAATCAAGTGAAGCTGAATCCTCCTCTTGGGAATCAGCTATCCCCATTAACCATTTGCCTCCTTTTGAACCCTCAACTTCTGAAATCCCATCAACTTCTCAACAATCAGTGAATGAAATTTCATCTGAGCTTCAACAAATCTTGCCTGGTATACCTGAATCTACTGCTGCTGAAGCCTCTTCTTCAGCATCTCCAGAAGTTCCATCTGAGTCAGTGATTCAAGCTCCTGCTTAGCGATGGACCTTAAATCACCCAATTGATCAAATTCTTGGCAATCCAAACGCAGGTATTCAGACTCGACGAAGTTCAGGTAACATATGTCTATTTGTTAATTTAATTTCTCTGATTGAACCAAAGAAAGTTGATGATGCCCTCAGAGATCCAAACTGGGTCAGCGCTATGCAAGAAGAGCTAACTGAATTTGAAAGAAACAAAGTTTGGAATCTTGTTCCCAGACCATCTGACAAAACAGTGATAGGTACTAAATGGGTTTATATAAACAAGTTAGATGAGTTTGGTACTGTAACCCGCAACAAAGCTAGACTAGTTGCTCAGGGATACAGACAAGAGGAAGGCATAGACTATGATGAAACTTTTTCCCTAGTGGCAAGACTCGAAGCAATTCGACTCTTCTTAGCCTATGCAGTTCACAAAGACTTCAAACTTCATCAAATGGATGTCAAGTCAACATTTCTCAATGGAAAGCTGAATGAAGAAATCTACGTCGAACAATCATTCGCTGATTCTAAGCATCCAAGTTATGTCTATAAACTGGATAAGGCTCTCTATGGCTTAAAGCAAGCACCTCGTGCATGTTATGACACTTTATCCTCTTTTCTTCTCACTGAAAAATTTGAACGTGGTAAAATCGATAATACTCTATTTTTCAGAAAGGTTAAATGTCATATTATTCTTGTTCAAATATATATCGATGACATTATATTTGGTTCTACTAACCCATCTCTATCTTACAGCGAGTCGTCCTGATATCATATATTCTACTTGTCTTTGTGCACGATATCAACTTGAACCCAAAGAATCTCATTTGATCGCTGTAAAGCGAGTTTTCAGATATTTGAAGGGTACACCTAACCTAGGTCTTTGGTATCCCAAAGACTCAAGGTTCGATCTAACTGCCTATTCAGATAGTGACTTTGCAGGTTGCAAATTGGATAGAAAAAGCACCACAGGTGGCTGTCAGCTCCTGGGTGGAAAGCTGGTAAGTTGGACAAGCAAGAAGCAAAACTCAGTGTCCACTTCTACCGTTGAAGCTGAGTATGTAGCCGCTGGAAGTTGTTGTGCTCAGGTCTTAAGGATGAGAAATCAGCTATTAGACTATGACCTTCAACTATCCAAAATTCCCATCTATTGCGACAGCACTAGTGCCATCGCTATAGCAAACAATCCAGTGCTACACTCAAAGACAAAACACATCGAAATCAGATATCATTTTATCAGAGATCATGTGATGAATGGAGATATAGAACTTCATTTTATTCCAACTGATTTTCAGTTAGCTGATCTTTTACCAAACCTCTTGATAAGACAAGAGCTTGGAGTACTGATCTTTGAAGAATAACTCTTCAGTGGTTATGCATTGGGTCAGTGATAAAATTCTATCTCTCTTATTCATCATCAAATATCTGAATAAATGTTCACTGATACTAAGGTATGTTTCCCTATCCTTAAAACCCTGAAGTTTACTTCAGTAAGATGTACTTCAAACCTAAAATTGGTCACTGACATTTTCCTATCAGTGATCTATTTTTGAAATAACATAAAATTCTCCCACTGACATTTCTCATCAGTGATTCTTCAATAAACAAAATCGTCCCTGAAATTATTCAAACTATCAAGGTTGCCTTTTGAAAATGAAAAGACAGTTTTATCTGTGACGTCATCAAACGGATAAACCATGGCACGACTTTTTGTCTGACACGTTCGTCCGTTAGAATTCTTGACCAATACGCTTCGTGGGACGTGTCACAAGTCATGATGAGTATTTTTCCCGCTCATCAAATCTTTCTCTCTCCTCTCACTATATAAACTCTTCATGTTTATATTTTTACCTTTTACGCGCACGTATCTCTCTCAAGCAAGAAATTACCTTTGCATTCTGTGCTCTCGGATTAATTTGAAACCTACGACTAAGTTCATCCCAAACTTCATCAAAACAGGTTCATATTTCTTTCTCATTTCCTTCTTTCATCTTCTTAAACATGTTTTTGATCTAACTTCTTGTTTTTAAAGATCAAAACATACGTTTTTTAAGAAATCATCTTCTTCATGATTTTCTGAACAAAACTTGAAATCCAGTTTTTCTTAAAGTTTAAAACAAATCTTCAACTTTCTTCTTCTTCTTCATAGGTTTTTCCAGAATCCTTCCTAAAAAGGAAACTGGAAAACTATGTTTTCTACCTAGTTTTGGTCTTTTCAAAACTAGAAAACACATTTTTAGTCTCTTTTTCTCAAAAAGGAAACTGAAAACCCCTAAAACACTCTTATTTTGGAAATCTTTCCTAACTAAGAAAGCCCTTTCTTTCTTCTATTTTTGGTTGATATTTTTTCAGAAATGGCATCTGCTGCACTCAAAACCGCTGTCACCATGAAGAAATCCCAAAATATGGCAGGTGAGCTAAACCAGATCTTCTTCAGCTCAAAAAACCATTTGGCACTCCTTGACTTTCGCAAAAAGAAACCCTGCACCCATCTCGCTGAAGCTGTAACATTCCTGAAAAACTCTCCCATCTACACTGCCATCACCATCGCTCCTCCTGCACACCGCAACCTACTCCAACAATTCTGGTATACCGCTGAGAAAACCACCCAGACCACTCTCTCTGGAAAACAGATCACTGTGATCGGTTTCAAACCAAATTTGGCCAAGGCTTCATCACTGCCAACGGCATCCGCACCACCCTAAACCTACCCGTCGCTCCATTCGAATCTCTGCCTAACGATGAATATGAACTCATCGCCTTCCTTGATCTCATGAAGTATTCATGGGACAGGAAGCCCCACATGCACTGACGAAGACGACAAGAAACTGACGAAGATACTCAAGGCAAAGATGCCCGTCGTTTGGGTAAAAATCCACACCTCACGACCGACGAAGAAAAATGAACATGACATTTATATAAGACAAATCTTGTATTAAGATAAGGTCCTACAGACTACTTACGACTACATCCTCTATCGTACATTTCGACGATGGACGTAAGATGCTTACGATCGACAATCATGACTCCGAGACGGTCGTACGACCATACTAACCGTTAGCAGTCAACAACCGTTTTCTTTGTTTCATTAATGCAGGTCTGGAGCAATCATTGCCCAACGACCATAACGGAAGAGCCATTAATGATAATTAAGGACCAAACTGTAACACCCTAAAAATCAGGGCAAATTTAAACCTGAATTAAACGGGTTTACATAACTAATATCCATAACATAAACGTTCGTAACTAGTGAAAATAATGACAAGAGTTAATTTTTACATCAACTTGACGTCACCATAAACTCTTCACTCATCCCATTACTTCCCTGAGCTCATACCTGGTAAGAAAATATAATTTGAAACGATTAGGCTAACGCCTAGTGAGAACATTCAGTTTCAAAATAATACTTTTAAATGAATGTAAACAAGGTTTATCATCTTGACTTACACTCGTTCTTACTATACTCGTACTCATCTCATAATTACAGAATCATACTCAATTCCATGAGTATGACTATCATCCGAAAAGTCATAACACCAAATTCAAAACCTACTATGAATCATTACGGATTCTAGTTTATCGATCAAGCCTAAAGACTTATATTCAATCGTTCATACCTTCTCCTTAGAATGGAAGCAGAAATAGCACTTTTGTATTGCCTATTTCTAATCCGCCGAAAATACATGAAAACAACACTTACTCTTCGTCTAATTCATATTTCCACATCTCAAATACGAATAACAACTCTGCTTTGTCTATTCAATCAATCAACCTGAATAGCAGTTATGCTTTTGCCTATTCAACCGTTCCTATATGAATAGTAATTATGTATTACCTATTCAATCATTCAACATGAATAGCAATTCTACTTTGCCTATTCATTTCATTCCTAATTAACATGAATATGACTAACACTAAGTCAGTCATGATATCATGTTCCAGAGCCGCACTACGAATCTCCACGGATTCTAGATTAATGCTCATATCCAAGAAATCGCAATTACACATGCCCATTTCTTCTCGTATCATGTCCCAGAGCCGCACTACGAATCTCCATGGATTCAAGATTAATGCTCATATCCAAGAAATCGCAATTACACATGCCCATTTCTTCTCGTATCATGTCCCAGAGCCGCACTACGAATCTCCATGGATTCTAGATTAATGCTCATATCCAAGAAATCGCAATTGCACATGCCCATTTCTTGGAATGGAAGTAGAGATTACAATTACACATGCCAATCTCTTCTCTTCCTTAGAAACATGGAATTACGATTAGCGTCACGCCTATTCCACGTGATTACAAAACACTAGTACTTATGGATCCATTACATTTATTCGTACTCGTGCAGGTTATTACTTAAAATAGATTTATCATAACATTCAGTAGGAGCAAATCATATTTATACCACCTAGATTCCTCATATCCTCTAGTATGAGCAAATCTCCTTTATAGATCTCTCATATAATTCAATATAAGCAAATCAGATTTAATACGTCAATTTCTCATAGCTTAAGTCTAACAATTAATATCATCACTCACGATCCTTGATATAATTATTATTGTAACTCACTTGCCCATTAGATCCCAATAGTTAAAACTTGTATAAACGACCATCCAAAATTCATTCAAAACATTTCATTATAAAATGCACCTTACCATAATTTAAAACATTATAAAAAGGGTAAGATAAGAATGAACTCACCTGATAGTAGTCGCGTCACTCTTACTTTATTTCCTTAAAATCGTATGAATTTCCGTCACCAACTTCACAGAGATCTGAAATACCCATATACATATTGTACTCGTATTAATCTATTGTATAGGACCCTTTAAAGATTAAGAATCCTAAATATCCAAAATTCACGATTCTTATCCCAACCCATTAACTGCGATAACCCTTGTCGCAACACATAGTACTTATCGCAACCCACTGTTGCGATATCCCATCTTATCGCAACCAACTATTGCGACAAGCATCTTATCGCAACCAACTGTTGCGATACACATCTCATTGCAACCAACTGTTGCGATACAACCTACTTGTCGCAACCCAAGGTTGCGACATTCATAACTATCGCAACTCCTCATAACTATCGCAACTAACTGCTGCGATATTCATAACTGTCTCAACCAACTAAAAAGCGTATTTTAGCCAAAACTAACACTTTTAAGCCATAATAAATTCCACAAACTTGCAGATATGCTTAGGGTTACCAGTAAAACATATTTATCAGTTCAGGTTCTTCATACCTTTCAATACTCTATAACCCAAATTTTAACCCAATAATATTCATCTCTAAAAACACATAAACATAACAAGGTTGTGATTATAACATACCTTTGCTTTCAATCAATTGATGTACTTAATCCCTTGCTAAAATCCAGTTTCCTTCTTCCTCTTCTCTTACGGTTCTCTCTCTCTCTCTCTCTTGTTCTTGCCGAAAAACACACACACACACACACACTTAAGATGTTAAATGCTCAATTGTGAGACACGTCACCCTCCTTAATCAAATGGGGCGGTGGTGGTGATTAGTTTAATCACATTAACCAAACAAACCCCAATCTTCTATTTAATGGCAAAACATACCCTTTAACTTATAAATTAAAATTAAAGTTTACCCCTTAACTCATAATTCCGAAAAAACAAATAACGTAACTTATTCGAGGTTAAACTCTAAAATTAACCTATCACATAATAAATCATGACTTATCAAATAATTATTCTCAAATTATTTAATAAACCCAAACGTAAATCTTTATAAAAAATCGAGATGTTACAATAAGAATGAACTCACATCGAGATCCCACATCGGCTAGGAGGGGGAACGAAGTCCTCCTTATAAGGGTGGATGGATACCTTCCTTGCATGAGGCCTTTTGCCTGTCACTGGGTGCGGTATGGGTGCGTCCCGTGTATGCCTGTGCGGGCAGGAACAAAAACCGTGAGCGGTACCGACATGCTGTTATGCATAGGGTATGCACAAAGCGGACAATATCGTGTACGGTGGGCTGGGGATGTTACAAAATGGTATCAGAGCCGGTCACCGGGTCGATGTGTCAGCGAGGACGCTGATCCCACATAGTTGGGTGGATTGTGAGATCCCACATCGGCTAGAAGGGGGAACGAAGTCCTCCTTATAAAGGTGGATGGATACCTTCCTTGCATGAGGCCTTTTGCCTGTCACTAGGTGCGGTCTGGGTGCGTCCCGCGTATGCCTGTGCGGGCAGGAACAAAACCGTGAGCGATACCGGCATGCTATTATGCAGAGGGTATGCGCAAAGCGGACAATATCGTGTACGGTGGGTTGGGGATGTTACACAAACAGCGGTTACAACAAATCATCAAGACACATTGATTGCCGCCCAAAAGCTATATAAACGAAGGCTTTCACCACACTTCGGACAGAGTTCTGGAGATACAACAATTTTTTCACATAGAGAAATCATCATATCATTCGAGCAATATTATTTACGCAAGCTACTCGCGACAACAGTTTCTTACGCACGATATTGCACTGTTACTCACGACGCACGACATTAGTTTACGATTAAGTTTACTTTTATTCTTATTGTAACCTATTGTACTCACGACTCTTGTTACTAAAGGGCGTCGTCCCTGTTTGACGACCATAGTGCACCGTCAACTTCTATAGTCGGTCGCGGTTTTTACCCTCGGTGGGGTTTTTCGCGTCACCAAATTTCTTTGTCTTATTTACTTTCCATCGACGATCGTATTGTTTGTCTTGAGATCCTTTTATTTAGTTGTTAAAGCTCCACATCGACCTTAAGTTATCCTTTGGGTGATTTTTGGCATTAACAGTTTGGCGCCCACCGTAGGCCCCATCTAGAGAAAATCTCAGACCAAACATACATCGTTCTAACAATCTTGTGAAGTTTGTTGTTTCCAGGAAAATGGCAGCTCAGCAAGATCCAATCGCCCAGTTACACATGGAATTGAATGCTGCAAGAAACCAGGTCAATGCCTTAGGTGAGCGGAACCGAAAGGCAACTGAAGAAATTGCTTCCCTAAGGAATCCAGCGATAGGCAACCCCTCCGGGCCTCAGAACGGTACGGGGCCTCAGAACGGTCCGCGGCCTCCTTTTGGTGTGCCTTTCGTATGACCGCCACTCCCGACAGGTCCGAGGCCATTTGTCGGCGTTTCCTTCTCGGAACAATTTCCCCCGCAGCACTTAAGGCCGCCCCCATTGTACAACGGAGCCATGCCTTACCACATCCCGACGATCCCTCAACCAACGATGATAGTTCCCATGAACTTCCCCCTCAACGGAGAAAGTGACGGTTCGTCGTACAGAAATGGTTTCCATACGACAGTCGACATGACGTCTCAGGATTCGGAAGTTATCCCTCCAACTGCTGCATTGCTTAATTCAGATGACCCAGTCGCTCGATGATTCAGGCTTCTGGAAGAACAAAATGAAAAGATGATATCTCTGCTCTCAAAATGTCCTAGTGTTGCTGTCCCCGTTGATATCAAGACCCGCTCGGGATTCCAAGCATCCCCTTTCGTCGACGAGATTGCAACTGTCGACGTCCCAAAGAAATACAATATTCCTAATTTTACGCCCAAATATTCAGGAATAACTGACCCGACAGAACACATCGCTCAGTATAAGCAATTGATGTGGACCGCATCGATCCCACATCAATACCAAGAAGTATGCATGTGAAAAAGTTTTGGTGCGACACTTACAGGTGCTGCTCTCCAAAGGTTGATCAACCTCAAACCTAAGTCCATCGGCAACTTTGCGGAGTTGGTCAACCAGTTTTCACAACAATTCGCCAACAGTCACAAGATGGAGAAGCAGACCAACGACCTATACTACGTCACCCAAAAAGCTGGAGAATCCATCCGCAGTTACTTCAATCGTTTCAATGCAGAAATGATCAATATCCGAAACCGCGATGTCAAAACCGTGATCGAGGCCTACAAGCGAGGTCTCGATGACGACAACTCAAGATTATACGTCGATCTTACAAAATATCTGCCAGAGAACTTTGAAGACGTCCGAGCTAGAACACTGGCGTACATGAGAGTAGAAGACGATGCGACTTTCCGTCGTAAGCATTCAAGTGACAAAAAATCACTTGGGATAAAGAAACCTGGTTTCAAACCCAAGGCAAACGTCAAAACAGAGCCCACGCGCCAGATATCGAACGTTCAGTTCGAAAAGAAGAATACCATTCCTACGACGAAATTTCCTTAATACCCTAAGATTTCTTCTTATGGATTCAAGGGCACTTCAAAAGACTTGGTCGAGGCTCTCAATAATGTACAGTCGACCATCCGATGGCCCAAAAAGAGCGACAAAGATGATGCCAAGAAAGACAAGACCAAATGGTGCGACTTCCACAACGACCATGGTCATACGACAGATGACTGCATAACACTGCAGAAAGAGATGGCTTGCCTCGTTCCCAAGGGTCACCTCTAAGGATTGATCGACAAAGAATCAACGCCTGTCGATAACACGCGGCTGTTTAGGTAAAAATCCACATCTCACGACCGACGACAAATAACACATATGACATTTATGTAAGATCATTCTTGTATTAAGATAAGGTCTTGCGGGTTATTTACTATCGAATATTTGGTCGTACATTTCTGCGATGGTCGTAAGTTTCATACGACCGACGTCCAAGACTCAAGACGGTCGTACGATTATACTAACCGTTAACAATCAACAGTCATTTTCTTTGTTCCATTAATGCAGGTCCACGAGCAATCATGGTACAACAGTCAGTAACGGATGAGCTCTTAATGGTATTAAAGACCCGACGACGGTTACAAAGCAAGTCATCAAGGCACATTTAATGCTAAGAACGCTTTGAAAATCACCAAACAATCATCAAACAAGCAGAAATTCGATTAAAATGGAAGATTTATCGAAATTTTTGATGAACACGAAGAACGCTTTGAAAATCAAAAATTCCAAAAACCTTCAAAATTGAAACGAAACAGATAAAGATCGATCAAAAACTGATTAGAAATCAAGATCTAACGAGATAATAATATCAAATCAATACGATAAAATAAAAACCACTTTGCAAACCCGATTGATGATTTTCACCCATAAAAAAACTGCACTATATCGAACAGAAAAAGGATGCCTTCTGGACCTCAAACACCAATCTCCACCGTTCAGAATGTAGACCAAGATGTCTTAAAGCTACTGCCCAAAAATCGCGGCGATCCGACGGTTCAAACTCTGGGAATAGGCAAAACGGCACCGCTACTTTTTCCAGAAAATTGCATACGAATTTTATTGTTTTTTCTCACTTTCGATTGATTTCTTCTACTTCTTCAAATCACCGATTCGGCTCTGATACCGCTTGTAGATCCTAGTTTGATCAGGTAACAACGAATAAACGAAACGATTAATCTTTATTAAATGATTATAGAGAGGTTACAAGTATTGAATGAAAAGCTCCCTCTATCTCTATTAGCCGTATGAAACTAGAATTGATTAATCTACCCTAATTTCTAAGGGAAAAGTCTGAAAAAACCCAACGAACTATCTGATTTTGAATGGTTAAGTCCTTAAACTATTTTTTTGAATGAAAAAACCCTTAAACTTTCTAAAACCGGTTAAATACATTCTTGTGACCTATAAAAAAAGGTTAATGCTATACAAATTTGGAAAAGTCTAAAAAAAACCAACAAACTATTTGATTTTGAATGATTAAGTCTTTGGTTTTTTTTAACAAAATAATTTCTAAACTTTTTTTTCTAATGTTTTTACCAAATATATTCTTGAACTTTTTTTAACAAATAAATTTCAAACTTTTTTGAAAAAACAAATTCATGAACTTGATTTTGAACAAATAAATCCGAAATTTTTTCTTGAACAAAAAATAAACTAATCCTTTACTGACAACAAATAAAATGAACAAATTAAATAGAGAAAATTATACTATTTTCATTATTAAATAAAATGAAAAAATATACCAAGAAAACGCTCATATTTTTCACATAATATATCAAAAAAACTCATATCCTTTGACAAATATATCAAAAAATGCCCAAAAGTTATACCAAAAGTTATGTTGTTTGCAATAATTATGTGAAAAATGACATAACTTTTGGTATATCTTTTGGGCATTTTTTGGTATATTGTGAAATGATATGCATTTTTTTGATATATTATGTGAAAAATATGACCGTTTTCTAGAATGATTTAGAATTAGTAATGAAAATATCTATTAAATTTGTTCATTTTATTTGTTGTCAGTAAATGATTAATTTATTTTTTGTTCAAAAATAACTTTCGGATTTATTTGTTCAAAATTAAGTTCATAAATTTGTTTTTTCAAAAAAGTTAGGAATTTATTTGTTAAAAAAGTTCAAGAATATATTTGGTAAAAAAAATTAGAAAAAAAGTTTAGAAACTATTTTGTTAAAAAAATCCAGGGACTTAATCATTCAAAATCAAATAATTTGTTGGGTTTTTTTAGACTTTTCCCAAATTTGTATAACATTAACCTGTTTTTATAGGTCACAAGAATGTATTTAACCGGTTTTAGAAAGTTTAAGGGTTTTTTCATTCAAAAAAATAGTTTAAGGACTTAACCATTCAAAATCAGATAGTTCGTTGGGTTTTTTCAGACTTTTCCTAATTTCTAAACAAAAACCACTTTATATACCAAGGCTTAATACATAAAGCCCATGGTCCATTAAACCTAATAAGCCCAATTATCATTAAAGACTTTTACAAATAAATGAATCAAACTATATAATTAAACTCTATAATTCTTTATATAACTTTCTAATTAATAGGACATTTACGGTCCTAACAACCATTCTGTTTGGTTTGGTTTCGCAGGAGGGAGAATCAGATAAACTTCTATGAAAAATTATATGATTAAAAATAAAGATAATTATGAAGAAGTAAAAAGATTGGCATTGAAGGTGGGGTCGTAAACTGGTAATGATCGAGACGCAATTGTCAAAGACCAAAGTTGTCTGCACCCTTTTGTTTTGTTTCCCCAGTCCCCACAACATATATAATATTTTCTTATTTTCATATATTAATCCACTAATGAAAATAAATCTAAATTTGATGATGGAATAAAATTGTGTTTATATATTACTAGTCAGTATGCCCGCGCGATGCGGCGGGACACAATTCGATTAACCAAATTCTCAATTTTGGTACATGCTTTGTATTATTTTTTATCAAATAGGATTTAGCTAAATATGTGTCAAAAAATTCAATTGATACATAGGTCTCATTAGAGCTCACTTCTCAATCGAAGAGGAATAACTGAATGATGAAGATAACACAAACCGGTGAAAATCGACGAAAAATTCGAACAATAGATGCATAGTTTGATACCATCAACTGTAAGGATGTTGTTTGCATATCCTAGCATTGTATCTGAATATGCATCTGAACGCCTAGTGTGAAAAGTGAATGCGAAACCAAGTTACATTTTGATTTAGTGGTATTAAAAAATATATACTCATAATTTAACAAATGTTACATAGCCGATAGTTTTTGTTCCTTACTAATCGCGTAAAACTTCTTGATACACCATGTTTGATGTATAGACTCCATGTAGGGTACCTGTTCCGCTGAAGGATGGTTGTCGTCGGCTGCTGCGTTGGATGGTAACTGGGGTAGCAGCGGTTGTTTACTCCTCGCAAACGGAGTTTAGCTATGGCCAGGTTTTGTTTTGCTCATGTTTCGATTAGATTCGGTTAGTGCTTGTTGACTTAGTTTTCTCGGTTGGTTCTTCATTTTGATCTAATATGTCTCGGAATCAAGAGACTGGTATTAAAACAGAAACAATCAAAAAGATCAATCATCAATAAACGAAATTCGAATAAATTAGCGAAACTATGCAATTGAAACTTATGCCTCGAAGAACGTAAACAACCTTGGCAGAATCAAAGTAACGAGGGATAGCAAGACTGTTTTTCTCAAGAGCAAGCTTACCGGCAGTCCGGCACTGATGTTACCTTGACGAAGCATTGGGATATTTTGAATCAAGTGTCTCCCTGATCTTCCAAGAACTCATGATATAGATGAGCTACATTCTCAACAGTGTGAGATCCAGGAGCTGTTAGGACAAAAGCATAGCGGAAACATATAACAGTTGGCGTTTTATAATAGATGTCACCTACAAAAACATATAATCATTTTAAGATTCTAATTATTATATGCAAACCCCAAAGGATGATAACTTCACAGAAAATAGGTTTTAATGGATTAACAATATTATTAAAGGTAGCAGGAAACAGAAACAAAAGAATAACCATCCCCATTCGCTAATCTGTTGCCAATCACATCAACACCATTAAATGTCAATAATGAAGAGTTGCGTTCACTGCATGTACACACTACATTGATCTAAACCATATGGTGTTACAATGTGGCATAAAAGAGAATCAAGCAAAGTTTAATGCTGTCAATATCACGAAAAGGTGTCCAACTTTGCAATCTAGATGGTATTTAAAGAAAATTGTTTTGACAGCAATGCATATAAATTAACAAAAATATAACTCTTTTATCTAGTCTTCAAATAAGGATGAACATCGAGTTCATCTTCAATTTTTATTTTGAAATATTAATTCTTTTCACACCTCAAATCATCAATTTGACATTTTTATTTCAGTTGTGGTTTGTTGCAACTTGTACAAATACACAAACTCCAGAAATAAACATATTTATTATATCATGATAGCCAACTATTTTCTTTCAAGCAGAAGATGATATAGTTTCTTCATCCTCGAGAATTGGAAGACATTCTTCTTGCATTTCTTTTCATTAGTCCTCAGATGAACAATGTACGATTATAGAAACGGTAAATAAGGAGCACTAACAGAAATACTTACAATGAACAATAAGATCCTGAGGATGGGTCTTCAAGAAATGTTTTGCGGCATATCTCCAATTATGAGCACTGCAAGAAGAGTAAGAATTACAAATTAAGCCAAAAAGCCACCATATGAAATATCACACTGATAATCAGCTTGTCTGTACATATGTGTTACTGATAAATAATATAAATTTTTATCCAACTATCATTATCATTTATACCTAATTAACATAGTACCCCTATTACTTGTATTCAAATATATACCATTTTGACATATACACCATGACTTTAATCCACATTCAGTTCTTTGATTGGTCACTCGTTTCATCATTCTCGAATGTTCTTTTTCCAGTCGAGTAAGAAGCTTAGTCAACCTCCATCAACTAAAAGAAATCACGAATATAAAATAAATTAACGTATATTGCAGGGTCATAAGTAGAAAGAATCGAGAATTCAAAAAAGAGGGGTTACCTTGAGAGATAAATTGAGAGCAACAGATGGGTAATAACGAAGAGCACTGCTGCCATTACCTCTCCAAAGTGATAAAACCCCTTCTTCTTTGACCGTATGAACAATGCCATCAATCATACCATTAACAATTGCCTACTTCTTTGACCGTATGGCAGCACTGAATCAAGAAAAGGGAGGCCAAATGGGAGATGAACCTTGTAATCGGGCGTGTAATCTGAGTTTGCGGTTTTCGAATTTTAACAGGAGAAGCAGCAGCAAGATTTCCGATGTCACCAAGGGCTCGACGGTTACTACTTTCACCTTGCCCGACCTGCTTCTGCTTAACAATTGCTACTGAAAAATTAGAGTCGTTCAATTCGGCCTTCTCTAGCTTTTGGTAGTAAAGTTGGGAAGGAATTGTAAAATACTAAAATGTTTTAGGAATTTAATTTGACTTTCATGCTTTTCTTCCACATATCTTGGTGTGATAATAAGCCACTCAATCTCACACCAAACATGAGACAAGTTTCTGTTATTTCATGTCTATGTACCAAATTCTCTCTCAAAGTACATGTTTTAAAACACCATTAGCATTACGGCATGTAAAAGTCTTTTTGTCTTAAAATTAACTAATATCTTCCCAATTAATACCAAATTCTCACACAAAATCGAGAGACAAAATTCTCGCAAACCTGTTTCTGATATTAGGGATTTTTTTTGCATCATGGAGAAGAAGAACATCATCACATTGTCGTTTTTAAGTTTAACTTGTCTTTGTTTATGGCTGCTGCAACCCACGTCTTATAGGCAACCCAAAAGCATGCAGCAAACTCAAAAATTATTGTATCTTGAAGAGGTTTTTCAGTTTGACAACCAGCCTCCATTCTTCGTTGGACAACTCGCCCTGCAATAATTAAAATTAAACTAAAACGGTGAATAACCTAACCTAACATAACCATTCACTAATGCGATCGTTCAATGTTTTACGTACCCGATAATTGGACTTGAGTATGTCGATTGAGTTCCTGGAGATTTGACTGACGAGCTCATCCTCCATGGCTCCATCTCAAAATGCCTCCCAAACATTTTTCTTTGCTCCTCAGCATTGCTTCCCGTTATCTGCCAATGTAATACATCTACATTTATATTAAGCCCTCAAACAATAACTTAACATTTAGTCTGACAATTTACATGGAGATTCACATAAACAAAACCCCAAATTACAAAAACAAGAAAACAATAAGCAACATCTTTCTATCTTTATCAAACCCAACAAACATCACACCAAACTCCTGTATGTTTTTAAACTTCTTTCCATCTTTAGACTTGATTTTTATTCGGACAAAATAGTGATATTTCATCAGGGATAAGAAGAGATCAGATAGAGGTGGAGGAAAGAGATCCACTAACATTGAAGCAAAAGATACATTGAAGACCTGACAGACCCAAGACACGGATGTCATAAACCACCAAGTAAGTAGCACAAGAAGCCAAGAAGACCACATAATCCTTTAAGTGAATAAACATAATGATTAACCAACTTAAACAATTTGAAGAAAATTCAAAATTTAGAACCGCGGAGTTTAAAAAAGTAGGACGGCTGGTTATGCAAGAACAACTTCTAACATCTCTTCCGAACCCAATTGTATGATTCTGGGAATCATCCTCTTTTTTCACAAGAAATAACACAGCTGTAATTATAGTGCTGTTGGAGCATAGATACAATTAAAATATAATTATCTTGAGAAGAGATGAAGATGGCAAATAAAGAGTGGCAATATAATTCTCTCTCCTTACTACTCATGTTGAAGAACAAACAAAGCCAAAAGAAAACTTGGAAAGCTCAAACGCAAACAGCTTTGGAGTACATAGTTGATTCCTTGGAAAGTACACAGCTAGAAACCAATGTTGAACATGTGTCATTAGTCAAATTATATTTCTTTTTGCACAAAATGAGTGACTATGTAACGACCAAGGTTGAAATTGATGTGAGATCATGAAAAAATTCAAGCACGATCTTAACGAAACATTACTAAAGCTAGGAAAACTACATTTATTTGCAAAAATTAAACAACACATGCACAACTCACATTGAAAGTCAATGTAGTGGTAAAAACATGTAAATAGAATAACGTTATTCTCCAAAAACGACCAATTTTCATACCTGTCATTTGCAAGATTCCAAGCTTCTAGTCTCAACTCTGGGGGTGTCTCCAGAGTGGCAAGATAATTTCAGATGAATTTATGCGAACGCTCCACATGGAAAATAAAAACCATCTCCTTGAATACATGTTTGTTCTCAATTCAACATATTTGTGCAAAAAGAAATTTTCATCATGTTACAAAAATTTCCGTTGCAGAAACGACTTCCATTCTTGTACATGGTAACATGGATGCTTCTTCTCTCTAATCGTGCCCAACGGCTGTTAGGGTTCAAATACCTGCAGCATTAAAAATAAAATACAATTTGAAGTGATGTGTTCTCTGTTTCGTACCTTGAAATGAGAGAATGCCAACTATTTTTGTTGCTTGTCGCTCAAAATAGAAATACAGACTTAGAAAGAGAGAATCACCATTATTGAAATATAAGAAACACGAATCTGGGAACTTGCTATGGTTTTAGAAAACAAGAGGCAAATGTCATCTCTTGTCGCTGGCTTTAGGTGTTAATTTAGAAAAGCCGGAATTCCTCCATGTTTTCATTGCCCATATCGAAAATGGCTTTGAGAGGCGTATGAATATCAGGCGTGGGATGTCATTAGGGAGAGAATTCATGGTGTGGGATCAGGGACGTGGGAGTTGAATATCATTGCAGAAAGGTGGAGGCGGAAGGTTATGCTTTGAAGCCTGTACACAATGCAAAAGAATCACTCTATGCCATGAAGTTGCAAAAATTAATTTTTTCGTTTCAAGCATTTTTTTGGAATGTTTCAAGGTAAAATTACTTGTTAATTCATTATCATCATTAAAAATGACGGTATACACTTACTTTTTCCGGCACGTACCCAAGTAATTTGATCTTCGTCATCAACATATGCAAGTATGTCAATAAGAATAATTGCCCCTGTGTTAGCACATTGATCACAAGCTAGGTATCCTACATAAGATAACATGATCAGTAACACTCTAAACTAAAATTCTATGATTAACTTGTAAAATAAATTGATAATACAAAACAGTCAATCATGCTTACCTATTCCTAGACTATATTTGCATATTTTATGTTATTACTGTTTTACATTGTTTATTTCAACCCCCATTAAGACTAAAATCCCTCCAAATTGCTCCTCCTGAGAAATACGGCAGGAGAGGATCCAATTTACTTAATTTGTGCATCAAAGGAAACCTGATTGGAGCAAACAATAAGCAATTGGTGTAACATTATCAATCACATAATTTAATTAAATGACATAAACAAAGGCTAACATATTAGTAGCATGTGATGGATTTCTCGTTTCACATCCAACTCTTTCACCCTAACCGACCATGGTAGCAGTTTTTCAGAAAAAATGGAGAAACTTGCACAAAAAGAAGAAATTAACCAAAAAACACTTCTTTGTTTGCAAAAACCTTTTTCCTTGCAGTTCTCAATGATTAAGGAAATAACAACATTTAGCTAATCTAAAAACCTAAAATTTCACCAAAGTAAGTAATGATGGTTTAATCCACTTTAAGATTCAAGTTAGTAATGGAAAGATCTTTTAATCTACAAAAACACAACCTCAGAGAAAGGTTGACTCAATGTTTTACGTACCCGATAATTGGACTTGAGTATGTCGATCGAGTTCCTGGAGATTTTCACCGATTGGAAATGGAGATATAGTTGTAGAAAGCTCCCGGTCTCAAATCGAAGATGGAGAAAGCGAGAAATGCCTGTTTTCTGAAGAACGAAATCGCAACCCTAAACAGAAAACTCACGCACAATCAATCGGGAGAAGAGTGTCAAAGAGTGAAATTTCAGCGGGGAGAAGAATGTTGGAGCGTGAGATTTATGCATAGAGAATCACCATGGATAAAGCGACTGTGGTAACATACCTGAATGGAAGGGTTTCTTATACTAAAAATTAAAACCTATTTTGAGAAGCAGATAACAATCGATAGAAAACAATTTCAGAGAGGAATGAAATTGCACATTGAATGTGGTGAGGTTAGTGTTTTGAGAAAACGACCGAGAGGTTGCAGAGAAGGAGGAGAACTGAAGATGAAAAACTGCTCTTGAAAACAGGTTTTTTAGAAAAACCAACTTTTAGAAAGTGAAAGTTTTGAAAAACGGTTTTGTTATTTTTTTTAATAATGTAGTATAGATATAGATAATGGAGTATTTTAAGTATTTAAGTTTTTGCATAACTTTTTAGTAAT
The DNA here is from genome assembly GCA_033807775.1 of Saussurea involucrata. NCBI lineage: Eukaryota > Viridiplantae > Streptophyta > Magnoliopsida > Asterales > Asteraceae > Saussurea > Saussurea involucrata. Next base: position 82,983,638 of record CM066323.1, on the reverse strand, counting down.
CGTTCGGGAAATTTAAGTATTTATATAAAGATTAGTGTTTATATATTATAGTATTTTAAGTATTTATTTAATGTGTTTTTTTTGTTTAGGGAGATGATTCATTTGTTGAGGAAACCCCTTATGTGGCACTCAACAACGATTCGGATGAGACACGTGAAAAACAAGAGAATTTCGAATCAAATAGCAAAAGAAAACGAGTAAACAAAGGTCGTAAAGGAGGGAAGGAGAGGGCCGAGTATTGGAAATACTTCGACGTTTTGTTTATTAAGGAGGATGGAGTAAAACGGAAACATGCAAAGTGCAAGTTTTGCGACACGATGCTTAAAGCCGATCCGGTAAGAAACGGTACTTCTAGCCTTAAAAAAATTATCCTATTTGTGACAAGAATCCTGAGTTTTGCATGAAAAAACAAAGTCACTTATCGTTTAAAAAAGAAGCTAGTGGGGAAAGTAGTGTGCAAACTTGGAAGCATGATGAGGTTAGAATAAAAAAGGCTTTGTTAAATTTGTTTGTTGTTGGCGAATTGCCTTTTAAATTTGTTGAAAACGAGGCATTTGTTGAATACACTAATGCTTTAAGTACGAGCGGTCGTGTCCTAGACTCATACCGAACAAACTTGTCAACTTCCATAGTTGAGGCTTTGATTTGCACTCAAGATTGGGTGAGAAAGTCGAGGAGCCCGATTGTAGATGACATTGATGATATATTAAATGACGACGACATTGCCAAAGGTAATAATATTAACTTTATTTGTTTCTTGATTGTTGTTAATATTAACTAACTTTGTTTCTTTATATATTTTATATAAAGAGATTGAAGAAGCGATAAACGAGCAAAACGAAAAAGGAAAAGCGTAAAAGAATATAGAAGACTGTTGAACTTTTGCTTGGTTTGAACTTTTAATTGCTAAATTTTTTATTGTTCGTGATTGATTTTGAAACACATTTGAAACATTATGAATATATTTTGATTTGCGATTGATTGTGATATATCTTTGATGTTCTCAATAAGTCAATATATATATATATATATATATATATATATATATATATAGGGGTGAGTTCAAATAAAAACTCATTTTCAATTGTGAACATGAGGACAAGTCACAACCATTGATCAAGATTTGGAAAACTAATCAAAGGTTAAAACTTAATTAAACCAATTGAGAAGTGATTAGGGGCAAATCTGGAAATTTGAATCAACGCCTACCATGTTTGACTTTTTATTTTCTTTTTTAATTAAAAAACTTTTACCCCCTTAAAGTTTAAAATAATTTATCTTAAAAATTACTAATATTTTAATCAAACAAATTACATCAAAAAAACGAGAATTTCGTGCTCTTCGATATGACATCCATCTCGATATAGTTTTTTCTTCATTTTAACCGTTTTTACGTGAAATGCTATGTATGTGTTATATTCGGTATGAATATGTATGCACGTTTCCTGGTGTGCATATTCAGTATGAATAACAAAGAGGAACGTTCATTCATTATTCATGACGAATAACACAATATTCAAAATGAATAATACAACATTCAGGATGAATTATACACGAATTCCTGATTCATGTATTATTAAACATGAATCGTGTATTATTCATCCTGAATAACACATTATTCACCCTGAATAACACATTATTCATGTTGAATAATATATGAATGACCCGTGAAGGTTGAACACATGACGCACTCTCTTTGTTTTCTGATTCACAACCGAAACTTGGTTTTATTCTTTATGAATATGTATGCACATCTTCAGGTGTCCACATTCAGTATGAATAACAAAGGTGAACGTTCATTCACTATTCATGATGAATAATACAGTATTCAGGATGAATAATACAGTATTCAGGATGAATAATACATGAATTCATGAATCGTGTATTATTCACCCTGAATAATGTATTATTCATACTGAATGATACATTATTCATGAAGAATAATACATGAGTGACTCGTGAAGGTGTGGAGACGTGACGCACTCTCTTTTGTTCATTGGTTCACAATCGAAACTCGATAGGTTCCCGATTCATCTCGATAGGTGTTGGATTATGGTAATGAAGAACACGATACTTTAGGACGTTGAAGAAAGTGTTATAGAAGGTGATGTCGAGTTACATACTTACGGTGTCGAGATGTTGTACGCACTTGAACATACATAAATATTCATACCAAATATAACACGTATATGACATTTCACGTAAAAACGGTTAAAACAACAAAAAACTATATCGAGATGGATGTCATATCGAAGAGCACGAAATTCTCGTTTTTTTGATGTAATTTGTTTGATTAAAATATTAGTAATTTTTAAGATAATTTATTCTAAACTTTAAGGGGGGTAAAAAATTTTAATTAAAAAAGAAAATAAAAAGTCAAATATGGTAGACGTGTGTTTAAATTAACTTCTCATTTTACCCCTAATCACCTTAATTAATAATTTCAATTAAAAACTCTATTTAATATGGGTCATTAGATCAATATAGGTGGAAGGGCTAAGATCCGTCCTCATGTTTACAATTGAAAATGAGTTTTTATTTAAACTTTCCTCTCTCTCTCTCTCTCTCTCTCTATATATATATATATATATATAGGCAGGTTCCAACGAGAAGCTAAACCTTATGCGAGAAATGTGATATCATATATGATACACAAGCTTAATCATATATGAATAAACACATGTTACATTGGCAATACATAGACGTTTAATCATATATGATTAAACACACCCACAAGCCGTGTAATCATATATGATATCACACTTCTCGCGTTCTCGCATAATGTTTAACTTCTCGCATGATCCTTCCTCTCTCTCTCTCTCTCTCTATATATATATATATATATATATATTTCATGTTCACAGGTGGCTTTTGTACATGTATGTCCTCTTAAGAACACACATCTAGTGCTTCTCTATAATTCTATATATGTACCTCTAACTTTTCTATTAAGTTTTATATTTGTACATGTTTCTTGGAATAACTATTGGTTTGTAAGAATCTTAAATGCCAAACATGTTTTAGAAGGGATTTTTTTTCACATCAGTGGGTTCGAATGTACCCAATATCATATTTAAATCACTTTCCATTTCAGAAATTGTTTTGCTGAATAAGAGTTTGATTTGATGTTTTGAAACACATTTGAAATTTTTTGGTCCTAAGTGGTGCTAGTCCCGAATTTCCCGTCCTAAAACCGAAACCAAACCGGTACATACGGTTCGGTTTTCGGTACCGGTTTTTGCTCCCAAATGTTTTCGGTACCAACCAATTCGGTACCGGTCCGGCACCGATCTCATCCCTAGCAGTGTACCGAAACTACTAAAGGAGATGGCGATTAGCAAGTGGAACGATGGTAATGGCTTTGTAGATAGGCGAGTTCTTGAGGAAGATTACTGCCTCAGCGAGATGTAGACATGGTTTCTTCTTGGTGAACTCAAGAAGAGCGATGTGGTTGTTCGATGCGAAAGTGATCTGGTTTAGTTCTCCTTGCATGTTCTTCGATTTGACCATTGTTACTGGAGTGGGTGCCATTTTTGAGAAAATACCAAAAATAGAAAGGAAGAAGAAATGGGTTTCTTAGTAAGGAAATAATTCCAAAATAAGATGTTTAGGGTTTTACCAGTTTCTTTATAAGGAAAGAAACACAAAAAGGTGATTTTCCAGTTTTGTTAAAGATCAAAACTAGTAGAAAACACTGTTTTCCAGTTTCCTTTTTAAGAAGGATTCTGGAAAAACGTATTTGAAGAAGAAGAAAGTTTTAAAATAAGTTTTAAACTTTAAGAAAAACTTGTTAAAGTTTTATCTTTTGAAGAAAAAGTAGGTTTTGATCCTTAAAAACAAAAATTTAAGATCAAAAACATATTTGAGAAGATCCAGAATAGATTAAGAAAAGAATAAAACCCGTTGTGTTGTTGAAGATGATGATGAACTAGTCTTAAGTTTTAACAAAAATCCGAGAACACAATAGCACAGGAAGGTCTTTCTTGCTTAGGAATGTTTTGAGTGCGTAAAAGGTAAATATATAAAATGAGTTGTTTATATAGCGAGAGGAGAAAGAAAGGTTGATGAGCGGGAAAAGTAACTCATCGTGATACGTGACACGTCCCACGAAGCGTATTGGTCAAGAATTCTAAAGGACGAACGTGTCAGACGAAAAGTCGTGCCAAGGGTTACCCGTTTGATGACGTCATGTTGATCCAAACCCTCAGTGATTTGATAATGACCCTCTCTTATATACTTAGTGAAAATTGTAAGTAAACAATATGTATCAGAGTTTCACTATCGATGATAAGTACTAAGATCTTACAGTACCGCTGATTGGAACTCTCGCTCTTTAAATTAAACATTCAGCGAACACTGTTCACCATAATGCTCTGAGGCTGTTCAGTCCTTATGGTGATCGCTGATAAGTTAGTTGTTTACTTATGATCTCTGAAGACAAGTTTCACGTCAACATAGGTTCTACGCTGAAGTCGAAGATCAAGCTCAAGAACCAGCGACAAGTCTCCTAATGAACTGATGCGGATCAGCGAAGACTCAGATTTGTCCACTCAACGTGAAGTATCAAGTACAAGACTTCAGCTATCGCTGAACTTTATCATTCGCTGATAAACAATGATGAAGCGCTGAATCAACGAAAAGTTGATCATGAAGTCCTCCGTACAAAGTACTTTTGTCTTAACTACCCTTGCACGACTCCGTACGATATGTCAGAAAAGAACCTCCTTATTGTCTGAAATCGTACAACCACTCTGATACTACACTGTTCAAACATGCGGCTACTAAGGTTGTCAACAAAGGTCAATGACATACAACCAATGAGCTGCTGCCACGTGTAAAGTGTAAACTGCAATGCATTAAATGCATGCAGTATATAAGAAGAAGAACTCACTTCATTTTGAAGTAACTTGCTAACTCTGGACAAGTTCATCCTTCTTATCTTGAGATAGGTTATTATTAGTAATTTCCTTCTCTTTCTTAGTGCAAGAAACTTAGTGTTCCAACTTGTTTAGATTTAGGTTTATCCTTAATCTTGTTCCGCAACAAGCTGTAAATTGTTAATGATTTATCAATAAACAATTTAGAAAAGTAAAATCTGTGTGTTTGTATTCAACCCCCCCTTTCTACAAACTTGTATAGCCCTTCGGGACCAACAAGTGGTATCAGAGCGGATTTGTTTAATCTCATAAACAAGATCTGATATATACTAAGATTTCTCTTCCTTGCTATTTCTGAAAATGGCTACCAACACAAACACAAACTATATTGACAATGGTTCTCTTGCAAAACCCCCTAGATTCTCCAGAGATAATTTTAATCTATGGAAAAATAGGATGATTCTCTTCTTAGAAGGTGTAGACCCTACTATGCCTTATTATCTTGAAAACGGCCCATATATTCCTGTAAGAATTGATGCTGCAGTACCAGCCGGTGAGAATAGACCTGCTATTCCAGAAAGGCTGATAACCAAGGAAGTTCATATGTGGACTGACGAAGATAAGAAGAAAGTGGCTATCGACACCAAAGCCAGATCCATACTATCCATGGCTCTTCCTGACGAAGTCTACCATTCCGTCATGAACCTGAAAACCTCAAAAGCTATGTGGGACACAATCTGTGTTCAGTATGAAGGTACTTCTGAAGTCCAGGACTCTCGAAAGATCAACCTGGTAAGACAGTACGAAAGTTTCATTTGTGGTAAGAATGAAACTCTCTCTGAAGTTCACCAACGTTTTAACTGTTTAATAATAGATCTGAAAATATTCTAACTTTGAAGTGCTGACAAAGTTTTTAGAATGTTTACCTGAAAGCTGGGACAATTATTCTATGTGTCTCAAGCTGTCAAAGGATCTAAAATCAATGACCCTTTATACCCTATATGGCACGATGCTGAATCATGAGCAATCGAGTCATCTTAAGAAGAATCTTGTAAAAGATTCCAAAAGCACCCCTGTTGCTTTAATCTCAGAGGAACCTTCCACTCAGCGACCCTCGGTCACTATCACTGATTTGGAAAGTAACTCTGAAAGGTCATCAGATTCTGACTCTTCAGATGATGATGAATCTTTGGCTCTCCTCACTAAAAGGTTCAGGAGATTCGCCAAAAAGAAAATGTTCAGAAAGAATAAACCTCTTTCCATTACTGACAAGCCAAGATCATCAGCTCCTGTTGATAAGGCTACTGCTACTTGTTTTAACTGCGAAAAGATAGGACATTTCGCTAACGAGTGCAGGTCTAAGAAAGTTTCGAGAAACTCAGCGTTTCCCAAGAAATCTTTTATTCCCAGGAATAAAGATGACAAATACGCCAAGCTGAAAGAAAAGTATGCGAAGCTGAAAAGCTTTAAGAAGAAAGGCAAAGGCCTGATGGCTAACTATGATTGGGCTGCCTCTGATGAAGAAGAATCATCATCTGACTCTGAAGATGATGAAGCCAATCTATGTCTTATGGCCAAGATTGAAGATGAGGAAGAAAGTTCAGACATTCCCTCTACTTCAACCTCTGCAACTCAGGTATCACCTTCTTTCTTTACAAATATTGCAAATATTGATGAAGCTGATAGTCTTCGTAAAATCGATCTCTTGACTAGAAGTTTATATGAAGCCATGAATGGCAAAACTGTAGTTGAAAATCAAAACCTTGATCTCACTGAACATCTTAAAAACTGTCACCTTCAAATAGAAAATCTTTCTAAAATTGAAAAAGATTTTAAAGATCAAGTTCACTTAAATCAGCTAGTCAAAATCGAGCGCGAAGAAGCTATCGCTGCATTAAGAGCTGAAAAAGCTACTGTTGATGGATGGTATAATTCCTCAACAAAGATCACTGAGATAATTAAGTCTCAGATTCCCCTGAGTGATAAACGTGGTCTTGGTTACAAAGCTGATACTCTAGAACCAACCACTGATCGTTCCATGCTCTTATTTGGAACTTTCGTATCCTCAGTCGCTGATACTTCATCCTCTCAGTGTTCCTCTTCTAGACCGCCTATCCCTGAGGAAATTTCTACCTCTTCAAAAGGTAAAGAGAAAATGGTTTATCCAAAACCTACCTCTGTCTTTAAAGATAAAGGTAAAGGAATTGCTTTTAACCAAAATCCTCATAAGGGTACCTTAGTACCTAAGCTGAATGCTTCTAAAGCTTTAGTGATTCATCCCTCTGGATCAAGGAATCAGATCTCTGGATCTACTCAGCGTGGATCTGTTGGGTCACCAAGGATTTGAAATTGACTCACCGATGTTTTCCCTAAAACTCCTACTTAGAATATTTTAGTTCAGTTCTTTGAATGACTTGTACAAGATATCAAATATTCGGTGAAGTCGAAGATCAACCGAAACCAAGCTTGAAGACTCTCTACTTGTGGAAAATAGAAGAATCTCGGCAACATTCAAACAAGTCATCACCACCGAAATTCCTTGACATTTCGGTGGCCTTCTCTCTACCGAATTTATAAGACAATTTCGGTGGCCTCTTCCACCGAAGTACATGGACAAATTCGGTGGTCCCCTTCTCCCACCGATGACCCTTTCGGTGGCCCTCTCACCACCGAAATATATATGTAACTTCGGTGGTCCTCTCACCACCGAAATATACATGTAACTTCGGTGGTCGCTTCACCACCGAAGTATACTCGCAATTTCGGTGGACTAGTTACCACCGAAACATGCTTGCAATTTCGGTGGACTAGTCTTCTTTCCACCGAAGATTTCTCAATCTCGGTGGAAACCTCTTCGGTGCTAAAGGCTCAAGACAGAAGATCATTTATTATGGGACAATATCCTCCAGCAGAGAAAAGTGACAGTTTGTCTTTTTATCCACCTTCAGCTAAGGTCCCTTTTATCTGCTCAAGCTACTCTGTCTGCACCTAGTGAAAAGTGACAAGGACTTCACAGTTCTCCTGAAGTCAACATTATCAGCATATGTGAAGATGACAAGTGTCCCAAGCATTTAATGCTTGGGCACTCCTTGGCACTATAAAAGGAGAAGTGCTCTTCTTGCAAATACTCACGCTTTCAAGAAATTCTCTCAGTGCAAGAAACCTTCTTTTAAGCCTTAAAACTCAATAGCTTTGCTCTTAGTGTTCTTAGTTGTTTTGTTGTATACTTTGTGTAAGATTGTTAGAATAGTTTATCTGTTCTTTTCCGCAACAATCTTAAGTTTTCTGTGTGTAATTCTTTTGAAAGTTTTTCAAATATAAGAATTAAAATTGTGAAATTTTTGTGTATTGTATTCAACCCCCCTTCTACAATACTTGTTAAGCCATCTGGGACTAACAAGTGGTATCAGAGCAGAAAGTTTAATTCCATAAACTTGATCTGCGATGGCTGCCTCTTCTTCTTCTACTGTTGAAAACTCTTTTCAAAACAACTTCTCTGAAAACGGCTCTATTTCAAAACCTCCTAAGTTCAATCCCAACAACTTCTCTTTGTGGAAAAGCCGCATGATGCTATTCATGGAAGGAGTGGATACTAGATATCCAACCATTCTCAACGAGGGACCCATTATCCCCAGAGTTTGGGCTCGCTACGACACGCAGAGGCCAGGCAAAGAGGCCTTTGAAAAGGAAATCTCAAGTGATTCTGATGAGGAAAAATCCAGTGCTACTGGTCGGTATATTCTCAAAAATCCTAAAAAGTATACTGATGAGGAGAAACGTTTAGTTACTCTTGACTCCAAGGTAAGAGCTATTATTGCTCTCTCTCTTCCTGACGAGGTCTACCACTCTTTGGTGAACTTTGAAACTGCCAAAGAAATGTGGACCACTCTATGTGTTCTGTACGAAGGTACAGAGGAAGTCAAGAAATGCAAAAAGATTGGTCTTATCAGAAAGTATGAACTTTTTTCTTTTGAAAAAGGAGATTCTCTTCCTAGTTTCTATAACCGCTTCAACTCTCTTTTAAATGATCTTAAGTTGTTGGGCAGAGTCTATGATAATGAGGAAGTCTTGTGCAAGTTCATGGATTGTCTCCCAGATTTTTGGGAAAATATATGTACTTGCATCAAAACTACCAAGGACCTTGAGTTCATGCCCTTAACCGTACTATATGGTACTCTTTTCAACTTTGAGCAAACCAAGCTTCAACGGAAATCTTTCATCAAGGAAATAAAGAGCTCCTCCATAGCTCTTGTTAGTGAAAGTTCCAAGAATTCTCAAAATCTTCCTAGAATCACCTATCCTTCATCTGACTCTGACAATGACAGCCAAACAAATGTAACCCACCAAACGGAAGCATATCTTAGTGATGCTGATGATGAAGGTGAGGATATCATGGTTGAACAGTTGTCGGATGAGATGGCAATGATGGCCGGTTCTAAACACAAGTTTCGTCCCTTCAACAAATCTCGAAGTCTTAGAAAAACTTCATCTTTCAAAACCTCTTCTGACAAGTCCAATGAGGAATGCTACAACTGTGGCAAGAAAGGACATTTTGCATCTGAGTGTAGAAGCAAGCGTATCTCCAAGTCCAAATTTACTTCTTCTGACAATCCCTCTTCAAAAAGGGAAAAATCCAAACACATGCCTTTCAAATCAACCTTTCCCAAAAAGGAGTCCCCACCATCCTTCTTAAATCATCAGGAGCGTGCCGAGAAATATAAGGCCAAGTACAAGAAAGAGAAGGAAAGGAGTGAGGGTCTAGAGAGAAAAGGGAAGGGTCTCATGGCAGAAACCCACGATTGGGACGACGAAGACACCTCCGACAGTGATTCTCAGAATAGATGCTTTGTGGCCATCTCAGAAGAAATGGAAGTTTCCGAAAGTGCCACTTCACCTATGGCTCTAGTGGCAACTGGGTGCTCCACAGCCTACGCTCAGGTACATCCCTTCAATAATATGTCTGATATTGAAAAGATCAATGCTTATGAATCTTTAACTCAAGACTTTTATTCTGTTAAAGACAGTAAGAATAGAAAATCTGTTCAAGTAAAAGAGCTCAAAGCTGAACTTGAAATTTGCATGTCTAAGCTTAAAAGGTTTGAGGAAATAAAAATTGAGCTTGAGGACTTGAAAACAATAAATCATCTGATCTCAAAAGAAAAGAACTCTCTCTTTAAGAAACTAAAAAGGGAACAAGAAGTCATTAAAAAATGGTCAAGCTCTTCCAAAAATCTTGAACAAATCTTTCAAAGTCAAATCTGTAGTACAAACAAGTTCGGTCTAGGATTTGGAAAAACTGATGTTTGTAAGTCCACTTTTGCTCGTGTTCCCCCCACCAATGCTTGTGATAATCTCTCTGATTCCAGCTCTTGTGAATCCATCTCTTTGAACTCGTTAGATCTGTGTGAAGCCTTAAAATATGGGATATCCTTAAAGGCCAAAGACTCCTCATTGCAAATTACTGAGAAGCAAGATTCAAATGACGTTTCCAAACCCATCCATGATCAGCTCAAACTTTCAGTCATGGATGAAGCCTCCTCCTCAAACTCTGCAAAAGCTAATACTTCCAAAAGATCTAAACCCACCGATCTCATCTCCTTTGTGCCCACCGATCCCACAATCTATGACCCTCCAATCCCTCTTCATGAAGTGTTGAAATCTATTCACATAGACACCTACACCGAACCTAAGCCCTCAAAGATCCCCAAAAGGGAAACTCCTGTTCATTCAAAAAGGATTTCCTGTGCTGACAAAGGAAAATCGATAGTCAACTGCATGGCAAGCTCTCATCCCAAAAGTTCTACCCCAAACATTCCCCTTTACAACACCTATGTACCTAGATCTGTGCTTTTGAGAAAATCTACTCCCAAAGATTTATCCAAAGGAATCCTTGGGTCCAAGCCCCCTGCTCTGTTCTCCTCTAACAAGGTTATAAGAACAAATGATAAAAGCCAAAACATGAAAAATGCTAAAAAGGTTTTTATCTATAGAAAATGCTATAACTGTGGTGACACTTTTCATATGGCTAAGGACTGTCCCAAGGATAGGATTGATAGATCCAAGCTTAAGGAATCAAGCTCTTCTAACCCCAAAGGACCCATTACAAAATGGGTACCAAAGAACTAATATGTGTTTGCATGCAGGCTTTTGAGCACCATCAAATTTGGTATTTAGACAGCGGGTGCTCACGCCATATGACGGGAAACAAGTCTCTTCTCATCAACTATGTGCCGGGAAAGGGTCCATCTGTAACCTTTGGTGATAATTCTAAGGCTTACACCAAAGGATACGGGACCCTCTCTAACGGATCTGTAACTTTCAACAAAGTGGCTTTTGTGGACGGCCTCATGCATAACCTTCTCAGCATTAGCCAACTGTGTGATCTTGGATACAAAGTTATCTTTGAACTTTGTGTCTGCTCCGTGGTAGACAAACATTTCAATGTGGTATTATCGGGAAGACGGATGGAAAATGTCTACGTCATAGATATGGGGCAATCCAACTCTTCTCCAAATGTCTGCTTTGTGTCAAATGATGCATCCAAAAGAAACTGGTTGTGGCACAAACGTCTTTCTCATCTAAACTTCAAGACCTTGCATAAAATTTCCAACAAAGAGCTGGTGACAGGCATGCCAAAGTTGAACTTTGTCAAAGAGAAGCTGTGTGATGCATGTGAAAAGGGAAAGCTCACCAAAACATCCTTCAAGACGAAGCAATGCTCTTCCATCACTCTTCCTCTTCAATTGCTGCACATGGATCTATGTGGACCAGTCAGCACTCCAAGTCTTGGAGGCAAAAGGTATATTCTTGTTATTGTTGATGAATTTACCAGATATACTTGGGTGTTCTTTCTCAGGTACAAAAGTGATGCTACTGAAGAAATCATCAACTTTGTCAAGAAAAATGAAGTTCTCAATGGCCAGCTTGTCCGCTCGGTAAGAAGTGACAATGGCACTGAATTCAGAAATAGTGCTCTCGAAGACTTCTTCACCGAAAAAGGGATCTCTCAGAACTTCTCCGCTGTTCGTACTCCTCAGCAAAATGGAGTGGTGGAAAGGAAAAACAGAACACTGTGTGAGGCCGCTAGATCCATGCTGAGCGAATCAAATCTTCCCACCTATTTTTGGGCCGAAGCTGTGAATACTGCCTGCTTCACTCAAAACAGGTCAGTAATATCCAAAAGACATGATAAAACCCCGTATGAAGTTTTTCATGGTAGAAAACCAAATATTGGCTTCCTTCATGTCTTTGGGTGTATCTGCTTTATTCTTAATGATCGTGAAAATCTTGGGAAGTTCGATCCCAAGGCAGATGAGGGAATATTTGTTGGATACTCCTTATCCTCCAAAGCTTATAGGGTGTACAATCTCAGAAGAAAAAGCATTGATGAGTCCATCCATGTCAAGTTTGATGATCTCAGATGTTCCTCACTCTCAAGTGATGAGGATGATTTACACAGATGGATTTCATCATGTATTGGTGATACTCCCTTAGTCACTTCCACCGATATCTCCTCTATTCCCTCAAATCCTTCCATCTCAAAAAACCCAGCTGGATCACTCTCTCCCACCGAAATTGATCAACCCATCTCTCACACCAAGCTCCCCATTTCCACCGAAAATCTACTCCAAAGCCCTTCTTCCATCCCTAATCCCACCGAAAATCTCATGGGTCCCACTACCGAAAATCCCACTTTACACCAAACCTCTGATCCTACTACTCCATTTCACTCTACTCCTTATACCCCATCACCTTTACCCCCTGCTCTAAAATGGACCAAAGATCACCCCATAGATCAAATTATTGGTGATCAACAAGCAGGTGTCCAAACCCGCAGAGGAGTTGGAAATATCTGTCTCTACGTGAATTTCCTCTCTCTCTCTGAACCCAAGAAAGTGGATGAAGCTCTATCAGATCCTTGTTGGATCACTGCCATGCAAGAAGAACTTTCTCAGTTCCAGAGAAATAAAGTTTGGAGATTGGTTCCCAAACCCAGAAACAAGACAATCATTGGAACCAAGTGGGTATTCAGGAACAAAATGGATGAAGATGGTACTGTGATCAGGAACAAGGCCCGATTGGTAGCTCAAGGATACAGACAGGAAGAAGGCATTGACTATGATGAAACATTTGCCCCTGTTGCAAGACTTGAAGCTATAAGGATCTTTCTGGCTCATGCTGCCTACCGAAATTTTAGGGTTTTTCAAATGGATGTTAAAAGTGCCTTTCTCAATGGGGAACTTACAGAAGAAGTCTACGTGAAACAACCTCCTGGCTTTGAAGACCCAGCTCATCCAAACTTTGTGTACAGACTTGACAAAGCTTTGTATGGTCTCAAGCAAGCTCCACGTGCTTGGTATGACACTCTTGCCAACTTTCTTCTCAAGCATGGATATTCCAGAGGTAAAATTGACAATACTCTCTTCATCAAAGAAACCTCAGGTAATATAATTCTTGTTCAAATCTATGTTGATGACATCATCTTTGGTGCCACTGATGAATGCCTATGTGATGAGTTTGCCTCTCTCATGATGAGTGAATATGAGATGAGCATGATGGGAGAGCTTACATTTTTCTTGGGCCTTCAAGTCAAACAATCTTCAGAAGGAATTTTTATAAATCAAAGCAAATATATTCGGGACCTTCTGAAGAAATTTAACTTTCTAGACAGCTCTCCTATGAAAACTCCCATGGCACCTCCCTTGAAATTGTGTGCCGATCTAAAAGGTGAATCTGTGGATGTTACTCTTTACCGAGGTATGATAGGCTCTCTTCTTTACCTAACTGCTAGCAGACCGGATATTATGTTTGCTACCTGTCTATGTGCTCGTTATCAGGCCAATCCTAAAGTATCACATTTAAAGGCTGTAAAACGAATTTTTCGGTATCTTAAGGGCACACTGCACTTGGGTCTTTGGTATCCCAAAGACTCAAGTTTTGAACTAATTGGCTATTCAGATTCAGACTTTGCAGGTTCCCAGATTGATAGAAAGAGTACTACAGGAAGCTGTCAGCTCCTTGGGGGAAAATTAGTAAGTTGGTCCAGCAAGAAACAAAACTCTGTATCCACCTCTACTGCTGAGGCTGAATATGTAGCTGCCGGGAGCTGCTGTGCTCAGATTCTATGGATGAGAAACCAACTAAGGGACTATAATCAATTCTTTTCTAAAGTCCCAATTCTGTGTGATAATTCCAGTGCTATAGCTATAGCAAATAATCCTGTTCTTCATTCTAGATCTAAACACATCGATATCAGATATCACTTCATAAGAGATCACATTTCCAAAGGTGACATTGAACTACACTTCATTCCCACCGATTTGCAGCTTGCCGATATTTTCACCAAACCTCTTGATGAAACCAGGTTCAACTTTCTCATCAGTGAACTTGGGATGTGCAATTTCCAAGAATAAATATGTGTTCATGCTTCACCGATCTCACATCGGTGGACACCTTCGTATCTACTTCTCTCTCTCCACCGATCTCTCATCGGTGGACAACCTATGTGTCAAATCTTTTCTATCTCTTTTCATTTCGGTAATAATCTCGAGTATCGGTGAAGCGTGCCTACCACCGAAGCACGTTTCGGTGAAAATTTCCAGAATCGGTGGAAATCTGTCCACCACCGAAATCTCATTTCGGTGGTCATCTCAAATCGGTGAAACTTGTCCACCACCGAAGTCTCAAATCGGTGGTCATCTCAAATCGGTGAAAACTGTCCACCACCGAAATCTCAAATCGGTGGTCATCTCAAATCGGTGAAAACTGTCCACCACCGAAATCTCAAATCGGTGATCATCTCATTTCGGTGGTACTATCCAAATTCGGTGAACCTTTCTATCACCGAAGCCCCATTTCGGTGGTACTATCCAAATCGGTGAAACCTTTCTTCCACCGAAGTTCCACCGAAGTCCCACCGAAGTCCCACCGATCGTCCACCGAGCGAACACCGATTCCTCCACCGAAGCATCACCGAGCCTACACCGATTCACACGGTTCCCAAAGCCCACTTGTGACCACTCAATTGCTTTTGCGTCAGACCCTTCGCCTATCCGCCGCTCCTTGTCCCGATTTCCAATAACTCTTTCACCTCAAGAGCCGCATGTCCCCTCTTCCCATACAAAAATCATCATCACCGTGCCTTTTCATTTCCCTATATATACACATACCCCCTTCATTTCTTCCCCACTCCTCACAATTCAAACCTGCAACACTCTCCACTCCAAACATATCTCTCTCATGGCATCCTCTCGATATCAAATTCCTACACGTTTTGAAGACCTCCGCTTCAACCAATGCAATCACGTTGCCCGCCTTGAATCCGATCCCGCTCATCCCGAGTTCTCTACTATCGCTAAATTTCTGTCTCGCTCTCCTCTTCTTCATGCCTTCTCATGCAACCCCAGGATGAGCAAAATGCTCATTAGTCAATTCTGGCTATCCTCCGTGTACGATCCCTCCAATGAGGCCATTCACGCCTCCATCTTCACCAATGCCGAAGGTGATCACGACCTCACTTTTGGGGTCGATGATGTTCGTCTAGCTCTCAAGATCGATGCCTTTCCCGACTATGAAGACATGTATTTGGATACCATCCATGAAGACATTGTTCTTACCACCGGTTATGTGCTCGACGACTCCTCCAAAAGCTCCAAAGGCCCCGGTACTCTTCTTCGCAGCAAAATGGGAGGCATTTGGAATTTCTTCTTCGCTCACGTTATCCATTGCCTCTCACGCAAAACAAGTGGACATGACCAATCGCCCTCACACGTAAACAAACTCGCTCATGCCCTCATCTTCCAAAGGAAAGTTGACTTCGCCCAATATTTCTTCTCAGAACTTGTCGAGGTCATCAAAACTCCCAAGAAGTGTTATGTTGCTTTTCCCCGCTTCATCTCCATGATTCTACAACACAAGCTTTCCAAAGCTTTGGAGACCGATCGCCGCTCTTCCTCGCCCCGGTTCTCGTATGAATGGTCATCTCCCGTTGTGGGCACCAAAACCCTCAACGTCAAGCCGCTCGCCACCGATCGCCCATTACGCCCAGGTATGATTTCCTTCGCTCTATCTCCCGAACTTCGTTGGGGTGACGCGGAAATTCCCGGGTTTCGCCACTTGGAAATTCCCGAGGTCACTCCAACTGTTGTGGTCCCTTCTCCCCGGTCCCGAGTGACGTCGGGTGGCACTCAAAAGAAACGACAGAAGGCCACCGGCACCTCCGCTCCCGCTTCTCGAACCACGTCACCGAGAGATCCCTCGGAGACTTCCCCGGTTCACACCCCTTCTCACAAGCGGAGGCACTCACCCTCCCCTTCGGGATCTCTTCCAAAGAGGTCTCGGAAACCATCGGCCCAACCGACTCATCCAACCGTCGATTCTCCAAAATCGCCGGTTGTTGAACTTCATCCCTCCGGGCCAAGGGTACCCGCTACACACCCCACCGTCCCCTCTGTTGCCTCTCGAAAGGCCTCAGTTACATTTCAGGAGAACCCCCCGCATACCTCCCCACTCGACTCCTTGGGTGGTGGGGATGACCTCGAGATCTCTCCGCTCGAGGGTTCTGACTTCACACTACACATCTTTACACCCGATCAGTTTTCGATCGAAGACATTGCACAACCCTCTAAGGGTTCCCCCCCAATTGCACCCTTTGATTTCTTTGATT
Source organism: Saussurea involucrata (assembly GCA_033807775.1). Classification (NCBI taxonomy): domain Eukaryota; kingdom Viridiplantae; phylum Streptophyta; class Magnoliopsida; order Asterales; family Asteraceae; genus Saussurea; species Saussurea involucrata. The sequence goes on along the minus strand of CM066323.1, from coordinate 82,967,096 downwards.
TTCTTTTAGCGGACACTGGTTCTCCCCAAACCATCCCGTCCACCGAAGAACATCACACCGAGTCTCCCTCGTCCTCGCAACAATCACCCCCCCGATCCCCTGCTCCCCCCCGATCATCTGCTCCCCCCCGATTGCTACAACCCGACAACTTGGTGCCTTACCTCCATATTCCCATTCCCGAGCCTGACCCCCACCGACTACTCTTCCAGTTTCCCGAAATCGGTGGCCACACTTCCCCGCCCATTGGCCGCACCTCTACCTTTCTTAAATCTACCATCGCCTTAATCTCCCAAGCCAATTCCCGCATCTCTACCCTCGAGACTCAGCTACCGCATCTTCTTCTTGATGCCATCACCGAAGCCCTACGGCCCGTTCAAGAAAAATTATCTGCCCTTTCTACCACAGTGGAGTCCCTCTCCAAACCTTCCACTGACTCACCCAGTCCTGAACGTTCCCAGTGGGAAATGGATCTCGGTGATTTTGCTTTGGTTCCCCATACCACCGAAACGAGTCTAGCCTTCCTACACTCCAAGTTTGATAAGGCCTTCTATGAGTTAGGTTTCAAGTTGCCGGCTGTTCCTGAGGGGGAGAAAACCACGGCTCCACCGAAACTTCCATCCATAAAGAAAATTTCCAGTAACCAGCCTCCACCGAAACCCTCACCACCGAAACCATCCTCACCACCGAAACCCTCTCCACCGAAACCCTCACCACCGAAACCATCCTCACCACCGAAACCATCCTCACCACCGAAACCTTCCTCATCCCCGAAACCTTTCTCTCCACCGAAACCCTCTTCTCCACCGAAACATGTCTCACTCTCACCGACCAATACTGGCTCCACCGAAGCTTTTGACCTTAATGCATCAGTTGAGGGGGAGCAGTCCAGCAATGCTCCCGAAGACAAAGGGAAGAGAATTCTTTCGGCCGAAGAATTGGCCAGAGAAGCAAAGAAGAAAAAGGATCTGACAAAATATGGGGCTCGACCGAAGGACGCTGAAACTCTCAAACTCAAGCCTGCTTCTCAACCAATCACCACCGAACTTGGCCTCTCTGCTCAAGAAATTGAGGAAGCAAGAATAGCTCAAATCGACTTAGACAAATCCAGAGATCTTTCTCTCAAAGCTGCCACAGAAGAAGCTTCAAAAGTCAAGTCCACCGATGCCATCCAAACACAGAGATCGGTGCTCAGTGCCTTGGAACAACAAAAGAATGAAGAAATTAATTGGTACAAAAAGACCATGCACCACCGGAGCTATAGGTCACAAATTTCTTCAGTAAAGATTGCCACCTCCAAAGCAAATCCTCAAGACATCAGATTAATTATTAGCTGGGATGATGGTTCTATGAAGAGTGTGAAAGAAAGCCATCTCCAACTCTTCGGTCTCTCGGAATGGTATGAAATCACTCAACACCTCGTCAAGAGTCCAAATCCAAGGAAAGACATCTTTGTAAAATACATTGATGGTCTAATGAATAAGATGAAGGAGATCAAAAGAAAACATAACATCATTCTCTCCACCGAAGAAAGAGCCAAACTGCTGTCTCTGAAGGAGAAGATCATCCTCCCCAAAGTCAAAAATCCTCCTGACTCAGTCTTCAAGGAAATGGCAAGAGAAGGTAAAATCCCAAATGTAAGCAATCTTAACCTTACCATTCCCACCTCTGTTCCCTATCCTACCACAACCTTGAGCCTCTCACCAATACCAGGATTATTCTTCAACGACGGTCTCGGTCGTCGGGCATTCTTCAGATTTGCCCAGATGTCCATAGCCGATACCATATTTCTGGAAGGCATTCACAACCTCTTTCCAAACATCCCCGAAGCTCAACCGTTCTATAGAAACTTACTGGATGAAATCAAGCGCCGCAAAACCTCAAAGAAGTAAGTTCTCTCCAGTTAGTACTTGTAAAAGTTAATTTCTCTTTTTGTAAAAAATTGTACGAGAACTTATCTTAATACAAGTATCTCTATTTGAATTTTATTTCCGTACATACTTCATTTTTTGTTCCCTGTAAATACTGTACATAGTATACATACACATACAAAAGAAAAAGGTCAAAAAGATCAAAAAGAATAGTCTATGTGAAAAGAACCCAAAAGAGTAAAAAGGGTCAAAAACGCACTTACTTTTGTTTACTCTTGAATATTCTAAGATAAGGAGCTCAAATTCAAATAGGGGGAGATTGTTGGGTCACCAAGGATTTGAAATTGACTCACCGATGTTTTCCCTAAAACTCCTACTTAGAATATTTTAGTTCAGTTCTTTGAATGACTTGTACAAGATATCAAATATTCGGTGAAGTCGAAGATCAACCGAAACCAAGCTTGAAGACTCTCTACTTGTGGAAAATAGAAGAATCTCGGCAACATTCAAACAAGTCATCACCACCGAAATTCCTTGACATTTCGGTGGCCTTCTCTCTACCGAATTTATAAGACAATTTCGGTGGCCTCTTCCACCGAAGTACATGGACAAATTCGGTGGTCCCCTTCTCCCACCGATGACCCTTTCGGTGGCCCTCTCACCACCGAAATATATATGTAACTTCGGTGGTCCTCTCACCACCGAAATATACATGTAACTTCGGTGGTCGCTTCACCACCGAAGTATACTCGCAATTTCGGTGGACTAGTTACCACCGAAACATGCTTGCAATTTCGGTGGACTAGTCTTCTTTCCACCGAAGATTTCTCAATCTCGGTGGAAACCTCTTCGGTGCTAAAGGCTCAAGACAGAAGATCATTTATTATGGGACAATATCCTCCAGCAGAGAAAAGTGACAGTTTGTCTTTTTATCCACCTTCAGCTAAGGTCCCTTTTATCTGCTCAAGCTACTCTGTCTGCACCTAGTGAAAAGTGACAAGGACTTCACAGTTCTCCTGAAGTCAACATTATCAGCATATGTGAAGATGACAAGTGTCCCAAGCATTTAATGCTTGGGCACTCCTTGGCACTATAAAAGGAGAAGTGCTCTTCTTGCAAATACTCACGCTTTCAAGAAATTCTCTCAGTGCAAGAAACCTTCTTTTAAGCCTTAAAACTCAATAGCTTTGCTCTTAGTGTTCTTAGTTGTTTTGTTGTATACTTTGTGTAAGATTGTTAGAATAGTTTATCTGTTCTTTTCCGCAACAATCTTAAGTTTTCTGTGTGTAATTCTTTTGAAAGTTTTTCAAATATAAGAATTAAAATTGTGAAATTTTTGTGTATTGTATTCAACCCCCCCTTCTACAATACTTGTTAAGCCATCTGGGACTAACAGGATCTATTCAGCGATCTACTCCTAGAATCAGAGTGGATGTCTCTGGTAAGAAATCCGAAGAACTGAATGTTCCTCCCATTTCAAAAGCCAATAGCTTACTTGGTGCTGGTACTTCTAATTCAAAATCTAAAGCTCAGCATTCAAATGGTCATAGAACTACTTTTAGTTATAGGAAATGTTATCACTGTGGACTTACTGATCATATTGCTAGTAAGTGCCCCACAGCCACCAAAGCTGAAAAGATAGCAAAGGTGAAGATCATGGCCCCCAAGGCAAAGAAGACCACTGAGGTTAAGAAATTAACCAAAGTGAAGAATGACAAAGCTGAATCTTCAAATGCTGCGAAGACTACTGAACCTTCAATTCCTACTACTTCCACTGACAAAAGAGTACACATGGTTAAGTGGGTACCCAAGAAAAACTAATCTTCCTTTGTAATGCAGGTTAAGAAGGGTATCTGGTATCTCGATAGCGGATGCTCTAGACACATGACTGGAAAGAAAAGCCTGCTCGCTGAATACAAGGAAGAGAAGGTCCCTCTGTGACTTTCGGTGGAAATGTAAAAGGACATACCCGAGGGTTTGGTGTACTCTCTAATGGTACAACAACCTTTAGAAGAGTCGCATATGTTGAAGGGCTGAAGCATAATCTTTTAAGCATCAGTCAGCTTTGCGACAAGGATAACAAAGTAATCTTTACTAAGGAATCCTGCTTTGTCACTGACAAAAAGGAGAAGATAGCTCTCAGCGGTTATCGTTTGGAAAATGTTTATGTAATAAACATGGACTCAACAACCACTGAGAACTCCTGTTTCTTCTCAAAAGCCTCATCTGATGTCAACTGGCTATGGCATAAGAGGCTATCTCATATGAATTTCAAGACACTGAACACTCTTTCTTCAAAAGAGTTAGTCATTGGTCTACCTCAGCACTCATACGCCAAAGAGTCTTTATGTTCAGCGTGTGAGAAAGGGAAGCAGACCAAAGCAAGCTTTAAGTCAAAGCAAATCTCCTCAGTGTCATCTCCTCTACAACTTCTCCATATGGATTTGTTTGGCCCTGTTAACAAACAATCCATCGCTGGAAAGAAATATACACTGGTCATAGTTGATGAATTCTCTCGTTATACATGGGTTATGTTTCTCCGTTCCAAGAGTGACACCCCTGAAGAACTCATCACCTTTGTTCGGAAGATGGAAACCCTGAACAACTTGACCGTTCGCTCAATAAGGAGTGATCATGGGACTGAATTCAAAAACAATTCTCTTGATTCCTTCTTTGAGAGTAAGGGTATTTCTCACAACTTTTCATCAATGAGAACACCGCAACAAAATGGAGTCGCTGAAAGAAGAAATAGAACAATTATTGAAGCTGCACGCTCAATGCTCAACGATTCTCACCTGCCTACTCAGTTTTGGGCAGAAGCTGTCAACACTGCTTGTTTTACGCAAAACAGGTCGCTGATAGTCAAAAGATTCAATAAAACAGCCTATGAACTTTTTCATGGGAGAAAGCCCTCAATCAGCTTTCTTCACATCTTTAGATGTCACTGTTTCATACTGAACAACAGAGATGTCCTTGGAAAGTTTGATCCTAAGGTTGATGATGGAATCTTTCTTGGATATTCTTCAATCTCCAAAGCCTTCAGAGTCTTCAATCGAAGAAGACAAACTGTAGAAGAAACTATTCACGTCACGTTTGACGAATCCCGTTCAGCGAACTCTAAACCGTCTGCTGATACTGAAGAACTGAATCAATGGATGTTTTCTCATCTTGGTGATTCAGAAGATATTCCCACTCCTCATACTCATACAGTTGAAGATGATAGTCCTACTATCATTCCAAATATGCAGAATAGTGAAGCTGAAACATCATGGGTCTCAGCTGTTCCTTTAAACACTATACCTGCTTCTGAACCAAATGTCTCAGACATTCCATCTACTTCTCAGCAATCAGTGAATATAATGACAATTGCACCCATTCCTCTCTTAGCTGATACTCCAGAAGTTGCTGAAGCCTCATCTTCAGCTCCTCCAGTTCAGGTTGAGTCAGCGTCTCACACTCCGACTCAACGATGGACTGTAAATCACCCAATTGATCAAATTCTAGGTGATCCAAACGCTGGTGTTCAGACTCGACGAAGTGCAGGTAATATTTGTTTATTTGTTAACTTTATTTCTCTGACTGAACCAAAGAAAGTAGATGATGCCCTCAAAGATCCAAATTGGATCAGCGCCATGCAAGAAGAGCTGACTGAATTCGAAAGAAACAAAGTTTGGAAACTTGTTCGAAGACCAACTGACAAGACAGTGATAGGCACTAAATGGGTCTATCGAAACAAGTTGGACGAACATGGAACTGTAACCCGCAACAAGGCTCGTCTTGTTGCTCAAGGATACATACAAGAGGAAGGCATAGATTACGACGAAACATTTGCTCCAGTAGCAAGACTAGAATCTATTCGTCTATTCTTAGCATACGCTGTACACAAAGACTTCAAAGTATATCAGATGGATGTTAAGTCAGCGTTTCTAAATGGAAAGATGAATGAAGAAGTCTATGTGGAACAACCTCCAGGATTCTCAGATCCTAAGCGTCCATGTTATGTTTATAAACTGGATAAGGCACTTTATGGCTTAAAGCAAGCTCCACGTGCATGGTATGACACTCTCTCTACTTATCTCCATATTGAACAATTTGAGCGTGGTAAAATGGATAAGACTCTATTCTTCAGGAAAGTGAAAGGTCATATCATTCTTGTTCAGATATATGTTGATGACATTATATTTGGTTCTACTAACCCTGATCTTTGTACTCGTTTCGCTGATAGAATGAAAGATGAGTATAAAATGAGCATGATGGGTGAACTAACATATTTCCTTGGTCTTCAGATAAAGCAAAATGAAAAAGGAACTTTCATTAATCAGGGAAAGTATGTTAAAGATATGCTGAAGAAATTCGACTTAACTCAGAGTTCAGCTATGAAAACCCCTATGGCACCACCGCTGACACTAGATAAGGATACTAATGGTATTCCTGTTAATGTCACGCTGTACCGTGGGATGATCGGCTCTCTCTTGTATCTTACAGCTAGCCGACCCGATATTATGTACGCAACCTGTTTGTGTGCACGATATCAAGCTGAACCTAAGATATCTCATATGACCGCTGTAAAGCGAATTTTTCGATACCTTAAGGGTACTGCGAATCTAGGTCTTTGGTATCCCAAAGACTCAGGGTTCGATCTAATCGCCTATTCAGATAGTGATTTTGCAGGTTGCAAATTGGATAGGAAAAGCACCACAGGAGGATGTCAGCTCCTGGGTGGAAAGCTGGTGAGTTGGACAAGTAAAAAGCAAAACTGAGTTTCCACCTCCACAGCTGAAGCTGAGTATGTAGCCACTGGAAGCTGTTGTTCTCAGGTCTTGTGGATGAGAAATCAACTACTGGACTATGACCTACAGCTCTCAAATATTCCAATCTATTGAGACATCACAAGTGCCATCGCTATAGCCAACAATCCAGTGCTTCACTCAAAGACAAAACACATCAAAATCATGTATCATTTTATCAGAGATCATGTGATGAATGGTGATATAGAACTTCACTTTATCCCAACTGATTATCAGTTAGCTGATCTGTTCACCAAACCTCTTGATGAGACAAGATTCAACTTTCGCATCAGCGAGCTTGGAATGCTGAACTTTGAAGGGTAAAATCTTCAGCGGTTCACATTTGATCAGCGATAGGATAAGATCAACTTGTATAACCCATTCTATCATCTTCTCTCTGAATAAACTTGATTCACTGATATCAAGGTATGTTTTTCTCTCACTGACAATCGCATGTGAATGCAAGATTTCAAAACAAATTACATCGCTGAATATCTCTTTCTTAATCAGCGATACTTTGAAATTTCTAAAACCAACACTGATATTTCTATTCAGTGCTTCATGTTTTCAAAAGTGTCCTTGAGTTTTCAAAACCTCAGAGACATCCTAGAATATGAAAGGGCAGTTGTGACGTCATTGCAACGGATAAGCCCCGACACGTTCTTTTTCTGACACACGTTTGCACGTTTCATTTACCTTCCAATCAAATGCAAACACGTGTCCGTGTCATGATGAAAATCTTTTCCCGCTCAAGATTTTCTCTCTCTAATCTCACTATATAAGCACTTTGTGGGTTTATATTTTTCCTTTACGTGAAAAACTTCTCCTCCAAGCAAGAAAGAATTACTGTTGCATTTGTGCTCTCAAGTTTTCAAGAACTTCTTCTTCTTCAACGAACCAGGTTAATATTTCTGTTATTTACCTGTTTCTTAAACTTGTTAATGATCTTCTCTTTGTTTTTACAAGATCAAACAAAAGAACTTTTTTAAATGAAATCATTTCTTTCATGGTTTTATGAACACAACCTTTCATGGTTGTTCTTCAAGTTTAAACGCAAAATCTTAAACTTGTTCTTCATACGTTTTTCCAGAATCCTAATTCTCAAAAGAAACTGGAAAACAAGATTTTTTTTTGGGTTTGCATTTCGTTTTTCAAAAACAAGAAAAATCCTAATCTTCATTAAGACATTTTTGTCTGAATGAAATGGACAAAATTCGAACCATCTTATTGGAAAATCTTTCCACATTAAGATTATTCTTATTTGTTATATCTTTGGTTGAACTGATAATACAGAAATGGCATCTACTGACATTTCCACTGCTAAGAACACCACCGCTGAGAACACTGCTGCTGCTGCTGAGGAATTGGAAATCATCAAGGCTCCTCAGGTCAAGTTCACTCTTGAAGAACTTTATTGGACAAAGTCAAATAACCTCTACGCGCTTCTCGAGTTTCCTCCTCGAAAGCAAGTCACACATCTGAATGATGCTGTGAACTTCCTGAAAAATTGTTGCCTCTCTACAGCCCTGACAATAACTCATCCTGCACATCAGCTACTACTATCCCAGTTCTGGTATTCTGCCAGACACTCTCAGCTAACATCAACCAAAGACTCCTCAAAGATAATTGATTGCATCCTCTGTGATACTGATTTTGGCACAATAAAAACCACCCCTGCCATTATCCGTAAAGCCCTGAGCCTTCCCTTCGCCACAAAAGAAAAACCTTTTGTTCCTCTCCCTGACCACAAGAAACATTCTGATAGGGAAGCCATTACTGCATTCTTCGATGCAATGGGCTATGTTTGGGAAACTGGGAGGGACAAGAAGCCTGAGAAGAAGCTGACCCTCATCAAGAAGTCAAAAATGCCCAGCGAGATGAACTTCATCTTCGCTCACTTAATAAGCTGCATGACTGCAAAGACCGGCTCCTCTGATCAAGCCGCTCAACATCAACAAGCAATGGGATATGCTTTGCTGAAAGGTCTTAACATAGACTGGGCATCGATAATCTATGATGACCTGGTACTCAGAGTAGACTCTGCCGCTGACCGATCTCCATGGGTTCCATATCCTAGATTCATCAGCGCCGTCTTCCAAACAGGCCTGAAGGACAACTAACCAAAAGAGGGTGACCTGAAACTCTCTCAGGTTGGCCCTAAGGTACTCGACTTGAAACCAGTGGAAAACGAGGTACGTCTCTCTACACTTTTAACTCTTCTCAACCCTACTTCTTCGACTTCTGCAGCTCCTTCAGCGGACAAACCCACCGTTGATACCCCAGCTGCAACCTTCTCTCCTTCAAGAAAAAGGAAACACTCCTCTACCCAACTTGGTTCCAAAAGAACTAAGAAAACCAAGGAGCAACCCCAACAATCTCTTGCTGAAGACTCCTCAGCTCATCTCGAAGAGCTGAAGGAACGTTCAGTGGTATGCTCTGCCACAGCTGAACAAGCCATCCATTCCATCCCAGCTTCAGCGTCTCTAAACGCTGAGGTTATAAACATGGAAACTACCCAACCTCCTTCAGTCTCTCTACAGACTGAAGAAGCGATTCTCAGCGGATCCAACGCTGAACACCGCACCCAACCAACTTTCTCAACCTTCGCTTCTCCCTCTACTTAATTGGACTCTAATCCAGTTGTCACTGGAGCACCTGTCATTCCTCCAGAAGCTAAAGCTGATACTCTTCAAGGAATGATGGATGTAGGACCTGCAGAGATGACCATGCGTACACGCACTCTAGCTGACGACATGGAACTCTTCTCAGGACACAGAGATTTTGATGAATTCACCAATCCTCCTGCAGGTATACACCAACCCATATACACTGTAACTGAACCCCAAACTTCTGAGCTTTCCTCTGTTCACGAGTACTTATATGTTACAGGTCCTAATTTGGGAGACATCAACGCCTCTCTGAAGAACCTTGAGACGAAGCTGACAGGTCTCACCACTACTCTCTCCGACAACTCTTCAGCTGTAACAAACGCTGGAGAGAATCTCACAAAGCTGACAACAGTGGTTGAAGAGAAAGCCTCCAAAGCTGACTTGGAGAAGGTTGATAAAATTCTCAGCAACTTTGCCAAAGTTCTCGCTGACATCTACACAGACTACCTCTCAATCAAAACATCAGTTCAAACCATGTCCAGCGAGGTCACAACGCTGAAGACATCGGTTGGAAAACTCGTAGGAAATATGTCTGCTGTAAAGACTGAAGTCAGTTCAGTAAAGACTGACATGAGTTCTGTGAAGACTGACGTCAATTCAATGAATACAATGATGCAGCAGATCCTGAACAACATGACCGCCCCTGCCCCTGCACTGACGCATTTTACTACGGCGGATCGTGCTGAACTCTTGAAGATCACTCCTGCTATTACTGGCCTAGAAGACAGAGTAGCAGAGATTGAAAATTACATGGGGATCCCTGGCCAAGAAGACAGGGAACCAAAACCAACTGCTGAGTCATCCCATTCCTCCCCCACTCATCATCAGGAAAGGGGGGAGAAGATATCTGAAGACCTTCCCCATGATGAATCTATCAAGGGGAGACGACTGAAGACCTCACCCTTACTGAAGAGGGTGAGAAGACAAATGAAGAAACAACCGCTGGACCTCAGGGAGATGAAAACCCTGAGGGAACCGAGAAGCTTACCTCTGTATATGAGGGGGAGCAACTCGAAGAAGAAGCTGAAGAATCTGAATCTGAAGCTGAAGATGAAGAAGCCATCGACTTATATGATGATGAACCATCCTCTTCTCCAAAGAATGATGATGATGATGATGACTCCTTTATCGTCAAGCCTGCTCAAAGGACTACAGTTCTTAAAGGGATCGTGATAAACGGACCTTCAGGGGAGCGGACCAAATCAAAGCCTTCAGCGTCTGAAGTTGACAAGGGCAAAGGAAAAGGTGTCGCTGAATACAATGACAATCTGACAATCTCGCTTCCAAAGCCAGTTTGTCAGGTACACTAAAATCTACCTTACGCTCATCCCTCCTCTCTATACACATTATCAGCTCTCCTCTCCACAACCTCTATACACAACCACATTCTTTCTCTATCTCTGTTCTACCTAAGTTCTTACTCGTACGATCGATGTGTTTCAGCTAGTCCTCTCCCCTGTTTGAGGATATCGCTGAAGTTCCTACAGCTGCGACTTCACCAACAATAATCCCAACTCCCAACGCTGAAGAAATAATCCCAGTCTTGGATTTGATATCTGAGACTGATGAACCTGAAGAACATGTGCTCTCTCATACAAACAGACCTTCCTTGGTTCCTCAAAAGCTAAGTGAAGAGGATCAGAGAAGAAGAGAAGAGATAATAAAGAAGTTCGAGGATCAGCGAATCATTCTGAAGCGTGATCAACTTCCTTCTATTCCTCCAAAGTTCAGACTTTCTCAAAAGGAATACAAGGATCACCTCAGAGCAGAACGTCTAATCGCTGAAAGAAGGGAAGTTGAAGAAAAAGACAGAGAACTCGCCATCCAGATTTCTCAACAATCGGTGAAAGACCCCAAGCTGAAAAGAATTCCAATCGAATTTCAACGTCAGCTATGGGAAGACGCCAAGAAGATCATTGAAGAAAAGAGGATTGCGTTTGAATCTACTTTAGCCTGGTGCAAAGAAAAGGTACACTTCAGATATCGAACTGCAAGAATCAACAAGGCACTCATCGCTGGAAGATCAACCCTCAAAGTTTCTATCGCTGAAATCGAGATATTCAGAGAGAATGGACAGTACGAAAAATTCTATGCTGAAGCCATCACGAAGTACGGTCTCTCTGAATGGTTGGAGATCAGATTAGCCATCCAGAAGTCTCAATCTAAGTACAAGGATCATGTTGAAAAGCTGACAAACAAACAGATCGACTTAGTCTCTTCTTGTGTGGATATTCCTCCTCCCCCTCCTCTCGAAATTCAGAAAAGAAGGGCCTCTGCAAAGAAAAAGTCTAAATCTTCAGACTCAGGTCCTCAGATACGAAACGAAACAGGTATTGGTTTTTCTCTATCTGAAGTCCTTAGTCCTGAACCTGACCTTTCTGCACTTGACACATCTCTTCCTCCTGATGAGACTTTCATCCCTGGGAAAGTAAGAAGCAAACCCTTCGGGATATTCTTTATTGACTGGGATGGACGAAAGCGTTTTCAACGTATCTCTGAACTTCCCATCACTCCCATCGAACAGCTGAAAGATCTCATCTACTGGTGTGATTTCAAAAATGACATTCAGGCACGACATCTTAAACCCTTGATTTTTGAAGAAGCGCTGAACAAAATGAATCAAGGAGTAAATGTCCCTGACTGGATGATTCCCACATCAAAGACCCTTGATGAACTTCTCATTAAGGAAGAACCTTTATAAACTGATAGGATCGCCTTATTCTTCTATTGTATCAGTTATTCTTTTGTACTTGTAATTTATTTTGCTTGTACTTGTAATCTTTCCACTTCCTTTTGTAATCTGATTCGAAGTTTAAAGGAAGATTTCAGCGAAAGTACTTTACTCCATCAGTACAGAAAAGATCCCAGAAAACAGTAAAGGGGACAAATATTTTATAAGTTCTTTTTATCCTTATGTTTTCATTATATAGCAATTTTCTCTGTTGCTATGTCATAATCAAATAGGGGGAGATTGTTGATCCAAACCCTCAGTGATTTGATAATGACCCTCTCTTATATACTTAGTGAAAATTGTAAGTAAACAATATGTATCAGAGTTTCACTATCGATGATAAGTACTAAGATCTTACAGTACCGCTGATTGGAACTCTCGCTCTTTAAATTAAACATTCAGCGAACACTGTTCACCATAATGCTCTGAGGCTGTTCAGTCCTTATGGTGATCGCTGATAAGTTAGTTGTTTACTTATGATCTCTGAAGACAAGTTTCACGTCAACATAGGTTCTACGCTGAAGTCGAAGATCAAGCTCAAGAACCAGCGACAAGTCTCCTAATGAACTGATGCGGATCAGCGAAGACTCAGATTTGTCCACTCAACGTGAAGTATCAAGTACAAGACTTCAGCTATCGCTGAACTTTATCATTCGCTGATAAACAATGATGAAGCGCTGAATCAACGAAAAGTTGATCATGAAGTCCTCCGTACAAAGTACTTTTGTCTTAACTACCCTTGCACGACTCCGTACGATATGTCAGAAAAGAACCTCCTTATTGTCTGAAATCGTACAACCACTCTGATACTACACTGTTCAAACATGCGGCTACTAAGGTTGTCAACAAAGGTCAATGACATACAACCAATGAGCTGCTGCCACGTGTAAAGTGTAAACTGCAATGCATTAAATGCATGCAGTATATAAGAAGAAGAAATCACTTCATTTTGAAGTAACTTGCTAACTCTAGACAAGTTCATCCTTCTTATCTTGAGATAGGTTATTATTAGTAATTTCCTTCTCTTTCTTAGTGCAAGAAACTTAGTGTTCCAACTTGTTTAGATTTAGGTTTATCCTTAATCTTGTTCCGCAACAAGCTGTAAATTGTTAATGATTTATCAATAAACAATTTAGAAAAGTAAAATCTGTGTGTTTGTATTCAACCCCCCCCCCCCCCCTCTACAAACTTGTATAGCCCTTCGGGACCAACACGTCACAAAAAGAGATTGTATTTTCATTTTCAAAAAGGCAGCCCTGATAATTTGGAAATTATCAGGGTTGATTTTTGGTTGGCACGTTTTATTGTCATTTTATAGCATATTTTGCATCATTTTTATGTTCGGTTCTAGCGTGTCTCATGCATTTTTATTACCTTTCTGTTTAGTTTTTCTCTTGTCAATGCCTATCACTTCGTTGCAGGTATATTCACGTTTTATGCGAGTATTTTCAGTGTGCATGTATGTATGAACCCGATGGAGAAAGGAAGGGAAGAAGTGCAAGCATTGTAGAGAGCGGAAAAGACGAAGAAATGAAGTTGGAAGTTGCTCATGCCCGCGAGTGATTGACTGTGTGGCCGCGAGCAAGAAGGAATCTTGATGCTGTCAAATTTACACTATCAGGGTTACAAAAGAGATTATCTTTTCATTTTCAAAAAGGCAGCCCTGATAATTTGGAAATTATCAGGGTTGATTTTAATGAAGGATTACTGATGAGAAATATCGGTGATGAAAGAGTATGTTATTTCAAAAGAGATCACTGATAGATAAATGTCAGTGATTGAATTTTATTTTCGAAATACAGCTTACTGAAGTAAACTTCGGTGATTAGGGATAAATAAACATACCTCTGTATCAGAGAACATTTGTTCAGAGATTAGATGATAAATAAGAGAGATAGAATTTTTTATGACTGACATAATGCGTAACCACTGAAGAGTTAATCTTCAAGGTTCAGCATTCCAAGCTCGCTGATGAGAAAGTTAAATCTTGTCTCATCAAGAGGTTTGGTAAAGAGATCAGCTATAGTCAGTGGGAATAAAATGAAGTTCTATATGTAGATCCCAGTTTGATCAAGTAACAATGATATATCGAATGATAATCGTTTATTGAATGAATATAGAGAGGTTACAATATTGGAATGAAAAGCTCTCTCTCTCTAAACCTATGAACGTACCCAACTAATCTCACACGGCCAGCCTAATTTCCTCACACAAAGTAACATTAAAGAGCTAGGGCTTAATGCTTAAAGCTCAAGCCCATTACTCTAATAAGCCCAATAACATTAATAAAGGCTTTTACAAAAGAATTAATAATAAATATAAAACAACCTTTATATAACTTTCTATTTAATAGGACATTTATGGTCCTAACAATCTCCCCCTAAAGTTATATAAAGGAAAATATGATCTTGGAATCTTCATGTCTTGATCTTCTTTCCCTCTTGAATCTTTGAAACACTTTAGTGTTGCTTGTCTTCATGTCTTTCCAAGCTCCCCCTTGAATTATGTTCTTAGTCTTCAGAGTATCAACTTTATCAGTGACATTCCACAACGCATCTTCAGTTTAAAATCACGATTCTGTCTTTAAATTGTTGCGAACACTTCTTGATAAAGGATGAGAAGAACCATGCACTTGTAATCTTTTCTGCACAGATCATAACAGTTACTCCCCCTCAACTTTTGCTTACTCCCCCTCAACTTGATAATCTGGGTCTTTGAACTTTTATAACGTTTCTCCCCCTCATGATGACGATATGTGTCTTTGAATTTGTATCATTTTCCCCCCTCATGATGATTAGGAGCATCCTGAGCATCATGCAACTTCAAAGACAATACTGATGAGTAGCAAAATTCCAGATAAGATGTTAAGTAACCAAAATGGGGAAATATCTAACACAGAAACACAATAGTAACTGTTCTCACACCAATTAAAATAATTGTGTGGCCTATGTTCAGAGTTGGGATCGTGGTATCTCTGATAAGACTTCCAGTTATCACTGAAGTAAAATCTAAAAAATTACTTCTCAAACTGTTCCGGCAATATCACGAAGATATGCGATGGGAATCACAAAGACTCGTGCATGTGTGAAAGAAATAAATTATATTTGTTTAGCTCAAATATTGATTTAACTTGGGACGTAAGTTAAAAATCATTAGACATAGTGAGTAGAAAATGAATTTCGGAGACCAGAGCTGATGTCTTCCTTTTTCACTATCTAAGACCTCCGAGTGAGGAATAGATAGATTATATGCTAAACCTCCATGAATATATGAAACAAGCATCTTTTGTGAGATGCTTGAGTGGCTGGGTGGGGTGACACGAGTTATCGACACTGGGTCCATGTCTATTTCAGTATTCATCTCCAAAGAATGAGAATGAATAGATTGTGTGGTTACTCGGATAACTGACTGGGTTTGGTAAGGACCAATATATTCTTTTAAGTCCTGTCACATCCTCACCATTTTTCTTTTCACTCCAAACTCATCTATCAAGCTAGACCCCTCACTGATGTCTATAAGGGATGTGTTTCTTGGGTAGGTCCTTCCGGTTCTGGATAGACCATAGAAACAATATAAGTCCTAACACTCTTTTTCATTTACCAAATTAAAACATTGAAGTACACAATGAAGTACGAGTCCTGAACTAATTTGTTCAGAAGTCATAAAAATGAAGTACGAGTTCTGATCTGAGGTAATCAAAAGTCATAAAATGGAAGTCTAAGTTCTGATCTGTGGTAATCAGAAGTCATAAAAATGAAATAACAAAATTTCAATGAACAATATCAAACGCTAAACAGAATGACTAAGTAAGCACAATATGTTCAAAAATGAAATAATGATCAGAAAGTTTAATTGTAAAGAACAAGTCACAGTTAATGTGTCATATAGGAATTGAATCATTAATAGAAACGGCGTACTATAGAAACAAAATTGTAATTCAAGCGAGTGTATTTCCATCGAAAAATCAACCAGATATATATGAGACATGGAAATAACTAAGTCAAGAAAATATTGCACGTGGCATTCATGGAAGTTAAAATTGGAGAATAACAAACACAAGTAAGTTATCCAGAATGAACTACCACGGTTCTTTGAATTCACTGAAAAATTCATGTATGTGTCAAATACCTGATGCTCCCCCTCAAAATTGGCGTAACCTTTTATTGCTGTCATGTGAAAGGAATATTTTGAATTGTGTTACACATGACATTCCTGCAAAACAGATTAGAAATATTTTGGTATCCATGCTTTGATGGATCCTTGATGGTTAGATGTCTTATTAGAGTGAGGACCGGGGATACTATAAGAACCATACCAATACTTATCATGGTTTTTATTCACAAAGTCACTTGTTCCACAATAAGAACAACACAGCTTCTGTGTAGATAACCTATTTAGCTGATTAACAGAGTAAACAAGATCAGGTTTCACAAAGGGTTTAGCATGGAAAGCTTTGTTGTTCTTGTCACTCTTAACAGAGACAAATGACTTTGGAGCAGGAGCGGATCCTTTAACTCTCCAAGCTATCTTTACTTTCTTGAAAGATTGATTATATGAATTGTCAAGAATAGGGTCATAAAACATATTAGAAGTACGGATCCGATCTTTTGAAGAGCTATTTAATCTAATGCAGATCTTCGAAGAAACATTTTTGTGGATAGAACTTGGAGCAGTCTTATAAAAACAAATTGAATTAGCTGAATCATCATAAAGAGACTGATCAATAGTATCTGGACTAGTAAGATTGGGTGATTCAACATCAGAGATTTTGGCTTCAAGTTCCTAGTCATTGTTAACCAAAACATTTTTCTTCTCAAACATTAGATCTAGCTTCTTTTGGAGATCAGATTTGAGCCTCTTCTCTATCATGATATCAGTTGACAAAACAGATAATTTCTTTGTAAGCTTAGAAATCTCAGTCTGAAAGATCTTTCTTTCGTTTGCAAAATCATCTTTCAAACTTTTTGCTCTAAAACCTTCAACCTTCTTTTTCTCAGACTCTTTGCTTACTATGTCTAGTTCTTTCTCCAAATCAGTTATTTTCAAAGAAAGTTCTCCATTCTTTTCAGTAAAAGATTTGCGTTCAATTTCAAACTTCTCTCTTTCTAAAATCAGAACTTTCTCAAAGTCAGAGATCTGTTTTGAAAGTTTTAAACATATAAGCTCAAGACTCTTCTTCTCAAGAGATTTCTTTGAAAAATCAGATTGCTTTTGTATAAACAATTGCCTTTCCTTTGCAAAACCTTCTTTCTCTTTTTCAAATACCTTTTCAAAAGCGGTTAGTTTCTTTTTTAGTTTAAGGTTTTCACAGTTTAAGAGTTTACCTTTCTCTTCAAGTGCCACATTTTTGTCATTGAGATCAGAAATGTCTTGTTGAGAAATAGGGATACTCTTCTTCATATCCTCCAACTCTTTCTTCAGAGTAGCATTTTTATGGAAATATTCAGTATACAAACGTGCATAGTAAATTGCATATGGATTAGTAAGTGTAACACCCGTAATTTCGGATAAGTACAACTTCGATTTAGTGAGGAATCGATCTTTTAAGAAAATTATGGAAAATAGGATTTGGAGTTAAATCCTAGATTTGATAGTCTTGTTGGATGGAGAATTCAAATACGAGTCCAACGGGCCTTTCCGGAGCAAAAACGGAGCTAAAACGAAGAAGTTATGGCCAAAACAACTTTCGGTACAATCTCGGCTAAAGTGACCAGCGAAAGTGACACTTGTGTCACTCTCGCCGTGTCACTCTCGCTGGTTTTGTACCGAGGGTTTTTTTTTTAGGTTCAGCGAGTATGACACTCGCGAGAGTGACATGGTCACTCTCGCCGTCGGGCTCCAGAGCCTTTTAAACCCACGATTTCAACTCCCTTTCATTTGTTATTCAACCCACTTCTCTCTAAACTCTCCCAAACCAAACCCTAACCTTTTAAACCGATTTTGGAACCATTGAAGCCACAAATCTTTTGAATCAAAGCCTCTCTCCATTTTAATGGGATTTCTAGTTGGAGGTTGGAATCCTTCATCTTATTTCCATTTTAATGGGATTTCTACACTTTTTAGGGTTTTACCCAACCCTCACCTAAGCCTTTACCTTCCTTTGGATAAAATGAAGATTGAGGCTTACTTTGGTAACACTAGAAGTGTTTGGTTGGTGGATTCACTTGATGGTTGAGGTAATCTCCTTTTCTCTTCATTTTGGAAATTAGGGTTTTGATCTATTGGTGATTTTGGGTGTAATATGTTGGGGAAAATGATTCTAAGTGTTTGGGGATAAATATTTATGGTTGGAAATTTATGGATTTAGGTTTTGGAAGATTTGGACTTGAAGATACGGACTTCTTCAAGGGAGCATACGTATGGGAAAATCTAGATTTAGCTTAATCTAGCGAGGTGAGTTCAAGTTACTTTGCGAAAACGTTGTACATGCCAAAAAGAGTATTTTACAAATATGTGTGTATTTTACTTGAAAATGTATATGGTTGAATTATTTGGTAGATTTAACTCTTTTAAAATGTTATCTTCATAAATGTGTAAAACACCCATATTTGGGACTTTTGGATGTTTAGATGGTTAGAAACCATAAATTGTCTTTAAAAGATTATTTGCTCAAAATGAAGATTATCTGATGGTTTAATAAAGTTTGTGTAAATGATTTTAATAAACCATTTGTGAAATGCACTTTTAGTGTTATGGGTCATTTGAGAATATTAAGGGTGTGAGTCCTCTTTGGAAATGAGGGTTAGCCCGATCCAAGATTTTATTTCGAGTTTTCATGGATTTGAAGTACTCACCGGCAACCGGTGTGTGTTGTTGTACTTAATGACATTTTATGACTTTTATGAATTATCTTTCAAATTGGTTGAGCTTGTGGCTCAGTATTGGGCTTTATTACGACTTGAGAACAAGTGTCCGTGTCGATAGCATCTGAGTTGAGTTTTGAATTATGATTTATGTTATTTTGGAATTGCATGTTTAATTGCATTTGTTTATATGTTTGGAGTCGTGTAATGTGTTAGACCTTCTTAGCCATGGATCCATAGGCATAGTAATGGCAATAGATCTGGAGTGATTGAGTCATGTAGCACGGGATAGGCATCAGGATCCGTGATAAGTAAGGCGTGGGCCTACATGGTCGGGCGTCGTCTCACGGGCAGTAAGGTGTAATCCCAATGTGCTGTTGTGGATTTGGAGTGACCCAACGTATAGACCTGGAGTGGTTGAAGTTGGGGAGCTCCCTAGTCTCGCGGGCAATAGACCTGGAGTGATTGAGCCTAGTTTACGAGATTAGCCACGTGGGTGTTTTTATTACATAGTAAGTGACCCACTTTGGTGTTCCGTCACGTGCGATGTATACGGGTCTCCCCCGTCACCGAAAGGTGTTGTTTTGGGTATTTGTTACTACTCATGATTTTGGTGACGTGTTCTATTTATATGAATTATTTTCCATGGTACGTAAGTGTGGTTTATATCTCATCCGTATATGATGTTTGGGTATTTGTGTTACCTCCACCTTCAACGGATACGTGTCTTCCCGTTTATGATATTTGATATTTATCACATTTTACGGTTGTGTGAGTATTGCTTCTTTTTATGTTTAATAAAGAATTATATTTCAGGGACGATTTCCATGTTTGGTGAGTTGGATATATATATTATCAACTGTATTTGAAGGATTTGTCTAAACTAGACTTATTCACGTATTTCAAGTTATTTGTGAAAGTAAGACAGTTTGGAAAACGTATTATAACTTTTGAGGACTTTCTCGTGGAAATGTGGAAATTGAAAATGGTTGGTTGGATTTAAAGTAAACTCTTTTGAAATCATGACTATAGCTTTTACTCTTACGATTTATGTTTCATATATAGTCATGATAAAACGCTTGAACTCACTAGGCGTAAGCCTAACACTTTCTATTTCTTTTATTTTGTCGGCATGTGCAACAGGCTCAGGTTGGGGTAACTCTAGCTACACCGTGAAGTGGTGAATGCTAGTATAGTGCACGAGAGGTGAATAGCTTAAGTTATGTTCCGCAATTACCCTTGGAAAGTAGCACTTGTATTTGGAATAAGCGGTGTCCGAAGCGAGTTTAGTCTTGGTACTAAGACTTAAGTAGTATGTTTTGCTTGGAGATAACCATTATTTGTAATTGGAAGTATTTTACTTATTGTTTTCTGATGTAATATCAAAAAATTTAAATTAGTTGCTCTTTCCAAATTTGGGGGTGTTACAAGTTGGTATCAGAGCATAAGTTTGAGAGATTTAGGTGTTGATTTTGGATACCTAGACTCAAACTAGCGTTTGTTTAAGTAAATGAGAGTGAAATTCACCTTTAGGCACTTTAAGATAGGATGTTTCGAGGTCAATGGATGTTGTTAGAAATGGGGATCACGTCGAGAGCAACAAGGATAATCATGTGCGGTGCGTTCATAGTGACACCTGGCCAGTGTCGTGGTGAACCTACTAGTACATGTGCATACTTGAATTACTTTATTGTGGTGATCGCCGGGGTAGTGAAGGAGGTTCTAAGATAGTAGTCGTTGGAATAGATGGACGATTCTAGTATTAGTCACTTGGAGTGACGATAAGCATGATATTTGCTTTAAGTAGACCGTTTCGGATCAAGATTGATGGTTGGATTAGAACCATAGACTTTTTGAGCCAAATTTTGATTTGAGGAAAAACCGTAAAGTTAATTGATGTGTTTCCCAACTTGCCTTAAGAGGTTAAAGTATCCGGGTGAAAATAGTGGACCGGAGGATTTTGGAGGAGTATGAGTTGAGACATTGAGTGCCGACTAAATTATGCACGAAATTTATTTTTGAAAATAAATTGCATTAATTATTTCTTGTGTTTCAAATCCATATATGGATTGTGTTACAATTTTGGGAAATGTTTAGCACACACACAAGATTTTAAATCATGGGTTTTGAACCTGCACGAAAGTATTTTATTACGGGAGGTGTCAGCCCGTCGGAACTTGTTCCATTTTATTATTGTTCAACATTACTTTATGATACAGTGATATCCATATTTTATGACGTTTAAGATGTTGGGAAAGTGACTACGGCTTATAACTTTAACATTGGATCTCCTCCACATATGTTAGAGTTTGGACGGAAAGTTATCTTCCATTACGTCTATGTAAAGTTATTTTGGAGAATTTGTTTAATGTGAATTGTAAAACAATGTTGTTTATGTGGTATTACCATAGAAGGGATTTTGGATTTTGGATTTTGGCATTTTAGCCATGATTTTGCTTAATGCAATTTAACTTTGGAAGCACAATGTTTGGTGCTATTTTGTTGACTTGGAGTCATTGAGTTCGTGGAATTTCATGGAGTTTTATTGTACGACGTTTTGTGTCGTGTGGGTACAATTTTACAATGTGCATACTCTATTGCTTATGTGAAAATTTTACGAGTTAAGTTGGGCATTTGGTCTCACTCGAGTTTTGTTGAGTAAAGTTAATTTTATGCCACAAGGCGACTAAGAAAAGATAAGTTTTGGAACTCTAGTGTCGCGTAACTTTTCTTTCAAGAGTTTGTGTGATCAAATATTACGTTGCAATTAGTTCGGTGTATGGATTGAATTATACGTGGCTTAAGTGAAGTATGAAAGAACATTTTGGTGGCATTTTATAATAAATTGTTTGGTGCGCTTTTGGTCAGTTAAATGTTTATTATCATTTAAAAATATAGACTGGATTTCAGTTTTCAATTTAAAAATCGATAAACACATAACAAAACCCATAAATCGATTTTTCCAAAATTAATGCTTGATACCTTCGATTTAGAGTTTGAGACTTTACCAAAATCAATCTATGACCCAAAGATATGGATTGAAGCAACTAGATATCAACAATTTGAATAAAAATCACAAAATTAGAAATCTTACTTGTAGGCGCCGTTTTCCCAGATTTGAAGAACATAAAATCAAAAATTGATACCCTTTAGATCGATAGCTTTGTCCATCTGCTCTGATACCACTTGTGGATCCCAGTTTGATCAAGTAACAATGATATATCGAATGATAATCGTTTATTGAATGAATATAGAGAGGTTACAATATTGGAATGAAAAGCTCTCTCTCTCTCTCTAAACCTATGAACGTACCCAACTAATCTCACACGGCCAGCCTAATTTCCTCACACAAAGTAACATTAAATAACTAGGGCTTAATGCTTAAAGCCCAAACCCATTACTCTAATAAGCCCAATAACATTAATAAAGGCTTTTACAAAAGCATTAATAATAAATATAAAACCTTTATATAACTTTCTATTTAATAGGACATTTATGGTCCTAACACTATATCTCCATTGATCACACGATTTCTGATAAAATGATATCTGATTTCGATGTGTTTTGTCTTTGAGTGTAGTACTGGGTTGTTTGCTATAGCGATGGCACTAGTGTTGTCGCAATAGATTGGAATTTTTTATAACTTAAGGTCATAGTCTAATGGCTGATTTCTCATCCATAAGACCTGAGCACAACAACTACCAGCTGCTACATACTCAGCTTCAGTGGTAGAAGTAGACATTGAGTTTTGCTTTTTGCTGGTCCAACTTACCAGCTTTCCACCTAGGAGCTGACATCCTCCTGTGGTGCCTTTTCTATCCAGTTTGCAACATGCAAATTCACTATCTGAATAGGCAGCTAGATCGAACCCTGAGTCTTTGGGATACCAAAGACCTAGGTTGGGTGTACCCTTAAAATATCTAAAAATTCGCTTTACGGCGATCAGATGTGATTCTTTGGGTTCAGATTGATATCGTGCATATAGACAAGTAGAATACATGATATCAGGACGACTTGCTGTAAGATAAAGAAGAGAGCCAATCATTCCTCTATAGGCAGTGACATTAACAGGTTTTTCAGAGGGATCATTGTTAAGTGTTAGTGGAGGTGCCATAAGAGTTTTCATAGTTGAACTTTGAGTAAGATCAAATTTCTTCAACATATCTTTAACGTACTTACCTTGGTGGATGAAAGTTCCTTTATCACTTTGCTTGATTTGAAGTCCAAGGAAGTATGTTAGTTCACCCATCATACTCATCTTATATTCAAACTTCATTCTTTCAGCGAATTGAGTACATAGAGATGGGTTAGTAGAACCAAATATAATATCATCGACATATATTTGAACAAGAATAATATGACCTTTAACCTTTCTGAAAAATAAAGTGTTATCAATTTTACCATGTTCAAATGTTTCAGTGATAAGAAAGGAGGATAAAGTGTCATACCATGCACGAGGTGCTTGCTTTAAGCCAGAGAGGGACTTATCCAGTTTGTAGACATACTCTTGATGCTTAGAATCAGCGAATACTGGTGGTTGTTCAACATAGACTTCTTCATTCAGCTTTCCATTTAGAAACACTGACTTGACATCCATTTGGTGAACTTTGAAGTCTTTATGAACTGCATAGGCTAAGAAAAGTCGAATTGCTTCGAGTCTTGCCACTGGGCAAAGGTTTCACCATAGTCTATGCCTTCCTCTTGTCTATATCCCTGATCAACTAGTCTAGCTTTGTTGTGGGTTACAGTTCCAAATTCATCTAACTTATTTCGATATACCCATTTGGTACCTTTCACAGTTTTGTTAGATGGTCTGGGAACAAGATTCCAAACTTTGTTTCTTTCAAATTTAGTCAGCTCTTCTTGCATAGCACTGACCCAGTTTGGATCTCTGAGGGCATCATCTGTTTTCTTTGGTTCAATCAAAGAAATAAAATAAACAAATGTTACCTGAACTTCGTCGAGTCTGAATACATGTGTTTGGATCACCAAGAACTTGATCAATTGGGTGATTTAAGGTTCATCGCTGAGCAGGAGCTTGAATCACTGACTCAGATAGAACTTCCGGAGGTGCTGAAGATGAAGCTTTGTTGAGGCTCAGATGAATTTTCATTTACTGATTGCTGAGAAGTGGGGGGATTTTCAGAGTTTGAGGTTCAAAAGGAGGCAAAGTATTTATGGGAACAACTGATACCCAAGAGGAGGATTCGGCTTCACTTGTCTGCATACTAGGAATGATGATAGGATCATCATCAACGATTGGGTTGTTGACCTGAGGTTCAGGGTTGAAATTAGCTTCTGATTCCCCATAATGAGAAAACATCCACTGATTCAGTTCTTCTTTTTCAGCAGTAGGTCTTGAATTTGCTGAACGGTATTCATCAAAGGTGACATGAATGGTTTCTTCTACAGTTTGTTTTCTCTTGTTGAAGACTCTGAAGGCTTTGGACACTGAGGAGTATCCTAAAAATATTCCATCGTCAACTTTGGGATCAAACTTTCCAAGAGAATCCCTGTTGTTTAAGATGATGCATTGACAACCAAAGATATGAAGAAATATGATAGATGGATTTCTTCCGTGGAAACGTTCATAGGCAGTCTTATTGAATCTTTTGACGACCAACGACTTATTTTGAGTAAAATAGGCAGTGTTGACAGCTTATGCCCAGAATTGAGTTGGAAGATGAGAATCGTTGAGCATAGATCGAGCAACTTCGATGATCGTTCTGTTTCTTCTTTCAGCGACTCCATTTTTCTGAGGTGTTCTTACAGCTAAGAAATTGTGAGAAATGCCCTTACTCTCAAAGAAGTTATCAAGAGAACTGTTTTTGAATTCAGTTCCATGATCACTCCTTATTGAGCGAACATTCATATTGTTCAGGACTTCCATTTTCCTGACAAAAGAGATGAGTTCTTCTGAGGTGTCACTCTTTGCACGAAGAAACATAACCCAGGTATAGCAAGAGAATTCATCTACTATGACAAGAGTGTATTTCTTTCCAGTGATGGATTGTATATTGACAGGGCCAAATAAATCCATATGGAGGAGTTGAAGAGGATTTGTCACTGAAGATATTTGCTTTGATTTGAAACTAGCCTTCATTTGTTTTCCTTTTTCACACACTGAGCAGAGAGATTCTTTAGCGTATGAGTGTTGATGCAAGCCAGTGACCAATTATTTAGAGGAAAGAGTATTCAGCGTTTTGAAGTTGAGATGAGAGAGCCTTTTATGCCAAAGCCAATTGACATCTGAAGAGGCTTTGGATAGAAAGCAGATGTTCTCAGTGGTTGTTGAGTCCATGTTTATTACATAAACATTTTCCAAACGGTAGCCGCTGAGAGTGATCTTTTCTTTCTTATCAATGACAAAGCATGCTTCCTTAGTAAAGCAAACTTTGTAGTCTTTATCACATAGCTGACTGATAGGCGGGTTTACACCCCCCTAAATCTAACCGCAAGTGTACGGGTCGAAATCAAGTAATAGTACAAAAGTACGAGTATCGAACACAGGGAACTAGGAACTAAGTATCACAATGACTATAAGATCTATTAACTGAACGGTCGCAATTTTGAGTTGTTGGTATTAAATTAATTAATTGCAAATAAGTAAATCACGAACAAGGCAGTAAACAACTTAGGAAACTTTGGATAGAGAAAACAGTTGAGGGTTGGAAATCCTAAAGCTTTCACATATAAACACTTGACTTAAAACGACTACCAGTTCTTCCCATAATGAATACCCAATCTCTAAAATCATCGTTGTTCTTTCTCAAGCAACAACGGGTTTTATCTTGAACACACAAGTTTTATCTCTCTATCTCAACCTATGAAATTCAGAACACATTAAATGTTGGTGATTTTAGTGAAATCATCGGTCCATTTTGTGTAGTTGGATTCACAAAGGTAATAATGGGGTTGGTAGCTAAGCTATAACATGAGTTAGGAGGTGTGGAATGCACACTCGTGTAAGCTAACTAGAACCCGGGATTGTTGGACGGTTAAAATCGACAAGTTACAAAGTGGTTTCTTGAGCTGGGCGTCGGGGCCACTTGTGGCGCTACTTATCTAGCGCGGGAAGTAGCGCCGGGCTCTGGATTGTTGCCCACGCTCCTTTTGGGGCTACTTATCTAGCACGAGAAGTAGCGCCGGCGTCAGGGATGTTTTCTCACTTTGTAACTCCCGTTTTTTGTAACCGACGTCATTAAGTCCACAATCAAATCTCATTAAATGAGAGATTATTTCCTGGTTCAATACAATGTAGGTTACGATTCTCTAAAGGTGTATAAGTATGAATCGATTAGTGCCTTAATCGATACACCGAAACAAAGAGATTATCCCCTAGAGAATTTCGTGATACCCAGGCATATAGGGTCGAAATATCTCTTACGGAAAGCGAGCTCTCACGCGATCTCTGCGTTTATCCAAGTCATTCTACATCTCTTTCTCCCCCAACTTTCGAATTCCTCCAACAATCGTAAGAGATATTTGCTTATCGCGAGAGAGATGGCGAATGATCAGTCCGTGAGAGACATGACTTCCAAGTTCACTAAACTTGAGAAGTTTGAAGGCGTTGATTTCCGTAGATGGCAAAAGAAGATGCACTTCTTGCTGACGACGTTGAAGGTCGTATACGTGCTGAGCACCCCAATGCCGGAGGTGATGGAGAACGAGACATTGGAGGTGACCCGGCGTCGCGGCAAATGGAAGAACGACGACTACATTTGTCATGGCCACATTTTAAACGGTATGTGTGACTCCCTCTTTGATATCTATCAAAATGTTGAATCCACCAAAGAGCTATGGGACTCTCTCGAGTCCAAATACATGGCGGAAGATGCTTCTAGTAAGAAGTTCCTGGTTTGTAATTTCAACAATTACAAGATGGTGGACTCAAGGCCGGTGATGGAGCAATACAATGAGCTCCTTCGCATTTTAGGCCAATATGCTCAACACAATATGAAGATGGACGAATCCATCTCCGTATCGAGCATAATTGATAAATTGCCTCCCTCTTGGAAAGACTTTAAACACATGTTGAAACATAAGAAGGAAGAGTTGTCTCTTGTGCAACTCGGTAGTCACTTGCGCATAGAGGAATCTCTTCGGGCGCAAGAGGCTGAGAAACCTAAAGTAAAGGAGGTTTCTGCACCTTCGGTGAACATGGTGGAAGAGGGAAAGACTAATAATTTCAAGGGAAAACAAAAGTTCAACGAATCCAAGAAAGGGTCCAACAAGAAGGTTAAAATAACCTGTTGGACATGTGGGATGACCGGCCATCTCAAGCGGGATTGTCGGATTGTCAAGAATAAAGGTGGAGCAAGCACAAGTGGTGTTGGGCAAGGATCTAAGGATCAAAACCCACGGAAAGGTCAGTTTCTTGACTTTGGTTTGTAATTTAAATTTGAATTATGTACCACTAATATCCTAATCTGTTTATGTGCAGGATGATGACGTTGCTTGGTGAATCGACTCGGGTGTAACAAGTCGTGTGTTCAAAGATCGCCATTGGTTCGCCTATATGGAACCGGTTGAAGACGGATTAATGATACACATGGGGAACGAGTCGAGTGCTACCATTCTTGGAAGAGGCTTAGTTAGGCTAGAATCTAGTTCTAGCAAAATAGTTGAATTTTTAATGTTTTGTATGTACCACGAATTCGAAAGAATTTGGTTTCCGGTAACATCTTGAATAAGTTAGGATATAGGGAAGTTTGTGAGTCGGACAAGTTTATCTTGTCAAAGAATGGCTCTTGTATAGGATTTGATTTTATGTTTAATAACATGCTTGAATTAAATTTGAATGAAAGAATGTTGTTTCAAATTTTTTGTATGATACAATTGAATTGCCTTATGTTGCTTTATAAATTGCTTTATGATACAAATGAATTTTGTGTTTAAAATTCTGGTTATGTTGCAATTGAATTTTGTCTAATTTCATTTTATGTTACTTATGAATTTTTTGTTTAAAATTCGGTTTATGTCGCATATGAATTTTTGGTTTAAAATTCTGTTTATGTTGCATATGAATTTTTGTTTAAAATTCTGTTTATATTGCAAATGAATTTTGTTTAAAATTCTGCTAATGTTGCAAATGAATCTTGTTTAATATTCTGTTTATGTTGCATATCATGTGAATTTTTGTTTACAATTCTGTTCATGTTGCATGTGAATTTTGTTTTAAAATTCTGTTTATGCTACTTTATGAATTGTTTGATGGATTTGGGGTGAAGCCATGTTAATGGCTTGTTTCTTGTTGAATCGAGTTCCCAATAAAAGGAACAAGATTACCCCGTATGAACTTTGGTTCAAAGGCCTAACTTGAGTTTTATTCAAGTTTGGGGCTGTCGAGCGGTTGTTCGATTACCCGAACCCAAAAGGAAGACTTTGGGTGATACATCTTTGTTGGATATGCTAAGCATTCCAAAGCTTATAGGTTCTA
Source organism: Saussurea involucrata (assembly GCA_033807775.1). Classification (NCBI taxonomy): domain Eukaryota; kingdom Viridiplantae; phylum Streptophyta; class Magnoliopsida; order Asterales; family Asteraceae; genus Saussurea; species Saussurea involucrata. The sequence goes on along the minus strand of CM066323.1, from coordinate 82,938,799 downwards.
TGTTATTGAACCTAATGATTCTATAGAGATTCACACCGTTATAGAATCAAGAGATGTAATTTTGATGAGACTAGATTCTCTTCAATGTCGAGGCCAAAGGACATAGTTCCAGTACTAGTGAAACTAGTGAGGTTGAAGAACAAGCAATTGTTCCAACCGAATCTCCGATGCTTCGAAGGAGCAAAAGAGGAAGGATTGAAAAATCCTTTGGTCCCGATTTCCAAGTATACTTGGTAGAGGGATCAAGAGATGAGATTGGATCCCAATTCCTTTACTGTTATAGTGTTGAGGAGGATCCAAAATCATTTGATGAGGCTATGAAGTCTCAAGACATTGCTTTTTGGAAAGAAGCAATATATGATGAGATGGACTCCATCATGGGGAATAATACTTGGGTATTATCGGACTTGCCACCGGGTTGCAAACCTTTGGGTTGCAAGTGGATCTTCAAAAGGAAGATGAAAGCGGATGGGTCAATCGACAAGTTCAAGGCTCGATTAGTGATCCAAGGCTTTAGGCAACGGGAAGGCATAGATTATTTTGTTACTTATGCCCCGGTTGCAAGAATCTCCATGTTTAAATTGTTGATAGCTTTAGGTGCTATTCACAATTTAGTGATTCACCAAATGGATGTCAAAACGACATTCTTGAATGGTGATTTGGAGGAGGAAGTTTACATGAAACAACCGGAAGGTTTTGTTATGCCCGGGATGGAGCATAAGGCATGTAAAACTTGGAATGCCATATGTCGGGTTTCCTTCAATTTTGGAGGGATATTCGGATGCAAGTTGGATTACCAATTTGGAAGACCACTCTTCTACGAGTGGTTGGGTGTACTTGCTTAGGGGAGGTGCCATCTCATGGGCTTCCAAGAAGCAAACTTGCATCACGAGTTCGACTATGGAGTCGGAATTTGTGGCGTTAGCCGCTGCCGGTAAAGAGGCGGAATGGCTAAGAAATTTTGGTCCATGAAATTCCATTATGGCCGAAACCAATATCACCAATTTCTATCCGTCGTGATAGTGAGGCTACTTTGGCTAAAGCTTATAGCCAAATGTATAATGGCAAGTCTAGACACTTAGGTGTTAGACATAGCATGATTCGTGAGGTAATCACGAATGGGGTGATTTCGGTTGAGTTTGTTCGGTCGCAACAAAGTCTAGCGGACCACTTGATGAAGGGGTTAGCTAGGGACTTGGTTCACAAGTCGGTAATAGGGATGGGATTAAAGTCCATCTAAATCTCTAACGGTGAGATACCCAATTCCCTTCTAATACAACGATAGAAGCTGAATTCAATGGGAAAGCTCACCCTAAGAGATTGGAGCACAAGACGGTCATCCCAAGGTGTGTGCTCGGTACTGCAAGTGAAGGAGGTAATTGTTCTTTTGTAAAAATGCATGTGCAGGTGCATGAGGAAAAGAACTACCTATATGAGTGTGAAGTGTGGCAGCTTCAAAAAGCTTGGACTTGGCTTTGATACACTCACGAATGGATAAGGACACATGGCTTGTATAGTGTCAAGTTTATACGTTAGAGAGTCTTTTAAATTCATGTGTATGTTATCTTCTGGTACTCAAATGGGTTGACGGGTTCAATCCATAGGACACCCGGATTCTCGAGTATTTGAAATGTGTAATGTACTAAGATGGAAATTCAATCTTCTAGATATTTTCATTTATGCATGAGTTTGTTTACCTGTATTGTAATTTTATTTTGTGAATCAAGGATTGCACTAAAATGGGGGAGGAATGTTGGTGATTTTAGTGAAATCATCGGTCCATTTTGTGTAGTTGGATTCACAAAGGTAATAATGGGGTTGGTAGCTAAGCTATAACATGAGTTAGGAGGTGTGGAGTGCACACTCGTGTAAGCTAACTAGAACCCGGGATTGTTGGACGGTTAAAATCGACAAGTTACAAAGTGGTTTCTTGAGCTGGGCGTCGGGGCCACTTGTGGCGCTACTTATCTAGCGCGGGAAGTAGCGCCGGGCTCTGGAATGTTGCCTGCGCTCCTTTTGGGGCTACTTATCTAGCACGAGAAGTAGCGCCAGCGTCAGGGATGTTTTCTCACTTTGTAACTCCCGTTTTTTGTAACCGACGTCATTAAGTCCACAATCAAATCTCATTAAATGAGAGATTATTTCCTGGTTCAATACAATGTAGGTTACGATTCTCTAAAGGTGTATAAGTATGAATCGATTAGTGCCTTAATCGATACACCGAAACAAAGATATTATCCCCTAGAGAATTTCGTGATACCCAGGCATATAGGGTCGAAATATCTCTTACGGAAAGCGAGCTCTCACGCGATCTCTGCGTTTATCCAAGTCATTCTACATCTCTTTCTCCCCCAACTTTCGAATTCCTCCAACATTAAACTCAAGATCTCAACGGGACTAAGGCTTACTTGGTATATCTCTATCCAATTTCTCACCCTAGGCATGCAAATTCTAGTTCTAGTTAACAATTAATTCTCTCGAACTTAACTGAAAACAAACAAAATAATTGAAAGTTAGCCAAACTCGTAAAAGCATTAAACACTCAAATCACATGCTTCATTAATTAGGAAAAACTGATAAAAGTCTCAAATCATATGTTCATAAGCTTAAACCAAATTCATTCCAACCCCAACATCTAAAGATTAGTTCATGTTGGTGGTGGATAAAAACATAAGAGAAGGAATACGAATAGTGTGTGTAAACATAATGATTGTGAACGTGTAAGTGTACTGGTGAACTCCCTTCCCTCGGCTCTAATCCGCTTTGCGTGGTGAACTTTTCCTCAACCGATCCTCTATCGTGGCTCAAAAGTCTCTGAAAAACCTCTGCAAATCGCCCCCAAGCAGCCTCCCCTCGTACGTATCGCGATAATCACCTAAAATCCGGAAAGCACCAAATATGAAGCTGGAACAGAGGGGTGTGCGGTTTAGGCCGCAACTTGTAAACCGCGAGATAAACCGCACGGTTTTCTAAAGTGCTCCGGGTCAGGTTCGGTTCATGGTTCAGGCACGGGTCTTGGGCTTGGATCTCGGGCTTCCTTTGGGCTTCGTTTTGGCTCTTTTTCGCTTCTTTTCTCGAGGATTTCCCCCTTTTAGATTACCTGCACATTTCACTCGATAAACCATAAAGTTTCGCCTTTTTGCTAGAACACAAGCCAATCTCATTGGTTTGAGGACCGAAAATAACGCCAAAAAGTGGCGTTATCAACAACCCCAAACCGAGCGTTGCTTGTCCTCAAGCAATTTAGCGAAAAAATAGAATAAAAACATATATCAGTGAGATAATAATCGCACAACACTCAATCGGTACCACGTAATGCACTGGTGAGTTCCCTTACCCGTGAATGCTTATCTCATCCTCGCCTCATCCTTATTCTGTCTGATCTATGGCCTTCCATTGTGAGTTGAACTCGTGACTGCTCCGATTACATTAAGGTTGTACTAGGTCCAGACATACTAGGGAAAACATTTCGCCTCGACCCTACCTCACGGGATACTCTCATTTCACTCGAACCTAGGTTGTCGCACATGTTGTCATGTAAAGGGAGGTTATGAACAAGAAAACTCAATAACTACATGACAACTCTAATGAAAGACGCACAAATGTCCAAAAGGTTGATCTCAGAAGGGAATCAAGTAGCAAGACAGGGACTCTCGATAAAGGTGGTCGTATACCCTAATCACATTTTCCAGAAGATCATCCAGGTCTTTACAAAGGTTGTAACGGGGCTAGGGTTATGGCTGAGAAACGAAGGGTAAAAGGATCAAAAATCCTCGGCGTGTCAATCATTAGCTACTGTTTTTTTTTGGGCCATCATTGGTCCTCTTTATTTGATTGGGGCTGCATTGGCCCTCTTGTTTATCTATTATTTATTTTCATGGCTGGCCTGTACTCTTTCTTTTCTGCTCTATCTTCTGCTGTTCATTACCGCCTCTGATTGACACACTTTCGGATAAGGGTTGGCTAAGGTCTTTGGCTAGGGTTTAATGGTGGGTTTGAAATGAACAAGGTGAGTGTTTGGCTGCAAAAATGGGTTTTGGTTACACACATAATGGGTAAAAAAGGATGATAGATAAACACGGGTTAAAACAAAAACACACAATGCATGGGATCATCTCTTAAGGTCAACACGATATGGTCTACTATACCCTTACCCAATATCACGATGGTCGTCTTTGCTACTCAATGCAATATTATAGCGAGATCATTCTATAATCACGACAAGGAATTCGAAAAAGTGTATACGAATTAAGTATTTAAATCCCTCGAAATGAAAAACGTCATTTAGGCTCAATTCTCGCTATTGGGTGGTCTCCACTAATGTCCCTAGTCATGTATTTTCCCGGTCCTTCCCTAATGGTCACGTTACTATCACAAGATTCTTCCTACAATGGTTGGTCTCAATCATTCAAAACAAAAAATTTAGCTACTACGATCTAAACATTCAGAAGTGCGTGAAATCTACGTGCATAAACGTGGGCCCGATTGGGCAACCCCAAACCTTACCCACACATTGTCCCCAATGTGCAAGTCTCGGTGTAGGCGATACAAAGGTGTGACATGTATCATTGTGCAGTTATAGAAGTTATCCACCAGGCAAGACAAAATATTAACACGAAACATCCAAGAGCTCGCCTAAACCTAGGTCGTGGCCTAGGTTTGCAAACTACAGCCAACCCCAAACCTCGGTAAAACCGAGGTTTGCACAGGAGTAAAAGTGAGTGTGTAGATGTCGAAAACTGAGGCACCCCAAACGTAAGTGAAACTTAGGTTTGTTGCATCTCATTTAACTAAAAGGAAACAAAACATCATACACCACTCGTTAACATACAGATTTAGAACATACATGTTTGCCCGGACTGAAGAGATTCTCTTGATAAGGTTGAGGAGAATTGTTGGAAGACACCAGAGGAGATGGAGAACAATCGCAGAAAACAAAGCAAATGGAAAAAGAACGCAAGGAAAATAAAACGACACACGCAGGAACGGAACAAACACTGCACGAGACATCGAGACGCATCAGGGGGACCCACGCGGTTTAGGGCACGGTTTGAAAGTCGCAGGATATCCCACGCAAGTCACTATTTCGAAAACCATCCAGGGACACCCGCGACTTAGCGCGCGACTTGAAGTCGCGGGGTATGTCGCGTATGCCTCTATTCCTTTTTTTGTAAATAAAAACACTCCAAAACATAAATAATAAAAGAAAACGCAAACCTCGGTGGGTTGCCTCCCACCCAGCGCCTTGGTTTCGGTCGTGGCTCGACCTTCCTTCTAATCACTCCTTCAGCTTTTCGTGATTACCTGATTCCTCTTCAACTTGATCTCTTCCACTCTCGAACATCTTGAACACTGCTTTTTCACCACCAACCCTTAAGGTCATCTCGCCTTCTTCCATGTCGATCATCGCTTTGCTCGTGGCCAGAAATGGTCTCCCCAATATCAGTGGGACCTCTATATCTTCATCAATATCCAGCACGAAATCCACCGGAAAGTAGAACTTGTCAACCTTGATGAGCACATCCTCTATCACTCCATATGGATACACTATCGATCTATCTGCGAGCTGAAGTGTCATGTATGTTGGCTTCACTTCTCCCAAGCCAAGTTTCTTGAAAACAAATAAGGGCATTACGTTAATACTTGCTCCTAGATCACATAACACCTTATCAAAATTAAGATTCCCAATTTGAATAGGGATCGAAAAACTCCCTGGATCCTTAAGCTTCGGGGGAAGCTTGTTCTGAATGATCGCGTTGCACTCCTCAGTAAGTGCAACTGTCGCGTGCTCCTCAATCTTCCTTTTGTTAGAAAGGATATCTTTCAAGAATTTTGCATATGAGGGCATTTGTGCCAAAGCATCTGCAAAAGGAATGTTAATATGTAACTTTTTAAATACATCAAGAAATTTAGAGAAATTAACATCATCCTTATGCGCTTTAAGTCTGTTCGGATAGGGCACTTTTGGTGTTGTCGGCTTGACCGGTGATTGCTTTGGCTTCTTCTCTTCACTCTTCGAGTTCTCCTTAAAAACAATACCTTCATTGGCTTCCAACTCATCCATATCTACGATCTCTACCTCTTGCCTTTTGGGCTCGGTTTCCTTTGATGACGGTTCTCGTGTAGGCTCATTGATCAGCTCCTTGCCACTTCTCAAATAAATGGCTTTGCACTCTTCTAGGGTTTTCCTTTCGGTTTGACTCGGAAAGGTTTCGGGTGCTCGGTTTTGTAGGGCTTCAGAAATTTTCCCCACTTGCCTTTCAAGGAGCCTTATGGATGTCGTGTTCTGATCAGTAGCCGCCTTGATCGTGTTAACCGTGCTTGCTAACTCTTCAACCGTGCCATCCATCTTTGTCATAAACTTCATCATCATATCCTCCAGCCTCGGTTTCTTCTCTACGGATGGTCCTTCGTCGAATTTCCTTTGGTTGAAACCTGGAGGACGGTAAATATTGTTAGACTGAGAAGAATTAGAAAAGTTAGAAGAATTACCGTATTGTTGTTGCCCTTGAGGTTGACTCCATGAAAAATTAGGGTGTTTCTTCCACCCCTCATTGTAGGTATTCGAGAAAGGGTCGTTCCTCGGCTGGTTGTTCCGGTTTTGCAAAAATTGAACCTGTTCAGTTTCTTGAGGAGCGGGGAACACTTCCGAACTACTTCCCTTCAAATGGTTTGTGATAGCGGCTAACTGAGCTTTTATCACCTTCAACTCTTCATTCTCTTGCACACTCGCAACTCTTCTAACGGCTGATCTTGGAGCAGAAAAATTATGTTCGGACAGATTCTCGATCAATTCGCATGCCTCCTCATAAGACTTATCCATTAGAGCTCCACCCGCTGCAGCAGTGATGTCATTCTTGAACTGCGGGTGACGGCCTCCAAAGAACGTTTGGATAACCACCCAGCCGTGTAACCCATGATGTGGACACTTTTTAACATGTCTTTATTTTGCTCCCATGCCTCGTATAGAGTCTCTTGGTCCCATTGAGCGAAGTGGGTAATGTCGGCCATCAGTTGAGCGGTTCTTCCCGGTGGGAAGAATTTTTGGAGGAACGCAGCTTTCAGGGCTGCCCATGTAGTGATCTGATCCGATGGTAGGCCCTCTATCCATATTTCAACTCTACCCTTGAGGGAAAAACTGAATAGCCTCAGCTTGATTCCATTCTCGTCCACCCCATTGATCTTGAAAGTATTGCAGATCCGTTCAAATGCACGAAGGTGTGCATGGGGATCTTCAGTTGGCGCTCCCCCAAACTGATTCTGCTGTACCATCACGATGGTACTCGGCTTGATCTCAAAATAACTTGCCCCAGTCGTGGGTGGTTGGACGCCTATCTGTGCGGCTGCCACATTAGGATTGGCAAACGACCGCATAGGACGTCTTTCCGGAGGTGGGTCATTGCGAGGAGGTCTCTCGTCAGCCATCTCGATCTTGATATGTTTTTTAGCTTTTGCTTCTTTGCGTAATCGACAGGCGGTTCTTTCAATCTCCGGATCGATCGGTTCGATTTCCTTCCCACGGGTTTTCCTTGGCATAAACCAGTTAGTACCTGAAACGGAAAGTAAACAAAATTGGCAATCCAAAAACTGAAAGTGATGAAATAAAATAACAAAAAAAAATGTTCAATGTAATAGCGCTTATAGCTGGTAGTGCTATCAATTGCAACTAGTTCCCCGGCAACGGCGCCAAAAACTTGATAGGCGGGTTTACACCCCTCTAAATCTAACCGCAAGTGTACGGGTCGAAATCAAGTAATAGTACAAAAGTACGAGTATCGAACACAGGGAACTAAGAACTAAGTATCACAATGACTATAAGATCTATTAACTGAACGGTCGCAAATTGAGTTGTTGATATTAAACTAATTAATTGCAAGTAATTAAATCAAACACGAGACAGTAGACAACTTGAGAACTTCTGATAGAGAAAACAGTTGAGGGTTGGAAATCCTAAGGTTTTCACGTATAAACAATTGACTCAAAACAATTACCAGTTATTCCGTATAATGAATACCCAATCTCTAAAATCACCGTTGTTCTTTCTCAAGCAACAACGGTTTTTACCTTGAAAAACACAAGTTTTATCTCTCGACCTCAACCTATGGGATTCAAAACACATTAAACATCAAGATTTCAACGGGACTAAGGTTTACTTGGTATATCTCTATCCAATTTCTCACCTTAGGCATGCAATTTCTAGTTCTAGTTAACAATTAATTCTCTCGAACTTAATTGAAAAACAAACAAAACAATTGAAAGTTGGCCAAACTCACAAAAGCATTAAAATTCAAATCACATGCTTCATTAACTAGGAAAAACTGATAAAAGTCTCAAATCATGTGTTCATAAGTTTAAACCAAAATCAAACCAACCCCCAACATCTAAAGATTAGTTCATGTTGGTGGTGGATAAAAACATAAGAAAAGGAAGAGAAATCGTGTGTGCAAACATAGTGATCGTGAACGTGATGAATGTAATGGTGAACTCCCTTCTCTCGGCTCTAATCCGCTTCGCGTGGTGAACTTCTCCTCAACCGGTCCTCTATCGTGGCTCAAAAGTCTGTGAAAATCCTGTGAAATCTCCCCCAAGCTGCCTCCCGTCGCACGTGTCGAGATAATGACCTAAAATCCGGAAAACACCAAATTATAGAGCTGAAACAGGGACTTACGCCACTTGTCCCGTGGCTTGCAAACCGTGGGACAAACCGCGTGGTTTCCGTGATGTGTGTGGGTCATTTTCTGGTTCGCGGATCTAGGTCCTGGGTCGGCACGGGTCTTGGGCTTGGATCTCGGGCTTCCGTTGGCTTCGTTTTGTACTCGTTTTGGGCTCTTTTCTGCTTCTTTTCTCGATGATTGCCGCCTTTTAGATTACCTGCACATTTCACTCGAAAAAACATAAAATTCCGCCTTTTTGCTAGAACACAAGCCAATCTCATTGGTTTGAGGACCGAAAATAACGCCAAAAAGTGGCGTTATCACTGACTGATGCTAAGAAGATTGTGCTTCAGTTCTTCTACATAAGCGACTCTTCTGAAGGTGGTTGTACCATTATAATGTACACCAAACCCTCGGGTGTATCCTTTTCCATTTCCACCAAAGGTCACTACGTGACCTTTCTCTTCCTTATATTCAGTGAGCAGGCTTCTTTTACCAGTCATGTGTCGAGAGCATCTACTATCAAGATACCAGATACCCTTCAAGACCTGCAAACAGAAGGAAGATTAAGTTGAAATTAGTACCCACTTTACAATGGGTCTGTTAGCTCAAACTTTCTAGCTTAAATAAGTATTGAAAAATAGGCTAAGGAAGAACACTGGCAGAAGCCTCTGCCAGACACCAAGAACACAGAGCCTTCAATTGATCCATCATCAGAGAAGAACACATACCAAGGCCACAGAGCCTCTGCCATTCATGATAGAGCCTCTGTGGAGTTGAAGACAGAAGATGAAGATCAAGGCTCCTGAAGACAAAGACAAGTGTGCTGCTCACGTGCCTCTGTTGTACGAAGATCCTGAAGATCAAATAGTACAAGGCACGTTCCTCTACTTTCCACGTGTCATGCTCTGAGAGGTTGCAGCTTTTATAGTGTACTATCCAGTACACTTTGTCCCCTTTGTCTTTAGTATAAATAGAGGGTCATATCAGATCATTTCTGGTAACGAAGCACAACACACACACCTACTTAGAGAGAATTTACTTGTGAAACACATATTATGAGGTGTTCTTGGTGTAATCTTGGAGAATTAATAGATATGAATCTTTGAGCATTATTCTTGTTATTTACAGCATTCATCCTTCTATTTATGTGTGTTATCTACCATTACTCGCAATCCAAACTATTCTTAAATGCTTCCGCACTTTGACACTTTTATACTCTATTTTGAACGTTTGTGATTGAAATATCATTGTTGAGTCAAAAGTGGGATCAACAATTGGTATCAGAGCGAACTTTGATTCTCATATCAAAGGATCCACTCTGCAATGATCTCGACTCATTTTTGGTAGATTTATGGACTGATTTTAAAATTTATTCTTCAGCTTCAAAACAGCCCCTGTTTTTATATGTAATGATATGTTGGTGCAAAACGATGATCTTGTTGTCAAAGCCCTATAATAGTTAATCAATAGGGAAACAAGTCTTAACAAACACCGAGAGTTTATTGTACTCTGCGATATTTTTGTAAAGGTTAGAGTCTATTTCAATTTATTTACAACATTTGGAACTTTGATGTTTGAATGCAAGTTTAGAAAGTGAGCTCGAATTAATATCATGTGAAAGAGATGGTAGAGCGGTAGGTGTGATCAAGAATTTCGATAATAAAAAGTACTAGTGGTGCTCCACTGATTGTTGAAGGGTCTTTAAGCGCGGTTGGATGTCTCTTTAGAAACCCTGATCATGTGGAAATTGATAAAAGATATAGTACGGATATTAATGGAGTGTTAACAAAATAAGAGCATCGATCTCATCCTATGTATTTAGCATTTGATTATACACACGGGTCTCTAATTACACAAATCAAAGTTTCAATGGGCATAATCATATGCTAAATACATAGGATGAGATCGATGTTCTTCTTCTATTAACACTATTAATGCTGATACTATTTCTTTTTATCAATTTGCACAAGATTAGAGTTTCTAAACAGACTTCCAATCGTACTGAAAGACCCCTCAACAAATTGGGAAACACTACTTGTAGTATTTATTTTCGAATCTCTTTCTTGCTCACCGACTGCCCTACTAATAACCTTAGAATAATGTGTTATATCTAAACATAATAATAACATTAGAATAATGTATTCTGAAATGTATGTACTCAAGTATTAACTTGGGCTTGGGTTGAATTAATATGCTACAACTAGTATATGTTGGGATTCGTATGGAGATACAAAATCCATATATGGGTACGAGATGAGATCTTGTATCGGATGTGACCCGCTATGAGAACGTTTCAATGGATGTCATATGAGTGTCATAAACTGTTCTCATGTGGTCATTGTACTATTAGTCCTTTGACTTGAGATCATGGAGTTTGCTTTGTGTGAGTGACGTACTCGAATAACTGATTTTAATCCGTATATAGTTGGCTGACATAACTGCTATTAGGTATATCGCGCATCACTTAATAGTATTGGTATGGATCAAGATATGATTTTTTTCCTCTTGTATGTCGAGAGTGATATCCTTGGACCCCTCGATTGAATAGTATTGTGGAAGTGCATGCATACTTTGATGGTCAATATAGGGATGTTGATAATCGGTATATGATACTGATATATGTCTTTAACAGTATATTCTGGAATCGAGAAACTAAGGATCATACATAACGACGATGACACATCCATACCTCGTGTTTGATCTAGATATATGAACAAAGGGACATAAATATGTACACTGATAATGATCACACAGTTTGCTGATTAGCTGAATCACCAAACTTTATCATTTAGGTAACAATGATGTATTAAAGCATGGATATTACAATATCCGAAAATAATATTTGACAACTACGGGGAGACCCGTATCCATTGACAGTGGAGGAAATACGTAAGTATACCACACGTACAATGTTAATCGTATAACACTTCGCGACTAGACGTCCAAATGTTCCTACGACTCATCAACAAGTTTCACCTCAAGAGACGGTTGATGTTAGTGTCCATCCCCAGGACTTCCACTACAAGGCCCGACACACTTAAGAACTACCTCCAAGGCATTACCTCACGCGGCGAAGGTCCTAGTACTCACCTCCAAGGTAGCACTTCCAGACTCAACCCTCTTAGTGTCCACTTGGAAAGCTTAAGATCATAAAACATGAGTCATGGAGTCCAACCCCGCAATACCCATTTGACCCTATAAACAAGACCGACTCATATGCCTATGGATCCAATGCATCATAGTCTAAAATTACATGACTCCCAAAAGAATGTCCAACATCTTCAACACATGTAATTAATAAATAAATATGACTCAAATGCATATAATCTCAAAACCCAATATAGAGTAGTTTACATCGGACTAAAGTCCTCAAGACACTTTTAAGTTAATTACAAACCAAGGGCTCGACAATTCAATTGACCACGACGTTTATGCAAACGCATACCTCAAATATATGATTACTCCAAAATCTCATCATTAATTGAGTTAAATCATTTTTCAAAATAATTCATACTCTTATAATTCCAAAGTGCCTCATAACAATAACTATGCATATTTCCAACAAACACTAAAAATGCATTTTTACCAAATAACTTCCGTTTATATAACAAATCATCAAAACACTTTCATTTAAGATTTATTTATCAAAATTACCCAAAATCCCAAATATGGGTGTTTTACAAGGTTTATAAAGTTAAACACTTCAAATAATCAAAACCCATCAAATAACTCAACAATTGATAAATTTCATGTAAAACACATAAACACTTTAAAGTGGACATTTTTGGCATATACAACGTTTTCACAAATCAACTTGAACTCACATTGCTAGATTTAGGTTAAATCTAGATTTTACCCCATTTTGCTTCCTTGAAGAACTTGAATCCATGAGCAACCTTCCAAATAAACCGAGATCCACAAACTCCCAACACAAAACCAACAAATCCAAGTGCTTAGAATATTTCCCCAAACATTTAACATCAACAACTCAAATTATACCAAAACCCTAATTTCTTAGGTGAAGGAAAAGAGAGGATTACCTTAACCACAACTTGAATCCATCAACCAAAACACCTCTAGGGCTACCAAAATGAACCTCAAGCTCCAAATCTTCAAAATGGAGAAAAGGGTTCCTAGAAAACTTAGAAGTCTCTAAGAATGAGAGTAAGATGAAGAACTTCCACCCTTGCTTCTAAATCCTTTCTAAAAGTTGTGTGCTCCCTTAAATAATCAAGAATCCACCCTTCATCAAGCTCCAAAAACGATTTAGAGGGTTAGGGTTCGGTTTGGGAGATTTTTTAGAGAAAGATGGATGAGATAACATTGACAAAAGAGGTTGAAAATCCCGTTTTTAAACATCCAGGGGTCAACGACGACTATGACGTGCGATAGTGACACTAGTCACTATCGTTGGCACTCTCGCCCGCGTGGAGTACCTAACGGTACACTTCCAGCCATTGTGCTCGGTGATAGTGACCAATGTCACAGTCGCCGGCACTATCGCACCCAGGGTACTGAAGCCCAAAAACCTTTGTTTCACACCTGAAAAACTCCTACCACTGAACAGGGTCTAAGGTGGGTCTTTCCACACTCCAAGCCTACTTCGCCAACCGTCAAATTGGTTTGATGCTACCTTTACTTACCTGAAATTACGGGTGTCACAGGAAGTAAGTAGGAAGGCTTCCCAAGACAGACTTTAAAAGTGTAAACCAACCACCAACCTACAGAGTTTTAACTTTCCAATTAGAAAGTTTGGCCACAAATTTATCGAACACCACCTTCCAACCCTCAATTTTGGACATATTACCCCCAACGGTTAAACCTAGATCCGAAAAAGGAAGCTTCGATCCACCAAACCCAACACAAGAGGCCATATGCTCGATTTCAAGCGATCCCACCCCACACCAAAAGGTTTGCTTTTATGAAGATTAATTTTGAGTCCCGAGATAAGATAAAAACACCTAAAAATACGAATAATATTCCTAACATTCGATAGAGACCATTCATCCAAAAACATCTCATAGCATAAAAGAGGTGGGAAATAGGGTACCGATCGTTACCAATAGAAGCACCCTGGAAGAATTTCTTTTGAAACCGCATCTTGAATAATGACATGTAATCCTTCCATAGCTAAGATGAAAAGGAGAGGAGAAAGATGATCTCCTTGCCTTAAGCCTCTACAATGAAAAATTCTTTAGTCGGAGAGCCATTAACAAGGACCGACCCCTAGGGGTGCTCACGGGTTGGGTTGATCGGGTTGAAGGCATTTCGACACATCAACCCAATGTTGGCGGTTTGAAAAAATTTCAACCCAACCCAACCCAAACAAAGATACAACCCAACCCAACCCAACCCGTTCGGGTTGATCGGGTTGTGTTTAAACAAGGTAAAATCAAAATTAAAAACATAAAAATAAAGGAAACATGTCTTTAAAATACAACCGATAATTCAGACAATATTTAGATACTACATATAAAAATGTCTAAACCAAATATGATCAAATAATTTGACGTTTCCAATTTGCATATTTCTTAAATCTTAAACATATCGTCATCAAATGTTTTTCTCAATTTGCATATATATGTTAACATCTACTATATATATATATATATAGTGTGTGTGTGTGAAGAAGTTATATAGAGATGGATAAGAGATTGAATATATATATATATATATATATATATATATATATATATATATATATATATCGGGTTCATCGGGTTGGGTTGGGTTCAAATTATCGTAACCCGATATCAACCCAATACATACGGTTTGAAGATTTTTCAACTCGATTGGACATCGGGTTACTTCGGGTTGGGTTATTCCACGTCGGGTTGGGTTGGGTTGATCGGGTTGGTCGGGTTGATCGGGTTTTTGAGCACCCCTACCGACCCCATCAAATCTTCAAGACATTCATGAATCCACCCACGCCAAGCTATGCCAAATCCCATTTTTGCTAGGGTTAAATCCAAGTAATCACACCTTAAGCAGTCGTAAGTTTTCTCGAAATCAACTTTAAGAATCAAAAGCTTTGACCGAATTATTTTATGCCAATCCATAGCCTCATTCAAAATTTAAAGGACCATCAAAAATCTGACGCCCTTTTATGAAAGCGGATTGCTCACTACTAACAAGTCCCCAATAACCAAAGAAAGCCTCTTAGCAAAACGTTTACCAGTTATTTTATATTGACAACCTATAAGATAATCGGCCTAGTCTTTAACAATTTTGGCGCCTTGGACTTTCAGAATAAGAACAATGAAAGAAGGGTTACAACCTTTCAGGAATCGATTAGATTCAAAGAAATCACCCACCAATTTTACTGCGTCATCTTCAATGAAGGACCAAAATTTCTTGAAAAAACAGGAAGTAAAACCATCCCGTTCCGGGGATTTATCCGCTCCACAATCCCAAACGGTTTTTTGCATCATTACTTATATTATTAAAATATTTTTTTTCCTATAGTATTCAATTCAAGATTTCTTATTGTTGGAATATAACAAAAAATCATTTCTCTATCATGATAGTCATTTTTGGAGAGTTATCCAAATTTGGTGAAATTTACACTCTCTCCTACTTTGTCCATTTTCGAGAATCCATTGAAACAAAAAAATGTCTACTCATTTTCTCTATTTAGAGAAGTTAAAGATACTCTAAAGTAACCAAAGGACCTTTAGTCTAGCGGTACCGGAGCCCTTGGCCTTGTAGGTGGTCAAGGGTTCAAACTTCACCAAAGATTAGGAGTAAGGGTGTAAATGAGACGAGACCACTTGTAAGCTACTCGAGATCGACTCGTTCAAAACTCGGTTGTGGATCCCAGATTAGTGCAATACATTAGAAATCAACGAACAATATGCAATGAACACAATATGATTTCAATACGTCATCCCTATATTTCATAAACCATTCAGATAATTTCAAAGTACGTTTACAATGGTTATCGGATGATTAACCTAAACAATTAGGCTAACACAACATTATATACTAAGGCCTAATAACTAAGGCCCATGGCCCATTACAAGAATTAGCCCATTAAGAAAGTTACAAATTAAACCCTTGAACTTTTATTCAATCTAATTTATTCCCAACAATCTCCCTCTTTGAATCGAAGTTCAATTTCGCGCCAGTTCGGAACGTATCTCTTTCGGAGTGCAAAAAGAATCTCGAAGCTTCAGATGGCTTTGCGGAACTCGATACGGTCTTCAACAATTTCCAAGGCTTCTCGAGCATTTGTCTCGTTGAGACTTACGACAAATGACTTATGGAGTTGCTTTTCCTTGGCAATTATTTCTTTCAAAGCGTCTTTGACCTTTAATAAAGTTCCGTCGCAGAATCTTTCTAATTGGCTGAAGCGAAGAAACTTCTTTTCGTTTAGTTCATTGCGATAGATTATTTCGAACTCTGGTTGCATCAGCATCGTGTTGGCTGGATACATCTTCAACTCTGGAGCTCTTTGATCGGGTTTCAGCAGATTGAGCTTATTCGTCCTGTGTTCGACTCCCATCTGAAAATCTATAATATAAGACATGGTGATAGTGTATTTCAGGAATCGTTTGACCGCTTCAAGTGCCTTTGTGATGTGGAGTGGTCAGATAGTTTGGGTTCGGAGGTCTTTGATGATGGCATGGAAGTCGTTCAGTCTGAGATTCTTGAAGTCTGCTTCAGAAAATATACATTCTTTCCCATCTTCTCTTTTGACGGTAAAGACTGGGTACCAGATCTTCAGAATTCGGTCGGACCTAATGTTGGTGACTTCGGTTATCTTGTGGTTGGTTCGGACCTGACTGACCGGTAAACACCTTTTCATGACCTCTAAGTATTGCTTCTTGTAGACATCGTCGAACTTTGATAATCTGAGGCAGAAGGTTGGATCGAGCGGTCGTAGCTTATGGACGAACAACCTCTTTAGGGAGTCTTCTAAGAAAGGAATCAGAATTATTATTTTCTCCCATCTTACAGGTTGTGGTGGTTGATCTTGAGTTGTATCGGTCTGAGGAGATGTCGGTTGAGCTGTTGTAGAAGTCTCGGGCAATAGTTGGGCATAAGCAGGGGTACTCTGAATGGACTGAAGAAGGAACTGATCATAATCAAAATCATCGTCAGCTTCGGTCAGGAAGATCAGGTTTACCTCGGAGTTAATTACACTAGCGGATTTTTCGTACCATGCGTTCTCGGTTTCCGGGTCTACTTCTGATTCTAGGTCGATCATTTCAAAGTTTGACTGTTTCGTTGCTGAGCGTTCGACCAGTTCTTCGTTTTCTCCCTCGGGCTTTTCAACCGTTGGGTCTTCTTCATCTGAGATGTCCATGTCGATAACCATATCGACTAGACTTAACTGAGTTTGTGGCTGATCTTCTGATGGTGCCACAGTTGATGGTTCTGGTTAAACTACTGGAGTAGTGTCAATGGTGATTGGCTCGGACTCTGATAATCTTTGACGCTTGTTCTCCCCCTCACGGTGATCAGGATCGTCCTGGTCATCGTGTGAGCGTTTGAGTACGCCAGCTTGACTCTTACAGGTGTCTTCGAGTGAGGCGACCCTGTCGGACAAGGTTGAAAGAGCGCTCTGAACATCCTTCAAGGTCAAGTCGAGTTGGTCCAATCTGGTGCTGAGTTGAGCAGGCGGTGGAGTTACCTGTGATCGTAGGACGAAAATTAGATCTGTTTCGGTTGAGGAGTCAGAGTTGGTATGTTGGAGCAGTTGGGCGAGAAGCATAGTCTTCAGGTTCGAGTAGTTTCTCCTTTCCCTTTAGTAGACTCTTGACTTTGTCCATTTCTGTTTTGAACTCCTGGGTCATTGCCTCATGGACAGCCTTTAAGGCGTCATCCAAGTACTTTCTTGACACGAAGTCGGGTAAGTCACCACCGGGATCACTTAGATTACCCGTTGAGGTCACGACTGTTGAAATAAAAGAAGTGCTACCTATGTTCATAGTTGGCGTGGTGTTAGCTATGGTAGGATTTCCATCCGATCCTTGTAATCTGCTCAAAGGCAGACTTACTACGGATGTTCTGATCGGTTCACTTAATTCACCGATAGTAGCAGATGTAAGCACTTGTGTCCTAGCCAAAGAATGTATTAAAGAATCAAGGGTCTCTATACTCGTTGGTGCACTGAAAGAATGCGAGAACTGGGGCAGTTGTTCTGTATATTCAATATCGAGACTCTCCGAGTGAGAGACCGATAGAATATGTGCTAAGTCCCCATGAGAATGTGAAACAAGCAACTGTTGAGAGTCACTTGAGTGGCTAGGGGGTGCAGTTGCGTCGCTAGGTCCACGATGGCTTCTTCAATGTCTCGTCCCAACGGATGAGACGAGGCAGTAGATGTGGCAACCTCGGCGACACGGGCTCGGTTTCGCTCATTCTCCGCTCTATTTAGGAGACTCGCTCTCTCATGTTTCTTTTTAGATCTCCATTCTCTCTGCCTCACCTGTTCCAGATTTTCAACTAATTCTCCCTTCTCTCTCCTTATGTCTCCCGTATTTGGCTCGGGGTTCGGGATTTCGGATGGTGTGGGTGAGTTGGATGGAGTTTCCTCGGTCACGGGAGGGCGACGTTCGATACGGGGAGATATCATGGATATACGGATGGCTTGATCCGTATCGGAGTCGGTTGTTTCAGAGTCCAAGACGCCGGTTTGAATTTCTGGGGAAATCGGTTCGATTGTATCGGTTCCGGGGTCTTGATCAAGTAGCTGGGCAATGATGACCGGGACCTGGTGTAGAGTAGTCAACGGTTCGGCATCATCGGTGGTACGGGTGGTTGAGGTAATATGTGGGGGAGTAGGTGGTCGGCTTACAGATGGTCGTGATGGTTGGCTTGAGGAAGGTCGGGTATGGCTAGTATCGGCATGCGAATCCTCAGCACCGCCCGCTTCAGTTCCCCTCACATAATGTACTCTCAGCACGAACCGTCTGGGAGCCCCAGCTACCCGGACTCTACCTCCTCTTACTCTAGGACCCTCACGTCTCTCGGGACTAGCTCCTCGGGGAGGTCCCTCCGGCTCTGGCTGGACCATAGGAGGGCCTACACCTAGCTATTATCTATATGCTATCACACTTGGTGCTTGCGGATTCGCATAGGCCAGTAAGACGTCGGGGATACGCATGGCTTGTGCGTTTGACGTGTTATGAATCACTAGATAATGTAGGCTGAAAGTAGGACATACCGGATAATTAGCGCGGCGTGGAATGTCCGGGTTAGCGTCCATATGTTGGCGGATGGCAACTTGTAGGAATCGGATAAAGGGGATGAACTTGCGTTCTTTAGTCCCGCCATTGTCGCGAATGTTCTTCACCAGCTCGTGCCAGATGATCGTAGAGAACTCCGCGTGGCGATTGTAGATGAGGGCATGCACGAGTCGCAGGAAGTCGCCGGTGCACTGGTCTATTCCTTTCCAACATGAAGAAAGACACTTGTTCAGAATCGTGAACAGGGTGTACCAGACCGGTGCTAAGTACTTTCGGTTGAATGCGGACAGGCGGTTGAGATCGTGTTTGTGCCCTAAGGCCTGAATATCGGCGCAGAGGGTGTCGTCATCGACGGCTGGATCAAATGCAGCTCGGCCGCCATGGGTTGCCTCGGGTAGAGATAAGGAGTTGACGGAAGGATTCTGGCGTGAGCGTGAATGGGTAGTGGTCAATGGTGGCTTCAATGCGTTGAAAATTGTTGTCGGTGACTACCTGGATGGTGTTCCAGATTTGTTGCAGGTAGAGGATCGGGACGTCGGTGGTTGCCGTGAGTGCATAACGGAGTGGGTGGCCGAGGAGGATGTCCACGGCCACACGATGTTGTAGTCGAAATTCCGCAGCATCGAGGTGGTGATTGTTGCCCTCGATCTCGGAAATGTCGCCAGGTGAGATTAAGGTGTTGTCAGCGGCCTCGTCAATGAACGCCTCTTGGTGTTGATTGCCTTGGTTTTGTTGTTCAGCCATTAGAATACCTGTTAGACAGAGTGTTAGTATACGGCTTGAGAAAAGTGTAGCAGTACGTACCTTGGCAGTGATCGGTGCAATTTCACAAGGGTGAGAGATATGGCAGGGAGTTAATAGGTGAAATTGGCAAAGTGTCCGGATAGTGGGAGTGTTCGGATACAATAGTCACCGGATAACTATGTTATCGGATGTAGTGGTATCTGGAAATAACCCAACATACCGGAGAGACAAAGGTTACCGGATAATGGAGGTTACCGGACACGAATCACAAGGGAAACAGCTTACCGGGTGGAATGTGGTTACCGGATAACATAGGTTACCGGATAACATAGGTTACCGGAAAACATAGGTTACTGGATAACATCGGTTACCGGATAAAAGGAACACTTACCGGATGAGATGAAGGTTATCGGAAAACTGAAAGTGTCTGGATAGCTGGGAACTATCCGGACGACTTCCGGGTTATGTCAAATCGATCAAATCCCTTGGCAATCAACAGATCTAAGGGTAACAACATGTAGTGATCGTGTGCGAGAGTTGTAATCGACAAAAATGAAAAATGAAAACCCCCAAAATCGTCGGAATACGAATCGACATGGGTTCGGTGGACCGAACTCAAAAGAGATCGATGAATCGATGGATTTGAAGTGTTAGATGCAAACGATTGCATTCGAAGTACATTTGAAAGATGAAATCGAGTAAAAAACCTTTGATTTGAGACAAAAATCAAGAGAAATGTGCGATTTGAGAGTGATCTGAGGGTTTTTGCGATGAGAGGGTTTTAGACGCGAGTTTCCGGAAAAAATGAGAGAAATGGTGTAGCCCGCAATATATAGGGTCAGGGTTACCGGATGGGTGGTCCGGATACCTTGTCCGGAAACCACCCGGTCCGGACACTTTGTCCAGATAGGAGAGTTTTCGGGTGAGGTGTCCAGATACCTCATTCGGGAACTTTTGAAGAACTGCAAAAATTTGACCCTGAGAGTTTTTCAAACTGGCATTTTCTTCTCAGACACAGTTAATGAACTTAAAAACGCTCAGTTTGCACACAAGTAAAGAATTTGCTCCCCCTCGAATTGTGCAAGAGATGAGTATTTTGAAAAATGAGAACACACAAAAAAACTTTTGATATGAAGAAAAAGTGTGTAACGCTCCCCCTCAAACAAAGAACGGACTTACTTGGCGCATTCTTTTGGATGTGCTCCCCTTAAGCAATGAACAGCTTTGTGAAAAGCAAGTGTGGTATGAGAAAAACATAATAGACGTGAAAATAAAATTAAAGGAAATCACAACCGAAAGAAAAACAAACAAACGAAATCTACTTAATTAATACAGAGGTTCAATAAGAGATGTGAGCGATACAATTAGAATACAGAGACGAGGAAGTGTATTGTAACACCCTCAAATTTGGAACGAGCAACTAACTTTAAAATTCAATAAATTAGCTAAAATAGATAAATTCATTTCTACAATTTATTCCTCATACAATACCTCAGAATTTAAACAATATAATTCCCCAAATAAAATAACTTAAACGGGTGTCACTTAACACAACACAAGTTGCTAGTCCAAACAAGTGCGGAAGTCTTCACTACTCAACTTACCTCAGGTGCACACTACTGGCACTCGCCACTTCACAACGTAGCTAGAGCTACCCCAACCCGAGCCTGTTGCACATGCCGACAAATAAAAAGGGTTAGGCTTACGCCTAGTGAGTTCAAGCATTTTATCATGACTATATAAAATCATAAATCGAAAGGTAGTAGTTTAGTCATGATTTCGAAATAGTTTACTTTAATTGCAAATCATCCATTTTCCAACTCACACATTTCCATGGAAAGGTTCCCGAAAGGTATAATACGTTTTCCAAAATGAATTACGTTTCCACTCACTCAAATACGTGAACAAGTCTAGTTTAGGCAAAACCTTCAAATACGGTTGACAATACGTACTCGACCCGTAAAACATGGAAACCATCCATTAGATATAACACTTTATTAAAACATAATACGAAGCAAATGTAGCATAAACCCGTCCATTAACCATGGAAAACAATCCCTATGCATTAAATATAACCTCCAAAATGCGAATAAATAACATACCCGAAATCAACACCCTTCGGTGACGGGGGATACCCGATCTCATCGAATGTGGCAACACATAAATTAAACCACGATTAAATAAATGCAAGTAAGCTTCTTGGATGTGAAAAACAGATGACATCAACCATACTAGGTCTTTAGTCACTCCTCGGCATCAATCATACTAGATCTTTAGCCCATCTTAGACATCAACCATACTAGGTCTTTAGTCCCTCCTAGACATCAACCATACTAGGTCTTTAGTCCATTTTCGGCATCAACCATACTAGGTCTTTAGCCCTTCTTAGACATCAACCATACTAGGTCTTTAGTCCAAGCCATCAAGTTCAATCCTACTGGATCTTTATCTTGGGAAAACCCACCATCCGAAACAAGCTTACTCGACTTAAATATAAATACATGACCCCAAAAGAATAACTGATGCATTCAAATTAATCATGTAAATCTCAAATATAATGCAACTCATGCAATGCAACCCTAAGCCCACGTCGAGCTTATTAAAACCGGGCGAATGCCATCAAGACTCAATCGAGTCCAAAACCGAGCCCTCTGCTCAAAGATCTAATGATCATTTATCAACATCAAATCATTCAAATGAAATGCAATTAAGAATATAACACATCCTAGACTCCACCCCGGGCATGTAAATATCAACAACGTGCAATAATATGCAACACGGTGCAATAAAAGCAACCCGTAATTAAAACTCCACATCGAGCCATTTAAACCGGACAAATGTCCCAAGACTATCTCAAAGTCAAAACCGAGCAAAGTGCTCCAAGCTTGCTAGACCCATAATGTCGGTCATCATCGCATAAAACACGTTTAAACATTGTTTAAGCAAACACGTATCCCAAAATCATCATTAACCCCAAAACTCAACACGGGTTAAACAAAAGGGGTTTTCCCAAAGGACTCACACCCTTAATATTCTCAAAATGACCCATAACACTAAAAGTGCATTTCCCAAAGGGTTTATTAAAATCATTTACACCAACATGACTAAACCATCAAATAAACCTCATTTTGAGCAATTAATCTTTAAAGACAATTTATGGTTTCTAACCATCCAAATATCCAAAAGCCCCAAATATGGGTGTTTTACACATTCATGAAGATAAACACTTCAAAAGAGTTAAACTATTCAAATAACTCAACCATAGATATTTTCAGGTAAAACACATAAATATTTGGAATATACTAATTTTGGCATGTATAAAGTTTTCGCAAAGTAACTTGAACTCACCTTGCTAGATTTAAGCTAAATCTAGAGTTTCTCCAAACGCAAGCTCCTTTGATGAAGTTTGCATCCTCAAGCCAAAACTTTCAAAACCTAGATTTATGAATTCCCAACCATCAATATCACAATCCAACCACATGAAATCATTCTCCAACCATAAAACCATCAAAATCTCCATTTATACCCAAAACCTCAATTTGACCTAACTTCCCCAAAATCATCCAAACCGAAATTGGATAAGAAAAATACTAGAAGATCATCAACGGAATATTTCTAACTCATATGAAAGTATAGAAGCTAGTAGGATGAACTCATCAGTTAGGTTTTGATGAAAACCTAGAAAACCCCCAAACACCTCTAGTGTTGTGGATGAAACTTGCTCTTGCATCAATGAATGAAATCACTAGCATAAAGTGGATAAAAACACATTAATCTCCAAGAAAAGCCCCAAAATCGGTTAGGGTTTGTGAGAAAGGAAGGAAAAACGATTTGGGAGAGAAAGGGAAGAGATTTGAGAGACTTACCACCACCAAACACCCTTGAATCTTCCTATGAACTTCAAAACTCTTTCTAGATCCTTGAAGAGCTCTCAAAATCGGAACCATGGCACTTTGAATCGCCAAAAACGGACGTGAAATGAGTGAGATATGAGGAAATGAAGTTTAGGGCTAAAAATCCCGTATTTAAGCTCCAGGTACCCGACGGCTAAAGTGACGTGTGAGAGTGACACAAGTGTCACTTTCGTTGGGAACTCTCGCAGTGGTCAAATATCGCTCAGTACAAAACCGGTGAGAGTGACACGCGAGAGTGGCACAAGTGTCACTTTCGCTGGTCACTTTAGCCGAGATTGTACCGAAAGTTGTTTTGGCCATAACTTCTTCGTTTTAGCTCCGTTTTCGCTCCGGAAAGGCCCGTTGGACTCGTATTTGAATTATTCATCCAATAAAACTATAAAATGTAGGATTTAATCCAAACTCCTATTTTTCATATTTTTCTTAAAGATCGGTTCCACACTGATTCAAAATTATGCTTATCCGAAAATTACGGATGTTACAATCCTCCCAACCTTAGAATGATTTCGTCCTTGAAATCTAGATCCCTTATAACCAAAGGCTATCTAACTCAACGTCGACTATAATTTATCAGTTCCTAACTGGAATCTAAATTCCCTCCACACAGTCTATAAAGACAAATCCTCGAACAAATGCTTATCAACAAAGCCCCTTCACGTACATGGTACTTATGTCCGGGAGAACACTCCAACAACTGGAATAATTCCTAGTCAGACCACTTCGGTTGTCTCCCAACCTTAGATGTTCCATACATCTCGATTTCGATTTCTGACTTTAAGTCAATCCAAGGTTTGTTCGCTAACGAACCCAACAGAATCATCAATTCTGATTATTCATACCATTACTTGCCATCTACATCCAACGAGTTCTAATAGACTCCAAGAATCCATCCCAACATCAATCATTAAACCGACAGGTTCTGTAACCATACACAAAGGTTATTCCACCAAAACCACTCGTCACAATTGAGCATCTTAAGGTTACTACAACCGTTACCATTATTTCATTAAAAATCGGGCTACACCCTCCGAATATGCTAACGGTTCCCGATTTCAAACCCACAAAGGTTGACACCTAGTTATACCACCAAGTTTTGAACTCTAACAGGACTCCACACATGAGTTCCAATTACCGGGTGTTTCCACAAAGCTAAGGTTGTCAACAAAACGGTTACACCAACCTCGAGATGCGTTACCGCAAGTCTACTCTCCAATTACCACAAACATATTGGCTTTGCTACCGATATCATCCGGCCTATAATCACACCACGTGCCCGAACGCCCAACTCTTCACAGTCGAGGTTCTACACACTTACTTTTAATCGGAGTTACTCAACCTTTCCCAAGGTCCTAATGAGTTCAAGGTTTTCAAGCGCGTTATTTAATAAATATGCCATTCACAAAACTTTTCATAGAAACTTTCAACATAAATATTTTCATATCAATTTAAACGTACGCATAAAACTACTATTATCAATTCGGTAGTCACGCAAAGATGGACACGGTCGTCCCACATATGAAAATCATGTTGAAAATTATTTCATTGCAGTTCAGTTTATTCACAAAACGCAAAAGCGTAATAAACAACTTCTTTAAAATTAACCGCCACGGTCCTAGTATGGATTGACTCTTGACATGCACGCAAAGTAACTGCTCGACTTTAAACAGGGTGCAACAAAAGGTGTGCACGTATTTCAAAAGAAGTCCAAACGACATTTGACTCCAAAATTTCCCTTTCTAACCATAAAAATGCCATGGAACAAGGTTCACCAACAAAATTTTGCGCGCGTCAGTTTATTATACAAAACGATGAAACGTTTTACAATTACACCTCAGTCAAAACACAAAATGACTTGTGCACGTTCCATATTTAAAACCAAAACCATTACGTTCCCATCACTTAGAAGTATCGACTAAAACATCATAAAATCTCAAATTAGGGTAGGCATGCAAACTTGTAACACTTCTTAGAAATTTCTTGTAATGACAACACATGCACCAAATAACTCACCCCAAAATTTCAAGAGACGAAATTCTTTAAATTGATTTCCCAAAATCTCTCATCCGGTCCTATAATGACATTTGAATAAAACGCTTTTGGCAAACTTGCACACAACAATGCGTTTTTTCAAAACATACAAAGAAATAAATGATGATAATTTATTGACACCAAAAAGGGTTCAAACCTATTTTCAAATCCCAAATTGCACCAACGGTGCGCATCAATATTCAAAACGTAGGGGTTCCCATGTTTCCCGAAGTTTAAGCAATTCATTTTCCCAAAATTCTCAACACGGAGTATCTTCATCAAAAGTTTCGTACTAGTAACATAAAACGTTAAAATGTCAATGCTTAAAATGTATTTGTTAAAACAATGCTCAAAATACACATTTCCTTCAAGACCAAAAAGGCTTTCAATTTTCCAAAATATTCGGCAAATCAAAATTGACCAGTGTCAACGACTCATACGTTTATGTTTTTTTTTTAAATATCACGTATTGTAAACCATCCGTGATCCCCACACCACTCAACATGCTTTGACCAAATGGCCTATCGTTTAAACAAGAGTCAATAAAACATTTTCATGCACGACTCGATTATCAAAGTGTCGAGAAATAATGGTTACCAAGCTATGCATACCCCTAAGTCGATATAGCATACTTACTTGAAAATGATAATAAAACATTTAACTGACCGCAAGCGCACCAAGCAAATTATTATGAAATGTCACTAAAAATGTTCTTTCATGCATCACTTAAGCCACGTATAAATCAATCCATACACTGAACTACTTGCAACGAATTACTTAATAACACAAACTCTTGAAAGAAAAGTTACGCGACGCTAGAGTTCTAAACTCATCTCTTCTTAGTCGCCTTATGGCATAAAACTAACTTTTCTCAACAAAACCCAAGTGGGACCAAATGCCCAACATAACTCATAAACGTTTCACATAAGTAAATAGAGTATGCACATAGTAAAATTGTACCCACACGATACAAAAAGCCGTGCAACAAAACTCCATGAAATTCAATGGACTCAATGACTCCAAGTCAATAAACGGCGCTAAACATCATGCTTCCAAAGCCAAATTGCTATAAGCAGAATCATAAAGGAGACGCCAAAATCCCAAAAATTCCCTTCTATGGTAATACCATATAAATAACATTGTTTACAACTCTGTTTAAACTAATTCTCCAAAAATAGTTCTATATAGACATAATGGATATAACTTTCCGTCCGAAACTCTAACATATGTGGAGGAGATCCAATGTTAAAGTCACAAGCCGTAGTTATTGCCCAAAATCTCAAACATCATAAAAATACGATTGTCATTACATCCAAAACAAATGTTGAACAACAATGAAATAAGGCAAAACAAATCCCGGCAGAGTTTGCAACTCCCGCAATAAAACGGTTTCATGCACGTTCAAAACCATGATTTAAAATCTTGTGTGTGCTAAACATTTTCCAAAATTTGTAACACAATCCATATAAGGATTTGAAACACAAGAAAAAGTTGATGCAATTTATTTCCAAAATAAACTTTGTGCATGACTTAGTCGGCATTCAACGTCTCAACTCATACAACTCCAAATCCCTCTGGTCCACTATTGTCATCCGGATACTTTAACCTCTTAAGGTGAGTTGGGAATTACATCAATGACCTTATGGTTTTTCCTCAAATCAAAGTCGGCTCAATAAGCCTATGATTCTATTCCAACCATCAATCTTGACCCGAAACGGTCTACTTAAAGCAAATATCATGCTTATCGTCACTCCAAGTGACTAATACTAGAATCGTCCATCTATTCCAACGACTACTAGCTTAGAAACTTCTCCACTACCCCAACGATCATCACATTAAAGTAATTCAAGTATGCACATGTACTAGTAGGTTCACCATTACACTGGTCAGGTGTCACTATGAACGCACCGTACATGATCATCCTTGCTACTCTCGACGTGATTCTCATTTCTAACAGTTCCATCAACTTCAAAACATCCTATCTTAAAGTGCCTAATGGTGAATTTCACTCGCATTTACTTAAACAAACGCTAGTTTGAGTCTAGGTATCCAAATTCAACACCTAATTCTCTCAAACTTATGCTCTGATACCAACTTGTAACACCCTCAAATTTGGAACGAGCAACTAACTTTAAAATTCAATAAATTAGCTAAAATAGATAAATTCATTTCTACAATTTATTCCTCATACAATACCTCAGAATTTAAACAATATAATTCCCCAAATAAAATAACTTAAACGGGTGTCACTTAACACAACACAAGTTGCTAGTCCAAACAAGTGCGGAAGTCTTCACCACTCAACTTACCTCAGATGCACACTACTGGCACTCGCCACTTCACAACGTAGCTAGAGCTACCCCAACCCGAGCCTGTTGCACATGCCGACAAATAAAAAGGGTTAGGCTTACGCCTAGTGAATTCAAGCATTTTATCATGACTATATAAAATCATAAATCGAAAGGTAGTAGTTTAGTCATGATTTCGAAATAGTTTACTTTAATTGCAAATCATCCATTTTCCAACTCACACATTTCCATGGAAAGGTTCCCGAAAGGTATAATACGTTTTCTAAAATGAATTACGTTTCCACTCACTCAAATACGTGAACAAGTCTAGTTTAGGCAAAACCTTCAAATACGGTTGACAATACGTACTCGACCCGTAAAACATGGAAACCATCCATTAGATATAACACTTTATTAAAACATAATACGAAGCAAATGTAGCATAAACCCGTCCATTAACCATGGAAAACAATCCCTATGCATTAAATATAACCTCCAAAATGCGAATAAATAACATACCCGAAATCAACACCCTTCGGTGACGGGGGAGACCCGATCTCATCGAATGTGGCAACACATAAATTAAACCACGATTAAATAAATGCAAGTAAGCTTCTTGGATGTGGAAAACAGATGACATCAACCATACTAGGTCTTTAGTCACTCCTCGGCATCAATCATACTAGATCTTTAGCCCATCTTAGACATCAACCATACTAGGTCTTTAGTCCATCCTAGACATCAACCATACTAGGTCTTTAGTCCATTTTCGGCATCAACCATACTAGGTCTTTAGCCCTTCTTAGACATCAACCATACTAGGTCTTTAGTCCAAGCCATCAAGTTCAATCCTACTGGATCTTTATCTTGGGAAAACCCACCATCCGAAACAAGCTTACTCGACTTAAATATAAATACATGACCCCAAAAGAATAACTAATGCATTCAAATTAATCATGTAAATCTCAAATATAATGCAACTCATGCAATGCAACCCCAAGCCCACGTCGAGCTTATTAAAACCGGGCGAATGCCATCAAGACTCAATCGAGTCCAAAACCGAGCCCTCTGCTCAAAGATCTAATGATCATTTATCAACATCAAATCATGCAAATGAAATGCAATTAAGCATATAACGCATCCTAGACTCCACCCCGGGCATGTAAATATCAACAACGTGCAATAATATGCAACACGGTGCAATAAAAGCAACCCGTAATTAAGACTCCACATCGAGCCATTTAAACCGGACAAATGTCCCAAGACTATCTCAAAGTCAAAACCGAGCAAAGTGCTCCAAGCTTGCTAGACCTATAATGTCGGTCATCATCGCATAAAACACGTTTAAAAATTGTTTAAGCAAACACGTATCCCAAAATCATCATTAACCCCAAAACTCAAGACGGGTTAAACAAAAGGGGTTTTCCCAAAGGACTCACACCCTTAATATTCTCAAAATGACCCATAACACTAAAAGTGCATTTCCCAAATGGTTTATTAAAATCATTTACACCAACATGACTAAACCATCAAATAAACCTCATTTTGAGCAATTAATCTTTAAAGACAATTTATGGTTTCTAACCATCCAAATATCCAAAAGCCCCAAATATGTGTGTTTACACATTCATGAAGATAAACACTTCAAAAGAGTTAAACTATTCAAATAACTCAACCATAGATATTTTCAGGTAAAACACATAAATATTTGGAATATACTAATTTTGGCATGTATAAAGTTTTCGCAAAGTAACTTGAACTCACCTTGCTAGATTTAAGCTAAATCTAGAGTTTCTCCAAACGCAAGCTCCTTTGATGAAGTTTGCATCCTCAAGCCAAAACTTTCAAAACCTAGATTTATGAATTCCCAACCATCAATATCACAATCCAACCACATGAAATCATTCTCCAACCATAAAACCATCAAAATCTCCATTTATACCCAAAACCTCAATTTGACCTAACTTCCCCAAAATCATCCAAACCGAAATTGGATAAGAAAAATACTAGAAGATCATCAACGGAATATTTCTAACTCATATGAAAGTATAGAAGCTAGTAGGATGAACTCATCAGTTAGGTTTTGATGAAAACCTAGAAAACCCCCAAACACCTCTAGTGTTGTGGATGAAACTTGCTCTTGCATCAATGAATGAAATCACTAGCATAAAGTGGATAAAAACACATTAATCTCCAAGAAAAGCCCCAAAATCGGTTAGGGTTTGTGAGAAAGGAAGGAAAAACGATTTGGGAGAGAAAGGGAAGAGATTTGAGAGACTTACCACCACCAAACACCCTTGAATCTTCCTATGAACTTCAAAACTCTTTCTAGATCCTTGAAGAGCTCTCAAAATCGGAACCATGGCACTTTGAATCGCCAAAAACGGACGTGAAATGAGTGAGATATGAGGAAATGAAGTTTAGGGCTAAAAATCCCGTATTTAAGCTCCAGGTACCCGACGGCTAAAGTGACGTGCGAGAGTGACACAAGTGTCACTTTCGTTGGGCACTCTCGCAGTGGTCAAATATCGCTCAGTACAAAACCGGTGAGAGTGACACGCGAGAGTGGCACAAGTGTCACTTTCGCTGGTCACTTTAGCCGAGATTATACCGAAAGTTGTTTTGGCCATAACTTCTTCGTTTTAGCTCCGTTTTTGCTCCGGAAAGGCCCGTTGGACTCGTATTTGAATTATTCATCCAATAAAACTATAAAATGTAGGATTTAATCCAAACTCCTATTTTTCTTAAAGATCGGTTCCATACTAATTCGAAATTATGCTTATCCGAAAATTACGGGTGTTACATGTGTACTCGATCATCTGGAGATTAGATACCAGATGATTAAGAGACAGTTCCACGTGATTGTATGGAAATTGTACCGGGCGCATATACATTTTAAACCTTCAGATTGAGCGTACCAAGCTTGGACACGAGATAGTTAAAGCGTTTTTCGTCTAAGGGTTTTGTAAAAAGGTCTGCTATCTGATGTTCTGTATTAACGAAGTAGACTTCGATTGTACCTCTTTCGATGTGATCCTTGATGAAATGATACCGAACGTCTATATGTTTCGCTTTAGTGTGCTGAACCGGATTGCTAAAAATTGCGATCGCGCTCTTCGAGTCGCATTAGATGGGCACCTTCGAGTAGATGAATCCATAGTCCTTGAGTTGGGTGCGCATCCAGATCACTTATGAACAGCAGCTTGCGGCGGCCATGTACTCTGCCTCAGTAGTGGATGTGGAGACGCACTGCTGCTTCTTGGATGCCCAACTGACTAAACTATCGCCCAGGAACTGCACGTGTCCCGAAGTGCTTTTCCGATCCAGCATGCTGCCCGCGTGGTCTGCGTCCGAATAAGCCGTAAGCTCAAAACCTGTCTCTTTCGGGTACCACAAGCCAAGATCAGCAGTACCTTTTAAGTAACGAAATATTCGTTTGACAACAATTAAATGAGATTCTTTTGGTTTCGATTGAAAACGGGCACATAAAAAGGTTGAAACATGATATCGGGTCTACTAGCCATCAAGTACATTAAAGAACCTATCATCCCACGGTAGGTCTTGGTGTACACATCCTTTCCGTTAGGATCGGTGTGTAGCCGCGTACCAGGAGCCATAAAGTTATCCACGAACCCATCCGGTTGCGAGACGTAAACTTTTTCCTTGAGAACACCATTGAGGAAGGCGGTTTGACGTCCATCTGGAAGACCATGAAGTTCTTGTGCGTGGCGTAGGCAAGAAACATACGAATTGCTTCAATTCTTGCGACCGGAGCGTATGTCTCGCCGTAGTCTATCCCCTCTTGTTGTCGGTATCCTTTGGCCATGAGGCGAGCCTTGTTGCGTATGACGATGCCATCTTCATCCTTTTTGTTCTTAAAAATCCACTTCGTGTCGATAACCATCTTGTTAGCTAGACGTGGGACAAGTCGCCATACCTTGAGCGCCTCGAACTGGTTGAGTTCCTCTTGCATCGCGATTACCCAGTCCGGATCATTGAGAGCTTCAGAGACGGTGTTGGGCTCGATCTTGCTTAGAAAGCCGGAGAATAGACAGAAGTTGGCGGAGGCACCTCGCGTCTGAACTGGAGTGGAAGGATCTTCGATAATCTGATGGAGAGGGTGTGCTCGAGTCCATTTGGTGGTGTGTGGAAGCGGTTGATGAGTCGCATGAGAGGTGTCCGGGTCCACATACGCATCGGGGGGAAGATCTTGAACGGCTTCAAGAGAAGAGGGACGGTTCCTTTGAGGAGATGATGCAGGATTCGCCGTTGGTTGGGCAACTTCCGGGGAATCCAGAGGTTGATCCTTGTGAGTTGTAGGGGACGAATCGTCTAGAGTGATCTCTGGATTGGGCGCAGGTTCCTCCGATGGAATATCCGTTTCAGTAGTCGTGTCCGTTGAACTTTGAGGAGTTTCCAGAGTTAGAGTTAGAGTGCTTGATGGCGGCGGACCGGAGAGAGTCACCGAGTTTTTGAGTTGAGCATCTTCATATCTATGTTGCACAATTACACGAGGATTAGGCATATTAAAGAATTCATCATAAAAATGCTCAAACAGTAAATCTAAATCGGAAAGATGTGATTTTGACATAGATGCGTGATTTGGATTTACTGGGGTTTGTGTAGATCCCGAACGAGAGTGTTCAGAAGCTAACACGCCAGTTAATGCGGGTTCTGAACTGAGTTGTTCAGAAGCCAAGTTCGCGGCTTCGACAAACGTCACGTTTACGCTTTCGATGACGGTTTTGGTCCGTTTGATGTAAACGCAGAATGCTTTAGCCTGCATGGAGTATCCGATGAAAACTCCTTCATCTGCTTTGGGACTGAATTTGCCGAGGTCATCCTTGTCGTTCAGAACGAAGTAAGTGCACTTGAACGCCCGGAAATACTTGATGTTCGGGGTTCGGTTGTTGATGATCTCGTACGGGGTTTTGTTGAACCGTTTGTTGATGATGTAACGATTTTGCGTGTAGCAAGCGGTTGCAACTGCTTCAGCCCAGAGAAATAACGGCAGCTTCGATTGAGATAACATAGTGCGAGCGGCTTCGACGAGGGTACGGTTCCGCCTTTCCACGACTCCGTTTTGCTGAGGAGTCCTTGCGGCATAGAAAATATGCGAGATACCTACTGATGTTAGGTGTTCGTCCAGCGTGTGGTTCTTGAATTCCATCCCGTTGTCCGTCCTGATGGTGTGTACCAACTGTCGAAGGTTTAGTTGGATGGTCTTCAGGTGGGTGATGATTAGCTCCGGGGTTTGGTCTTTCGAGTGCAAGAACTTCACCCATGTGTAGCTCGAGAAATCGTCGACCATGACCAGGACATATTTCTTCTTGTTGATGCTCTGAACGCGCATCGGTCCACACAAATCCATATGGATGAGTTCGAGGGAGCGGGATGTGCTCGGAGCGGCCTTCGGCTTGTGAGTAGCTCGCTTCATCTTTCCCATTTCGCATGCCCCGTAGAGTCTATCCTTCTCGAATTTGAGCTCGGGCATGCCTTTGACGTGTCCGCCTAGCACCAGTTTGTTGATGTTCTTGAAGTTGAGGTGCGAAAGATGTCGATGCCAGATCCAAGCTTGTTGATAGTTGGCCTTCGACATCAGGCAGACGGAGTCATCGGTCTTCAGTGAGGAGAGGTCGATGGTGTAGAGGTTGGTTTTACGCGTTCCAACCAGCAGCTCCTTTCCGTCTTCAGTACGGACGCTACACCTTTTTGCTTTGAAGTTGACCTCGAGATCTTTGTCGCATAATTGTCCGATGCTGAACAGGTTGTGTTCCAATCCCGCGACGTATGACACCTTCTTGATTGTGATCTTTTCTTGAACGATGTCGCTGTAGCTCATAATTGGCGCTTTGTCGTCGTTCCCAAATATCACGTCTCCGCAGTATTTCTCGGTAAAGTTCGTGAGCAGTTCCCTCCTTCCGGTCATGTGCTTGGAGCATCCTGAGTCTAAGTACCACACATGACCGTTCTGCAAAACAAGTTTAGGCATTTTTAGGTACCCATTTGAAAATGGGTCTTGGAGGGTTAGGTTTAACACCTGTCGGGGGAACCCATTTTGAATTGGGCTTCCTTTTAGGCTTACGAGATTTACGCTTAGGTTTAGAATTAAATACATGATAAGAACCAAACCAATCAGATGCATATCGATTATCATCAAAATCATTCAATCCACAGTTAGAACAACACAAACAATCATGGGATAATTGAATCAATTGTTGTATTGAATAAAGTCTTAACGGAAATTTAATACTTTGTTCAACAGAATTATTTGAATCATACAAACCACAATTATTAATGTCTTTCCTAGAATTGAAAGCAGAATTAAACGATTTTGACTCTGACCTGCTCTTGTTAGATCCTTTGGCTACCCACTTTGGTTTGTCTTGTTTGGCCCGACCATTTTTATCTGAAAAATCATTAACGGCATGGTCAGCAGAGTTTGAGTATCAAGGATTGCTATCATTTGGTCGACCAATCTGTTTCCATGTCTGTGAATGCTTTTGAGAATTTGAATTGGTTTTGGAAACTTCTTTCACAGACCGGTTTTTTATTTTTGTAGAACATTCGCCTTTTTGAAATCTGATCGGTCGATTCACTGCTTTTGAAAGAAAGTCGGTGTGATTTGGAAGCGGTTTGTCGAATTCAAACTTAGAAAACTCTTCATCTGAACTTTCATCGGAATTCATAAAAGCAGAAAAATCAATTTCAGACACAGATGGAACCGTAGTGGTTGAGGAAGGTGAGGAACACTTTGATATCGTGTTTTCGGAAGAATCTGTTGCGGAAGCTTTTTGAAATTCAGAGTTAAGATTCTTTGGAACACACTTTTCTTGAGACTCTTTTCCTTTTCTTGAAGTTGTTTTGCCAATAAAAGCCTTACACGAAGATGTATCTGAGGAGTCCGAGGAAGGTTCGGGTAGATTCACCTTTTCCTTTTGGAGTTGGTCAAACTTCTCTTGGAGTTGACCTTTACTCACTAGCTCTTGCATCACTTATGTTGCCAAGGCAGACAGTTTGGATGTGAGCCAATTGATTTCTCCCCGAAGGAGTTCCTTTTCCACAACAGATACAGATTCGGTTTAGGTGGATTTGAGTTTCTCAAGTTCAGTTAAAAGCTCTTGTTTTTCTTGTTGAAACTTGGTCATTTCCTGTTCAAATGACTCCTCTAATTCGACTATTTTTATTTCCAAAACGAGAGGTGGAACATAGCGTTTAAACTCATCCGTCTCGGTTTTGGTTTCCGTTGTAGGGACCTCATCCTTTTTGGAGGAATCCTTGGGCAGTGCAACTCTGTAGCCGTCAAAGTAGTCATTCGAAAGGTACTTGGATTTATTTTTCGTATAAGAATAGTTAAGAACTTCATACGCAAATGGTAATTGCATTTTAGTGGTATGCTTGCGTTTGTATTCCTTAGTGTCCTCTTCCTTTTCCTCGAGAGGTCCAGTCCATCTGATTTTATATTCGGGGTATTTTCTATCAAAGCCAAAAAGGTTAAACTCGTATAGAGTAGGCCTTAATGATATAATCTTTTTCAAATACCGAGGGTTGTCATACCCAATTCCCCATTCTTTATTGAAATAAGTGAACTCCGTAGGTTTGTTCATATGGATCGTTTGATCAGTTTGACCTCGTTTATGGAGTTTAGTTTCAAGATCAGTTATTTTAGAAACAAATTATTTGTGTTGAATTTGAAGAGAGGAGAAATGATAGATAATCTCTGCTTTCTCATCCTCACACTGATCAAACTTTGAATTTAATTCAAATATCTTGGCTCTAAGGTCCTTTGGTGTTATTGAAAGATTTGTACATTTTTTTAAGGTTAGCATTGTCGGACTTATACTTTTCAGTGATTCTCTTTTGAACATCTAGCTTTTCTTTTAAAGAATTAATTTCAAGCAGTTGTTCATCAGTGGAAGCCTTATAGGAGTCTATTCTTTGAACAAGTATTTGCATCTGATAGACTAAGCCTTGATGGATAGGGATACATACCTGACAAAGATCTCCTTGATCTGACGGAGGAGAGTGGTTGCCTATGAAAGCATCGGCATCTTCAGAATCGCTTTCATCGTCGGAACGGTTTAGCCAGAAGTCGTCTTCAACCAGCAGTGCTTTTCCTGCAGCTTTCTGTTCTGCTAACAGCAGTTTTGCCTTGTAGTATTCCACGTTACGTACAACGGGCTTTCGGCAGTCTTTGGCAAATTGGCCTAATTTACCGCAGTTATAGCATGTGACTGGCTCATCTTTGTTCTTTGACTTGGGCTTTCGTTCGTTTTTCTCCTTATAATCTGAATGCTTGTGCTCGTCAGACTTTCTCTTTCCTTCATACTTCTCCTTATAATCATGGCGCTTGTTGGGAGTAGTAGAGTAGCGCTGATTATTAGAGGAAGGTTTCTTGAAGAACTTCTTTCTTTGAAAAGACTTGGTGATCAGGGCCATTGCTTTCTTTATTTCAGTCAGCTCAGGGTCAGAGTCGCTTTCCTCTGTTTCTTCAGCTTCTGGTTCTGACTCACTGGACACTTGGGTTCTCTTGGAGTGACGGCTGGATGACTTGCGACTTTTTGATGACACAAGGGCGAGGGGGTCAGATTGTGGTTTAGAGGAAGATTTATGGGTGTTCAACGTTTCCATGACTTCGTCTTCGTCTTGCATGAGCATCTCATAAATCTCATTGATTGGGACGTTCTCGATGATGTGGTTGTGTTTGATGTGAGATGCAAATACTTTCCATTCTGGCAGGAGATTATTCAGCCATTTTCTGTGTTAGATCGAGTGATCTTGTTCTTATGGAGCTCGTTCAGCAAGAGGCAGAATCGTTCGTAAGCCTGAGTTATGGACTCACCCTTTCTCTGCTTGAAACCGATGTATTGCGTGATGCAGTTGTTCACCTTCAACTGGTTTCCCACTTTACTCACGCTCATCATCTTCTCAATTTGATCCCACATGCCCTTGGAAGTATCCTTGTAGCTATCAATGGCCGTGTAGATCTCGTTCGGCAAACTCTGAACCAAGTATCTCTTAGCATGTTGCTCCCTAGTGAATCTGTTCTTTTCATCATCAGTCATCATGGCAAACGTTTTAGGTGTTGCCTGTCGTGCAGGACCTTCGGCTTGAGCTGGAATGGCTTGCATTGGGGTTGCTTGTGGTCCGTCAGTGAGAGCTTGCCAGATGAATTCGAAGTTGTCTTTGGATTCTATGAAGATCAAGAATCGGTCTCGCCACTGTGTGTATTCGCCTCGATAGAGAATCGGAGGCTTGGTGTCGGTACCCATGGCTAGAGCGTCGCGAGACATCGTGAAGTATGCACTAAGGTGATCATCAGACAGTAGTGTCGATTCAAGGTGAAATCCTAACGCAAGACACTACGAGTGACAGTCCTAACGCAAGGTCTAAGAGTGAATTTAACTAAACTGGTAAGAATAAGATTAAATCAGACTTATCGGGTAGGAATCCGGATAAATGTGTCCGGATCAGGAAGTGTCCGGATCCGGGTGTGAGTGTAGTGTCCGAATAACAAAAATGACCGAATAAAATCAAACAATCCGGGTGAAATAAGTTACCGGAAAAAGACACTTACCGGGTAATGGCAAAGAAACCGGATGACGAACTTACCAGATGGAATGTCCGGAAAGTGTAGATGTCCGAATGAATTTACCCGGAACTCGATCGTCCAGATAGATGCGGGATCCGGATAGCTTACCGGATACAGATGCAATCCGGATAGGATTACCGGATAGTCAATTTACCGGGAAGTGCAAACAACCCGGATAGATTCGTCCGGACAGTGACTAGAATAAGGAAACTTACCGGAGAGTTAGCGATGTTCCGGATAGTGCGACTGGTTCGACAAAATCGGATCGATTTCTGACTAGGGTTGCTCGATTTCTTTCCTGAAAGGTTAGATTTCGACCAAAAACACGAAAACAAACAAACCCAATTGATTTCTAAGCAAAAAAACAATGATTTTGAGGCAAAAATTTTGAACCTTTTAAAGAACAAAGACTTGACTTTAGAAAGATGATTTTGCTTAAAAACACTTCAAACGATTGAATTGGATTCTGAAATTTTGCAGAAACACTGGTATAAGTATTACGAAGTGATTGATACTAACAGAAACGAACAATTTTGCCTAATTCACTGGAATGAAAAAACTTATCAAGAACAGTCGACAGAAAGTCTTTCAGAAACTTACCAGAAACCTTGAGTCGATTGTCTGTATGCTCTGATACCAATTGTGGATCCCAGATTAGTGCAATACAGTAGAAATCAACGAACAATATGCAATGAACACAATATGATTTGAATACGTCATCCCTATATTTCATAAACCATTCAGAGAATTTCAAAGTACGTTTACAATGATTATCGGATGATTAACCTAAACAATTAGGCTAACACAACATTATATACCAAGGCCTAGATAACTAAGGCCCATGGCCCATTACAAGAATTAGCCCATTAAGAAAGTTATTTTAATAGGAGTTCCTCATGAAAGTGGGTTCACCTTGAGTTCTTTTATGCATTAAATGACTTAGAGCTTGATTCGAGTTCGAGTTAGAGCTTGATTTGAGCTTGAAATGAGTTCGAACTCGAGCTCGAGCTTGGGAAAAGTTCGAGTTTGGACTTTTACTACTCGTGAGTTTTTGAGTTGAGTTCGAACTCGAGTATTGATTATAATGATACTCGAGCTCGACTCGCAACATTTACACCCCTGGTGAGAAGGGGGTGTGAGTTTATTTGTTTCATTTACCGTATATCAATATTATATACCTCAAAAAAAGATACTCTAAAGTAAGAATAATGACTCTTACCGGTAACATTTTCTAGTTTTAGTAAAAGCACCCAAGACCCGCTTATACCGTAACTTTTTAGGTAATGATACTTTGTAAATGGGATAGACCATAACAGATCACGAATCCAATCAACATCATCACTCCCCACGAGAATGATCATGTCCACTTTCTTCATCTTAAGAGCACCCATTCGATTCCCTTTATAAAGGTCAATTGGCTTTGTGGTAATCTCATCCATGTTTCTACTTTCAAAACGTAACACCTCTCTCTCTCTCTCTCTCTCTCTATCTCTATCTCTCTCTCTATCTATATATATATATAACTAAAGGGCATTTGGCTTAGCGGTATGTGAGTCTTTGTCATCGTAGGAGGTCAGAGGTTCAAACCTCACAAAAGGTGAGAAGGGTGTGAGTTTAATTGTTGCATTTGTCGTATATGAATATCATATACTTCAAATATTATATATATATATATATATATATATATATACGGATGGGATCGGGAGAGAACAAGGAAAAATGAAAGAACCGAAGAACTCATCCAAGCCATTAGATTAAGATGATCCAATGGTTATGAATTAAAAGGTAGTTATAAACAATTTTTTTAATAAAAAAAGATATTTACCCTCTGTTTTTAAATTCAAAATTGGCGAAGTATGACAGAAATTAAAGCGAAACAAATTACACCAAAAAATTCATCATTTTATTATCTTTAATTTGACATCCATTTTGATATATTTTTTCATCCGTTTTTTCATGGTTCTTCGGTTCTTTCTTTTTTCAAGGTTCTCCCTTGATCCTTACCCTATATATATATATATATATATATATATATATATATATATGTAGGGTTAGGTTCTCATGAGAAGTGTCAAATTTGGTGAGAAGTGGTTATCGACCGTTGGATGAGAAATGGACGAACATTAGAATGAGATGCATCGAGATGCACCGGATCAATTCCCTTTTAAGCCGCAATCCATACGAGGGTATTTGATTAAAAGTGATAAATGGTTTAAAAACATCTCACACTTCTCACCAATAATAACACTTCTCACATTATTTCATGCCTATATACTATATATATATATATATATATACGATATATATAATAGTATATATATATAGGGAAGGATCGTGTCAGAAGTTGAGGTTAACGTGAAAAACGTGAAAAGTTGATATGAACCATTTGATCACTTATCATCAAATGTGTTCCCATGAATTGCACCTTAGAAGAGAAATGATCTGGTTCATCCCGATACATCTCATCTAATATACATTCATTTCTCATCCAATGGTTGATAACCACTCCTCACGTTAACCTCAACTTCTCACCGAAATTCAAACCTATATATATATATATGTATATGTATGTGTGTATCAGGCCGGTGATGACGGTCCCAAACCCTATCCCCATTCTGGTCCTCAAGAAAATTCCTGAATTTGTCACCAATGCCCACCCCATCCACGAAAAGTAGTTTACAAACCCTGAAATTTTCGGTTTTCAGTTTTCACCATCGGATTCAATTTGCTTGCCATCCCTATTAATGTTCCCAATCAAAAAAATTCAAAACAAAGTTGATTATATCTTAATTGCCAGCAAACTAAGAAATCTTGAAACATTTTTCATCAAAATGAAAGTTTCTAAAGTTGGTTATGCAAAAATAAAACGAAAACAATTGGTTTAATTTTGATGCAATTATCAATAAGATAAATCTAATACCCTAACTATCATCACATCATTCTATTTCATTATTTGTTTGTCCAAACATATTAAGTTTAAATTACACAAAGAATCCTGCAAACCAAACGCACCCTTAGTCTGCAGAATATTTTGAATGATGTTCATTCAAATATTTTGCAAACAGAAACCAAAACAAACACAGTATATCCCACTGTAAAGTAAAGTACGAGGGGTAGGATGTAAGCAGACCAGTCCTTTATCCCGAATTATATATCAGTGAAAACCCCGGCTTGTTCCATTAACGGAGTGATCTTATCGACAACTACGTTTACGAAAGGCATACCTTTTTCCATCAAGAACTAGCCAAATCACGATTGATTGCAGGTTTCATAGGCGCGATACAGTATACCCGGGACCCCAAATGTTGTACTTGAAGACCAGCGGTTTCACATCCAGTGAAAAATAACGACTCCTCTTCTTTCCCAATCCTTCGTCTCCAACTCATCAAGAAAGCCGGTCGGGGAAGTTCTGAATGAGTATCTAACATTACATCGAAAACCACTATCAGTTTGTCACAATTCACAAAGTTAAATATAGCACAGTTGATACTTTTGAGGCCGGGCGGTGTGGGCCCACTCGAGGTTTGCCAATTACAAACCCTTTTGCCACAAAGTTATACTCCCTCCGTCCCAAACTAAGTGTCCATGTTTCTATGTAGAGTAAATTACGTTTTTCGTCCCTGTGGTTTGTTAAAATATGCAGATTTTGTCCCTATGGTTTCAAATTTTCAATTTTCGTCCCTCTGGTTTGCAACTCATTTCTATTTTCGTCCCTTAGGCTAATTACTACTTTTAAGTATGAGGAACTAAAATAGAAATGAATTGTAAACTATAGGGACAAAGAAAACAATCAAGTTTAAACCAGAAGAACAAAAATAATAATAATAATAATAATAATAAAGTATAAACCATAGGAAAGAGAATCGTAATTTCAAAATCATAGAGATGAAAATAAAAATACTCAAGAACGTAATTTACTGCAAAATAAGTGTCCAGTCTAAAAAATAGATAGCTAAATTCTCAAAAGTACCCTTGATTAATGCACAAATGTTTAAGAGTCAAGAGGATAGAGAAATTAAATAAGGATAAAGTTGTCATTTTGGTTAACTAAAAAGTGTAATAATTAGGCATGTCTAAAACGGTGTCATT
Organism: Saussurea involucrata; assembly: GCA_033807775.1. Lineage (NCBI taxonomy): Eukaryota > Viridiplantae > Streptophyta > Magnoliopsida > Asterales > Asteraceae > Saussurea > Saussurea involucrata. Next base: position 82,897,294 of record CM066323.1, on the reverse strand, counting down.
TCTATTGTGGACACTTATTTTGGGACGGAGGGAGTATTGTTTTCACAAGTAACAAGTTAAAACACAAATTATGATTTACAGCTTAAGATATTTACCGTGAGGCTGAGGTGCTGCAGCCGTTTCTCGTGGGTTGTAAGAGTTTAGGAGGAAGCATAGAGTCTTTATTAAGTTTGCATATTGTTTAACATCTGTGACAAGAAAAAGTATCGGAAAACAAGTATTAAGTATTCCTTCATAATCTTTAGTCGAACGTTAGAAAGTTACATTAAGAATGTTTGAACATGGCTACACCCCGCCCCCGGCGGGTGGGGGGGTCACATGCACGTTTCCTCAAATATGTAAATGAACACAAATGCATGCCTAAGGCACATGCAGAATAGGGGTGTTCTTTGGTTGAAATCCAATCATCCATGGATGTTGGATTTTGACAACAGATCTGATCCAATGGATGATTGGATAGGTTAGGTTCCATCCATTGGATATTATTATTGGTTATCCATGGGCTGGGTCCATCCAATTTTTTTAAATCTAATTTTCTACCAATTAATCCACCATTTCAATCAATTATCCATATATTTACCAAATTATTTTAAAAACACTACATAACAATATAAACTAAAAACAATATAAACTAAAAACAATATCGTATAATATTATTACTTATATATATATGAGTTGTGTTCCGGTGAGGAGTTGAGGTCAACGTGAGAAACGTGAGAAGTGGATCTGAACCATGGATCACTTTTAATCAAATGCCCTCCCATGAATTGAAGCTTTAGAAGGGAATTGATCCGGTACATCTGGGTGCATCTTATCTCGGTGCATCTCATCCTAATGTGGGACATTTCTCATCCCACGGTTGATAACCACTTATCACGTTAACCTCAACTTCTCACCGGAACCCAACCCTATATATATATATATATTAAGATATCGCTAGCAATAATAAGGATGAAACACTTACAAAGTAAGATATCACTAGCAATAATGAGGTCCCATTCTGGATGAGGATTTGGGAAGGGATCACCCCATGAATCTGGTACAGAAAACAAAAAGATACAAATTAACATATATAAGATAAATTGGCCCGTTTTAACTCTTGGGCTGGGTTCCGGTGAGAATAAGAGTTACAGTGAGAATACCTGTAAACCGTTGGATGAATTGATTTTTTGATCCAACGGCAAAAAAAATCACAAACATTCAATTAATTGTTGACCAAAAACACGAACCTTCATCTTTTATCTTCATTTTCACTTATCTTTACGAACTTTTACATACCTTCAACCACTTTCACATGCACGACTTTGTAGTCATGGTGATAGAAATAGGTCAAATGGATCAATTGTGAGATGAGGTTTCCAAAAATCTCAATATTATATTGTTTATTTGGTTGATTGGCCTTATATTGGGGGCGCATAGTAGAGGTTTCAAAAAACTCTGTTGTTGACATTTAAAGAAGGCCAAATTGGGAATAATTTTAAATTGAAAGATTTTGTATGCATTTAAATAATACTTAATGGTTTATAAGTTTAGAAGTTGTGCCCTTGAAAAGTTGAGAGTTTTTACAAACAAAAACCTAAATGCTTTATAATACACTACCTCCGTCTCAAAATAAGTATCCACATTACTATTTTAGTTTTTCCCAAAATAAATGCCCACTTTCAAAATTAAATGTCTACTTTCCCATTCTACCCTTAAATATGAGAAGAAAGTTTATCTCTCTACCATCACGGGTAAAATTGTCTTTTTGTTAATTAAAAAGTGTAATAAAATCACACATTCTTAAAGCGGTGTGCCTTTTTCATAGTGAATATTTATTTTAGGACGGAGGGGTTATTAATAATCATTCTTTTCTTATTGCATGGACAATAATAAATAAGAATGGAAAAATGGAAAAAGAGGTTACGCTTGATATGAGGAAGCACAGGAGTTACTCCATTAGCCGTGCAATTATGAGCTATGTTGTCTTCAATCTCTTGATCATCATAGTCTGAAGTCGTAATGTCTAGCTGATACAGCTTCTTCAAAAAGATGGCCAATGCACCTGTTCCACTGTCATTCTTAAAAGATAATATCAACATAAATCTCGAATGAAAACTCGACCATAGAGCCAAAAACACTCCATTGGCCCAGTGGTACCCGGATTACCGGTAGAGCCCAGCCGCTCAAAAGATCAAGTAGTGTGTGTGAGTATTTGTCGTATATAAAATATTGAGTAAACTTCACTTTTGATCCTTAACATTTGTCAATTTCAACGTCCCTAAACTTTGAAAACTCGGATTTGGTCCCTCATGTTTGTCATTTCATAACGGTTTTAGTCCCTACTCCTAGCAGCCGTTAAGTCAATTAAATGAGGGGTTTTTTGTCATTTTAAATGTTTTTCTGATGACTAAAATACCCCTGATATAACCGGGTGGTCATGAACTTAACAGCACAATGTCTAAAATGACTAAGATACCCTTCATTTAATTGGACTTAACAGAAAAGTTAACGGTCGTTTGGAGGAGGGATCAAAACCATTATGAAATGACAAACATGAGAGACACCAAATCCGAGTTTTCGAAGTTTAGGGACGATATCCGTTGAATTTGACAAACATTAGGGACCAAAAGTGAAGTTTACTCTAAAGTATTATATACTTCGAAATGAAAGAAGAAACACTCCAATATAATAATGCTAGACCATAAAACTATAACAATTGGAAATGTTGAGGTATGAATATAATAAGTAGGTGGACTTGCCTGCCCAACTCAAGGATGCGGCGTCCTTCTATTCTTGACCGATCTTGAACTAACCATTCTACAAATGCAAAAGTTCCTGGCCATAGTAGATTAGCATTCATCTGGTGAAACGAAAATTCTCGAATGACCAAATCCTGCAATTAACCATGCATAAAAGGTATTATTGAGTATGGGAAGCCAAAGAACATTTATATACGACAAATTATTTATGATGAATATCGTAAATATTTTGAAAACAAAAGAACCAACCACCTATTTCATGTATCATTCAAGATGAATATCATGATACATATATTCATGATGAATAATATTTATGATTATTCAGGGTATTCGACATCAATAATACATGAAATAGATGGTTCCCTGGTTCTCAAAATATTTACGCTTCTCATCATTAATAATATATATATAGGGTTAGGTTCACTCGAAAACAGCAAAAAATGAAAAACTGAGGAACACCTTGGTAACCATTCATCTGGACGGTATGCACATGTGCATACACGTAATTTGTAAAAATTTGTCCAGTATGCATATGTGCATAACATGCACACATGCATAAAAACCAAAAAACAACTTCAATTACTTGCATGCACATGTGCATACCGTCCAAATAAACGGTTACCAGGGTGTCACACCCCTCAGTTTTTCATTTTTTTTGGAGTTTTCCACTGAACCTCCCTCCATATAATATATATATATATATATATATATATAACCATTTAGCTTCAATAGAGGCCAGGATAATTGCCGCCAATTCCCTCCATTGCCGAATAAACTAACATATATGATTTCTAACTTGTAGTTTTTCATTTTTTGGAGTTTTCCACTGAACCTCCCTCCATATAATATATATATATATATAGGGGTTAAATCATGTGAGAACCACAAATATGTTATAAACCGTGAGAACCGATATAAAAAATATTTTTTTACATGATATTTTTTCATCAAATGCTAGGATTTATTATATTTTACTTCAAATATATGTGTTTTATAATATGATAGTTTCACATGGATTTGTTTCACCATGTGTATTTTTTACGAGTATTTTTCATTTCACTAGGTGAAACAAAATTCGTTTTTCACATGTAAACTTTTCATAAGGTGAACACGAACATATGTGTAACAATATCTTAAATCATAGGTTTTGATGAAAAAAAATCATGTAAACAAAAATTTTTACATTGGTTCTCACGGGTTTGTAACCTATTTGTGGTTCTCATTTGATTATCGTCATATATATATATATATAACCATTTAGCTTCAATAGAGGCCAGGATAATTGCCGCCAATTCCCTCCATTGCCGAATAAACTAACATATATGATTTCTAACTTGTAGGATAAGGCAATGACTTTGGGAGATCAGCAAGTTGAAACTTGCTCCTCACAAGCATGGCTTAATGTAGGGATGAGCTTCTTCGAGTACCATTTTCCCGAACCAAACCGGTACTGTACCGAACCCGAACCGGTACCATGTATTCGGTCCGGTTTTCGGTTCCAAGTATTCGACAAAATCGGGATTCGGGGCCGGGATTTTCCCGAAAAATCCCGAAACGGAACAGGAATATTAATAGACAATGTTTTTTGAAATTTCTTAAGTATGCATATCATCTCTTTAATAAACTAACCTTTTTTTCTCTAATCAAGATATATCATCTCCTAAATGAACAAATTGGAAAAGAAAAAGCTTAAAAGAAGACCGAAATTTGTTGAACTTTTGATCGGTTTTAAACTTTTGATTGTTAAATTTTTAATTGTTTGGGAATGGTTTTGATACACATTTGAAATATTATAAAAATATTTGGTTTACGATTGGTTTTTATATTCATTTGATACATTTCATATTTTCGGTCCTAAGTAGTCCTAGTACCGAATTTCCCGTCCCGAGACCGAAACCGAACCGATACCGAACCGGTACATATGGTTCGGTTTTCGGTCCTAATTTTTAGTCCCAAAAAAATTCGGTACCAACCGGTCCGGTCCCGATCTCATCCCTAGCTTAATGGTTGTCTAAACTTTTTTTTGGGGGGGAGGGTGTCCTAGGCTATGCCTAGACTAATCCCTTGGCAAATTATGACTGTAAGACATTAGCCCTGATTAAACCTCAGTGGCCACAATTGTTGTGTACGCCTGGATTAGAACTCTGGGCAGATGGGATATTCCACCACATCCCCCAGGGCCTTAACCAGTACGCCACAACCCTTGTGGTTATGGTTGTTTAGACTTTTTCTCAAACAAAATGAAAATCGATCTCTATATGCTTAATTCGCTCGTGAAATTTAGGATTAAACGCAATTTGAAAAGCTGACTTCTTGTCACAAAACAACAATGTAGCAGCTACAGATTGAACACCAAAATCAACTAAAACTCTCGCATTCAGATAAGTTCACAGGTTACTAGAGCCATATGTGACGACCCACTAAGAATGGGACGTATTTTCGTTAATCTAAGATCTGGAACCTTCCACGCTACTCAAGAAGAACCATGACCCTTGTGGACGCTTTCTAGAAGACTCTATGGAAGGAAGACAAAACCTCATGTACATAGCCTTTTACTTGATAGTTCTAGAATGCTCCTTGTAAATATCTAGATAGTATTATAGATTGTTCCTTTGACCTTTGAGTAGTATAAATAGGTGTTTCGTGTTGGCCTCATGTGGCTCATCGCACCTTAAAGTATTCTTCAAAGCTCTCTTGTAACACTTCTCTCAAGTAATACAAGTTTCCAATTATTCTCCTTTGTGCCCTTTACTTGCTTTAATCGTTGGTTGTTCGTGAGTTTAACCGACTTAGTTCAAGAACTAACGTCGCATGCAATCTCGTAGAGAGAAATCTGTGACATTTGGTGACTCGGTGATATTTTTTCTATTCTTTGAACATGCTTCACTATATTTTTTCTATCCTTTCTTTAAACTTGTTGGCTTGCATTCAAAGTGTTAATGTTATAAGTATATTCTATATTTTTTCTGCTGGTATAATAAGTGACTGAGTATTTGTTTATAGTATAATTTGTGAGTATTTTTGTGCAAGTATACTAGTGTATTCTCTAATTTGCGTTAATCTTTTTTTTCCTTTTTAAGCTAGAACGATGACTAGCACTGCACCAAAAACAAGGGCACAAAAAGACCCTTCGTGGAAGTACGAGATAGAAATAGAGGTATTAGGAGAAGGCACGAAAAAAAAAGGCTAAAGTATATCAAATGCAATTTTTGTAGCAAGGTCATTTTAAAGGAAGTGAAGAGGATGAAGGAGCAACTTGCATGCACGCATAAGAACATTGCTCCAAGTCTGAACGTGCCCTCGAAAGTAAAAAATGAGATCAATCAGTATTTGAAAAACTTCCAAAAGAACAAGTATGTTTATCAACGCATTTTTTAGAAGATGGTAAATAGTGGAGTATCCTTTGTGGGTGGTAGCGGAAGTGGCATCCCATCATTAGAGGACTTAAATTTCAAGTTTGCGCGGATATTGGACGATTCTTCATTGAGAATGGATTTGTGTTCAATTGTGCACGAAGCTCGTCATAGTATAGTATGGTGCGCTCCATTGGAAATTATGGTTGATAACTGAGACCACCATCCATGTATGAGATAAACAATTGGGTCTTAAAAAAGTCAAGACATCAACTAAGAAGGTCGACGAAATACAAGCAACATGGAAAACAAAACGGGGGTTTCTTTGTTTTCTGAGGATTAGTCGGATATGAGAAAAAGAAGTCTCTTAAACTCTTTGGTCAACAATCCACACGGCACTGTCTTTTTTTTAACTATGAAGTATGAATGCATCTGATTGTGTTAAAGATGCAAATAACTTATTTGATTTGTTGGATGGCATTATAGATGAAATTGGAGGGAATAACAGGAAGAAGGTGGTGGCTTTGATCGATAGTGGGCGTTGCATAACTTCATATTTTCAACCTTGGTGAAAAGATTGGGGTTACCTATTAAAGGTGCAGGGGCATAATATTTCAATAGGGGAAGGAGTTTAAAGACAGAGCGTGTGCAAAGGGGTGCGGGTCTGGATACAAGCCAACAAAGGGGTGCGGGTCTGGATACAAGCCAACAAAATTCTAGAGAATTTCTTAGAGGCTGATTACCAAACGCTTACCCGGGTAAGTGTTTATCGATAAAATTCAACACTATCACTTACTTATCGGGTAAGATTTTAGTCCATCAAAATGGTATCTTATATTCATATGCAACAATTTTCCCGATAATCGTTAACCGTGGTAAGAGTCTTCTCCCTCACTTACCAGTTAAGACTCTCGGTTCTTGCCTCTTACCCGGTAAGATTCTTGTTCTTTGCCATATTCATCAGGTAAATTAATGTGACTTTAGTTTAATGAAGTATTTGGAGACCCCCAAGGGCCGCCACCAAAATAGAGGCAGTGAACACATTATTTTAGTTAAAGAATGGGGTTCAACCAATAAACGTATGACCCTACAAATATCCCCAATTTCAGAAGAACGAAATTGAAAAGCTGGTGACAGATGTGCTAGGGTTTAATGAAGCACAACCATAGTTAGTTCACTCTCAAGTCCAGTGGAATTAGAAATTAATGACGAATTTCATGTTTGGAAACTCACCATTCCAGGAAATTGGTGGCTTCTTTCCACATAGGTCTGAGAGTTCTCCTCTACTACTTCCTCATCTGCAAGCAGCAAGCAACAACGATCAGGATAAACGATAGCATTTGTGTTTGTTTGTTTGTTTGTTTGTTTGTTTGTTTGTGTGTTTGTGTGTTTGAGATGGAGATATGACCTGTAGATGAAGCATCGTCGTCATGAAAAAGCGAAGATGGAGAAAAGAGAGCAATATCCATGGTGATTCAAAACTCAAAGCATGGGTGCCCTAATGTTTCTTCCAAGACGATACTACATAGAGTTTGCACATCGCCGATAAACCGTGCGATTACCGACAAACCCTCGATGATTAGGATGTCATAGCATCAAAATTGAGGAAGTTCGGTTTTTGTTTGCTATTCACTCTTAAAAGCATTTTTATGTTGTTTGCTAAAATAAAAATTTATAGAGAAATCTCTAAATACAAAGAATTATCTATAATTTTCTAAATACGAAAGAGAAATAATTATTTTATTCAACTCACCAATAACATAATTCTTTTATCATTTTATATTAAATTTTTCTTGTAAAGTGTATTGGAAATATAAATTAGAGAATATTATATAATAAAATTTGTGTTATAATCTCTTAAATAGCAAAGCTGTTGGAGAGGAATGTAACACATTTTAGAGATTTTAACTTTTGATTCTCTATTTTAGAAAAATTATAGCAAACATGTTGGAGATGCTCTTACGTTGTGTTCTCCAGTTTTAGGGGTGTTTGGGATTTCTTATTTAAAAAGGGAAATTGACTTAAATAGTCGGGAAATTGAAAATTAGTTGGGTTTTACATATATAGCCAATGAGTTTGTATTCTCCATTTTTAGGTTTGCACTTGTATTTCTAGGACCTGCTCAATCTGACAGTTTTTCTTTAATATAAATTTATAGTGCAGACCTGGGTCAACAAAAAAATTAAGTAAAATCGACTTTCTATGGGTAATAAGGGATTGACACGTGTTTGATTGCAGTCAGCACTCTTCGGGTCGAGTCAGAGTGCGGACCTGTTGGCTATTTTAGTAAGCCTGAAAAGTGTATGGCTGGGAGGTCAATTTTCAAGTTTGGTTTGGCTATTTCAGCCAACTTTCTTATTTAAAACAACTTATGCTTTTATATAAAAGTGTTTATTAACTTATGTGGTGTTAAATTGGAGTTTTATAAAAAAATGTTTGGATTAGCTTATGGTGGTACCAAAACATAATAAGAGAAAGGAAGTAAAAAGGAAACAAAAGAAACGGAAGGGAATGAAAGAAATTTTTGTATTTGTGTTCTTGAGATTGAAGGAAAAGAAAGGAAATGGAGAAAAAAAATTATGTTCTTGAGTAGGAGTGTAGGAGAGACAGGAAAGGTTTTATCAATATGTTTTTTGTTTTAAGTTAGTTTTGTTTTCTTACTAAATTTCTTGGGACTTATTAAATATACAAAATTTAACCACTTTTTAATTCTTTTTTAAGGATTTAAATATTCTTTAGTTTTTTTTCTAATTTTTATTAATTGGAAATTAAATTATATAAATTTTTAGTAAGTTCTTTTTATAATTTACTCTTCAACTTCAAAATTTAGAATTGTTCATTCTTCTTTTTATTCTTTAATTTTGTTTTCACCAATCTTTATTGTATTTTGTTTTTTTGAAAGTTTTAGCTTTAAAGTTTCAGACCATCTTTAATTTGTAGTGTATGTTAAAATTGACAAAGAAAATAGAGAATGTAGCAGCTTTTAAAACTTAATTTTTAGCAGAGAGATATTTTGTTTTAATTGTTTTCACTACTAAGGTTAAATGTATTATGATTTTAATTATATAACTAATGACAAAATTACTAAAATAGAGTAACTCTTTGAGTTGGATGTATTTTTTCTTTAACATTCTCTATTTTAGAAAAACAAAATATAGAATAACTATTAGAGATCTTTTAAATAACTTTGGTTATTTAATATTATTATAATGATTTGTTTTATACTTTTCTTTGAATATTTAATAGTAAAATTTGAGTTAGTTGTCGATTTATTATCAAATAAAGGTTGGCATGTAGTAAAAATAATTTAAATAAAAAATTAAGGATTCATCTAGTTTTTCGTAAAGGGCCCCCAAAATTTCTTGGGACTTATTAAATATACAAAATTTAACCACTTTTTAATTCTTTTTTAAGGATTTAAAATATTCTTTAGTTTTTTTTCTAATTTTTATTAATTGGAAATTAAATTATATAAATTTTTAGTAAGTTCTTTTTATAATTTACTCTTCAACTTCAAAATTTAGAATTGTTCATTCTTCTTTTTATTCTTTAATTTTGTTTTCACCAATCTTTATTGTATTTTGTTTTTTTGAAAGTTTTAGTTTTAAAGTTTCAGACCATCTTTAATTTTTAGTGTATGTTAAAATTGACAAAGAAAATAGAGACTGTAGCATAGCAGCTTTTAAAACTTAGTTTTTAGCAGAGAGATATTTTGTTTTAATTGTTTCCACTACTAAGGTTAAATGTATTATGATTTTAATTATATAAATAATGCCAAAATTACTAAAATAGAGTAACTCTTTGAGTTGGACGTATTTTTTCTTTAAGATTCTCTATTTTAGAAAAAAAAAATATAGAATAACTATTAGAGATGTTTTAAATAACTTTGGTTATTTAATATTATTATAATGATTTGTTTTATACTTTTCTTTGAATATTTAATAGTAAAATTTGAGTTAGTTGTCGATTTATTATCAAATAAAGGTTGGCATGTAGTAAAAATAATTTAAATAAAAAATTAATGATTCATCTAGTTTTTCGTACAAGGCCTCCAAAATGTCAGAAACGGCCCTGAATATATCCTTATTTATTTTATAGTAAAATGTAATTAATGGGTATATGTGTAATTTTATAAATATTTTTAGTTCTTTTTAAATTCATTTCTTTCATTTCCTTCCGTTTCCTCTCACATTTGGAAAGAAATGGATTGATATTTAAAGTGGACTTTGAGAAAGCGTACGATAGCGTGGAGTGGCTTTTTCTCTTTGAAAGTTTGGAGAAAATGGGGTTCGGGAAGAAATGGAGAAATTGGATCAAGGCGTGTTTAAGTTCCGCAACGATGTCGGTTCTTATAAATGGGACCCCGACCAAGGAGTTCAAAATGGAAAAGGGGCTAAGGCAAGGGACCCCCTAGCCCCATTTCTTTTCCTTGTGGTGGCCGAATCCCTACATGTGCTAACGGAGGAGGCGGTGGCGAAGGGACTCTTTGAAGGAATTAAAGTAGGAAGGAACGGCGTATCGATTTCGCACCTCCAATATGCGGACGACGTGATGTTTTTTGGAAAGTGGGGCCTTACAAATCTAAAAAAACGTATTGAAGATCCTTAAATGCTTTCAAGAGGTTCGGGCTTGAAGATTAACGTGAGCAAAAGTAAGATCTATGGGATCGATGTAAGTGATGAAGTGATTCAAAATTGGGCATGAAGCTTGGGATGCGGGTGGGGTACTTTTCCTTTTACATATCTTGGCCTCCCGGTCGGAGCGTCGATGTCAAGAAAGGAGCATTGGAAGCCGGTAATTGAGAAGGTAAAAAATAAACTTACTTCTTGGAAAACAAGGATTATGTCGAGTGAAGGTAGATTAACTTTGGTTAAATCAGTACTCGGAAGTTTGTCGTTATACTTCTTCTCGTTGTTTCGAGCCCCGAGAGGTGTGATCAAAGAGTTGGAGAGAATTAGAAATAGATTTTGTTGGGGGGTGGCAGGGAGAGTGTTGGGTCATCAAGATTTGAAGATGACCTCATGATCTCCTTTTATACTTTGAAAAACATTTTATACTTGGAGAAATTTTGGATGGTTCTTTGTAATGGCTTGTACAAGATAGCAAATGTTTGGTGAAGTCAAAGATCAACCAAAGTCAAGATTGAAGATCCTCTCATTGTGGAAGTGAAAGATCCCACATCAACAACTACAATTCATTGTCCACCGATGGTGTTCCCACACATCGGTGGACACCTCTCCACCGACCTCTCTCTGTGTCGGCCAACAATATCCCACCTATGAAGACTCTCAAATAGGTGGGATCTCAAGAAGTCTTGATAGATGCTTTTCTTCAAGTGGAGTCACAAGTGTCATAATATACATCGGTGGGATCCTCAAAGTTGGAGGATCATCTCATAACTTCATGTTGATCCAAACCCTCAGTGATTTGATAATGACCCTCTCTTAAAATACTTAGTGAAAATTGTAAGTAAACAATATGTATCAGAGTTTCACTATCGCTGATAAGTACTAAGATCTTCCAGTACCGCTGATAGGAACTCTCGCTCTTTAAGTTAAACATTCAGCGAAACTGTTCACCATAAATGCTCTGAGTCTGTTCAGTCATTATGATGATCGCTGATAAGTTAGTTGTTTACTTATGATCCTTGAAGACAAGTTTCACGTCAACAAAGGTTCTACGCTGAAGTCGAAGATCAAGCTCAAGAACCAGCGACAAGTCTCCTAATGAACTGATGCGGATCAGCGAAGACTCAGATTTGTCCACTCAACGTGAAGTATCAAGTACAAGACTTCAGCTATCGCTGAACTTTATCATCTGCTGAATAGTAAATGATAATCGCTGAATCAACGAAAGCTGATCATGAAGTCCTCCGTACAAAGTACTTTTGTCTTAACCACCCTTGCACGCCTCCGTATGAAATGTCAGAAAAGAACCTCCGAATATCTGAAATCGTACAACCACTCTGATACTACACTGTTCATCCTTACGGCTACTAAGGTTGTCAAACAAGGTCAATGACATGCAACCAACCAGCTGATGACACGTGTAAAGTGTATACTGACTTGCATTAAATGCATGCAGTATATAAAGAGATGAACTCACTTCATTTTGAAGTAACTTGCTAACTCTGGACAAGTTCATATCTCTTATCTCAAGATAGGTTATTATTAGTAATTTCCTTATCTTTCTTAGTGCAAGAAACCTTAGTGTTCCAACTTGTTTAGTGTAATACCCCGGATAAGTTCGTTAGTTAAAAATATCTTTCCGTTAAGTTTAGTTAACTTTAAAGTTTCTATTTAGGGAAAGTTTGGATAAGTTTATAAGTTAAGGGTGTTTGGGTTATTGTTGAATAGTTTAAGGGCTAAAAGGAAAATTTTGTTATATATTATCTCTTTAGTGTTTAGATATTTCACAAAATCAGATTTTTAGTGTGTGTGTGTTTTGGGAGAAAAAGAAGAAGAAGAAGAAAGGTGTGGTTAAGGCTTCAATTGGTGTGATTAGAAGTGATTCAAGGTATGTTTCTTTACATTTTGTGTTTGTAATTGCTTTTAGAAGGGTTCTATCGGAGTAGAATAATCGAAAACACTTCTGGTATTGATTCTGTCGATTTCTGGGCAAAATGGGGCAAACCGACAGAGGTGTCCGGGTAAATTCTTGAAGGTGTCCGGGTAAATTCTTGAAGGTGTCCGGGTAAGTTATTGATAGAGTCCGGACGATTTGATTGTGGTTTCTGGATGATTTAGAGTCCGGATGGCGTCCGGATTCCTTGTGTTGTCCGGATAAATCGTGTTACCCGGATTAGTCTTGCCGTCCGGATTACTGAGGTTGTCCGGAAAAGTCGTGTTGTCCGGAAAAGGTGTTTTTGTCCGGGTTGTTTGGGTTGTCCGGAAACTTTAGCTGTTTTGGTCACTTTTGAGGATTTGAGTTATCTAGAGTACTTGGTCTTCTAGTATGTTTTATGTGATTAGTTAGTAAGGGGATATTTGTATTAAATCTATTTGCAGACTCTGTGGATTGGGATTGATAGACTGAATCTTTTGGAGAAAAGCTTGGAAGTGTTTATGGATAAGCGATCGAGGTGAGTTTTGCTTTAAACGTTTTCAACTGGAATACATATATGTGTTTATATATGTATGTGAGTATGTGTATATATATATGAGATGATTATGTGGTAGGAATATGATTATGTATATATAAATGACAATATGATGTGATGAGATATATATTGTATTTATATAAGCGAGTGCACTTGTGCCGGGTTCCGGTGTGCGGACCGGTGAGTAGTCGGGTTCCGGTGTGCGGACCGACAGGTAGCCGGGTTCCGGTGAGCGGACCGGTTGTTGATTTATTAGTTGGCTTGCTACCAACTAATATGGCCATTTGTGGAGGAATAAGGTGAATGAGATGTACACAATGCACGAGTCTAGATTGGTATTTAAATACGTGTGGTATGTTTATATTTTACGAAAGAATTATCAAAGGTTTATCTAAACTATTTTGATACAAAGGATTTACATAAAAGGTTTTATAATGATTTTGGAAAGGACCGGGATTAACTCACTAGACCCGTTTGGTCTAACCCTCATTTTGTTTTCAAAAATATGTTTTCCAGGTTAAGGATCGACAAAGGAAAGGATTAAGTGTAAGGAGCATTTGATGGGCGTTGATTAGGAAGCTTAATGTATTTTGTAGTTTCGAGACCGAAGGGACCGTTTGTGGTTTATTTTGTATCTTTTATTATGAATGTAATGAAGTTATGCAATGTATGTTATTTGAAGCATGTTTGGGAAACCGGGTCGTTACAAATGGTATCAGAGCCCTAGTTTAAGAGATTTAGGTATTTGGATTTATACCTAGACTTAAACTGCATGTGAAGTAGGATGTCCTTATTATTTTAGAACCTTGGGATGTTAAGTATAAAAAGGTAGAAGGAACATCATGTAAGGTATGTTCAAATTACACCTGGCCAGTGTAAGCGAGAACTTACAAGTACATGTTGAACCGGAATATCTTGTTATATTGGGTATGTGCTTACGTGTATATTAACCTTGTTGAAATCAACAGAGTGGCAAGTCGAACTCGACGTATGGATAGAGATGAAGACAGGTATATTTTTATAAACTTTATACGTGCTAAAGTGTTATCTGACTTCGGTGCAAACCGATTCTTTTGTGTTTTCAATTTTATTATTTGTGTTAGAAAAATATTTGATAATTGTGTTAGATATATAGAAGGGTGTGTTTAATTATTGTTGTTCTAATTTGTTAGTGTGTGGAGTGTGATGGCTTGAGTGTAAAGATTAATAGCAGTATGTAGAACGTGATGAATTGTGTGTGGAAGGTAACGATAGTGCGTAAAGTCTTGACCTAGTCATGAAGGCGACAGTTTAGTATGTTGTGTAGATTATACTTAATGTGATTGTTGACGCTATCAAGAAAAGTATTGTTTAAATGTGTGGGGTAATGTGGATAAGATGGTGGCAGTTTATAATTAGTGAATGTGCGAGGTGTAGTAGTAATGAATTTCGTGAGATTAAGTGGTGGATTTGTGAGGATATGGAGTGAGTATAAGTGGAAACCTCTGCTCGGAATTTTGTTTGTAAGTTGTGTAAAGGTGCCAAAAGTATGTGGGGAGAGGTATGGATGTCTAGGCGGTGTGTAGTAGTGTTATTCAAGAATAAGAGAATGGAGTGGCAGTAGATGGTTAGCTAAAGAATAGAGTATTACCGTTTGAGAAATGGAAAATGTGAAGTTATTTTGAGCATTGAGTGTGATTTCGGATTGACTCGATTAAGCTTCTGATAAGAGGTATGGTGAAGTTGTTAGTAAAGTATAGTAGTTGTTGAAATTAGGTGCGTGCAATTGGTTTGGAGGCGAAAGAAAGCTAGCTTATAGGATCTGTTAAGAGTGAGTACCTTCTAGTGTGCTATCCTTGGAGAAAACGTGTTTTATGTTGAGAAGAGAATGGGAGAAAATATTCGAATGTGATGATTGGGGTGAAGGACCATGGGGTAGGACGTAGTAGTGGTACGAGAATGATGTTGTGGCAAGTGTAGAAATCAATTGTAATCTAAGGTTCGTGGTCGGTGTATTTAATGCAAGAAAGTGTTGTTTGTATTAGATATGTTTTGAATTAGAGAAGTGACGGTAGAGTTGGGGATGACCTATGGAGAAAAGTTCAATTAAGGGTTAAGGTGATACTCCGAGTTGTTGTTGTAACCTATTGGGAAGTAGAATGTTGTTATTTTTTTTGAGTATTGGATTGTTGGGACATTTTAGAGTCGGTGATTGAAAGCGCGGTGTGTACAATCGGCCGATGCCAAGGGAAAAGGTAGAGTACTCAGTGTAAATTATTGCTTTCTAGAACATGGGAGTATGTATGCTAGATTGCCTGGTACTTATTACACTTTGTTGCATGACTATTACTTGCTAGTAGGAATTTATGTTAGTCCTGATAGGTTGTTAAGTGAATGCCTTATAAGTGGTGTACAGTAGGAACTAAATAGCCTTAGAATAATTGATTTAGTTCTATTGCGCAACTCTTGTTTGAGTCTAACCGTTGTGGGATAGAATCTTTATTTCGAATGTCTATCTGATTTCACACTGTATGCGACTGTGCATTCGCGAGGCGACTCATCATGACTAGTGGAGATTCCGTCATAGCAAGGGTAGTAGGATGAGGTGAACCTGGAGTCTGGATTTGTGAATGATATTGGTATGATTGATCTGGGATATTATACCTTGTTTGTATCACGCGGGTTTTCTTCTTGGAGTAAGAGTTGTTTTAAACTTGGTGCAGGACTTTGCATAATAAGCCGTTAACGAGTTATATGATTAGTGACAGGAAATTTTTAACGGAGTTGTGATGAATTCTTTTCGGCTTAGTTTTGTAGTGAAATTATTATATGATGATTTGGTAATTATATTAGTTGGGTAAGGTGAGACCGGTGTTGGTAAATTTCAAATTGCGGAGTGGTTTAAGTGAAGCAAATGTCTAAAGTTTTGTGTTAGTATTTTTGTGCTAAGTTGGAGATTGTGTGTTGCTGATATTCTATTTAGACTTTATTTTAATTTGATAAATGAATTGGTGTCAAGTGCAATTAAGTATGGTTGTGTGATTGTAGTAATTATGCTATGCTTTCATGAGAAATGGAAATGGTAGGATGAAGTTTTCGGGTTTGATAAAATTAAGAAATTTTTCCGTGTTATAAAGTGATTCGTGTTGAGTATATTCTATTCCTTGAAAGAGTATAAGAAATAGGTTGTATTTACTAAGCAAGTTTTATATTGAAAGTATATGTTTACGTTTTAGAGTTAAAGTATAGAACACGGCGTTTGTAGTAATAGGCCGGTGAGATTAAAATTAGTATTAGCGTGGTAAATGTCCCGAGTAAGCTTATAATGTTGTGTTATTTGGATTAGATTCATATAAGTGTAAGTTATTTATTTCTAGGAGATAAGTGAGTTTTTCGAGTTAATTTGAACCTTCGTAGGATCTGATTATTGAGTGTGAATCGTTGGTTTAGAGGGGCGGATTTCTTGGGAGAAATTAAAACTCTTGATGATTTGGGTTGAAATAGTGAAGTGGGAACAAATGGTAAACTAGAAGCAGTAAAAAGTCCTTTGAGGGTTTCGTAAACACTTTGAGGTGTTCATAGAATTTGATATCTTTTCAATAGTAGTTATCCCAGTTCGTTGCTTAACCGAATTCCGGGACGGAATTCTTTTAAGAGGGAGATAATGTAATACCCCGGATAAGTTCGTTAGTTAAAAATATCTTTCCGTTAAGTTTAGTTAACTTTAAAGTTTCTATTTAGGGAAAGTTTGGATAAGTTTATAAGTTAAGGGTGTTTGGGTTATTGTTGAATAGTTTAAGGGCTAAAAGGAAAATTTTGTTAGATATTATCTCTTTAGTGTTTAGATATTTCACAAAATCAGATTTTTAGTGTGTGTGTGTGTGTGTTTTGGGAGAAAAAGAAGAAGAAGAAGAAAGGTGTGGTTAAGGCTTCAATTGGTGTGATTAGAAGTGATTCAAGGTATGTTTCCTTTACATTTTGTGTTTGTAATTGCTTTTAGAAGGGTTCTATCGGAGTAGAATAATCGAAAACACTTCTGGTATTGATTCTGTCGATTTCTGGGCAAAATGGGGTAAACCGACAGAGGTGTCCGGGTAAATTCTTGAAGGTGTCCGGGTAAATTCTTGAAGGTGTCCGGGTAAGTTGTTGATAGAGTCCGGACGATTTGATTGTGGTTTCCGGATGATTTAGAGTCCGGATGGCGTCCGGATTCCTTGTGTTGTCCGGATAAATCGTGTTACCCGGATTAGTCTTGCCGTCCGGATTACTGAGGTTGTCCGGAAAAGTCGTGTTGTCCGGAAAAGGTGTTTTTGTCCGGGTTGTTTGGGTTGTCCGGAAACTTTAGCTGTTTTGGTCACTTTTGAGGATTTGAGTTATCTAGAGTACTTGGTCTTCTAGTATGTTTTATGTGATCAGTTAGTAAGGGGATATTTGTATTAAATCTATTTGCAGACTCTGTGGATTGGGATTGATAGACTGAATCTTTTGTAGAAAAGCTTGGAAGTGTTTATGGATAAGCGATCGAGGTGAGTTTTGCTTTAAACGTTTTCAACTGGAATACATATATGTGTTTATATATGTATGTGAGTATGTGTATATATATATGAGATGATTATGTGGTAGGAATATGGTTATTTATATATAAATGACAATATGATGTGATGAGATATATATTGTATTTATATAAGCGAGTGCACTTGTGCCGGGTTCCGGTGTGCGGACCGGTGTGTAGCCGGGTTCCGGTGTGCGGACCGGTGAGTAGTCAGGTTCCGGTGTGCGGACCGACAGGTAGCCGGGTTTCGGTGAGCGGACCGGTTGTTGATTTATTAGTTGGCTTGCTACCAACTAATATGGCCATTTGTGGAGGAATAAGGTGAATGAGATGTACACAATGCACGAGTCTAGATTGGTATTTAAATACGTGTGGTATGTTTATATTTTACGAAAGAATTATCAAAGGTTTATCTAAACTATTTTGATACAAAGGATTTACATAAAAGGTTTTATAATGATTTTGGAAAGGACCGGGATTAACTCACTAGACCCGTTTGGTCTAACCCTCATTTTGTTTTCAAAAATATGTTTTCCAGGTTAAGGATCGACAAAGGAAAGGATTAAGTGTAAGGAGCATTTGATGGGCGTTGATTAGGAAGCTTAATGTATTTTGTAGTTTCGAGACCGAAGGGACCGTTTGTGGTTTATTTTGTATCTTTTATTATGAATGTAATGAAGTTATGCAATGTATGTTATTTGAAGCATGTTTGGGAAACCGGGTCGTTACATTTAGATTTAGGTTTATCCTTAATCTTGTCTCCGCAACAAGCTGTAAATTGTTAATGATTTATCAATAAACAATTTAGAAAAGTAAAATCTGTGTGTTTGTATTCAACCCCCCCCCCCCCCCTTCTACAAACTTGTATTGGCCTTTCGGGACCAACAAGTGGTATCAGAGCAGATTTGTTTAATCTCATAAACAAGATCTAATCTAAGATATTTCTCTTCCTTGCTATTATCTGAAAATGGCCACCAACTCAAACACACATTATATAGACAATGGTTCTCTTGCAAAACCCCCTAGATTTTCCAGAGACAACTTCAACTTGTGGAAAAATAGGATGACACTCTTCTTAGAAGGTGTAGACCCTACTATACCTTACTATCTTGAGAACGGCCCACACATCCCTGTAACAATTGATCCTTTAGTTCCAGCCACTGCAAATAGACCTGCTATTCCAGAAAGGTTGATTCCTAAAGAAATCCATCAGTGGACCGACGAAGATAAGAAGAAAGTGGTTATAGATACAAAAGCCAGATCCATACTATCCATGGCCCTTCCTGACGAAGTCTACCATTCCGTCATGAACCTGAAGTCATCAAAAGCCATGTGGGACACAATATGTGTTCAGTATGAAGGAACGTCTGAAGTCCAGGACTCAAGAAAGATCAACCTGGTAAGACAATACGAAAGCTTCATTTCTGGTAAGAATGAAACTCTCTCTGAAGTTCACCAACGTTTTAATTGTTTAATTATAGATCTGAAAACTGTTGGTAAGGAATATTCTAACTTTGAAGTGCTGACAAAGTTTCTAGAATGTTTACCTGAAAGCTGGGACAATTATTCCATGTGTCTTAAGCTGTCAAAGGATCTAAGATCAATGACCCTTGCTACCTTATATGACACATTGCTGAATCATGAGCAATCTAGCCATCTTAAGAAGAATTTTGTAAAAGATTCCAAAAGCACCCATGTTGCTTTAATCTCAGAGGAACCTTCTACTCAGCGACCTTCGGTCACTATCACTGAGTTAGAGAGTAACTCTGAAAGGTCATCAGATTCTGATTTTTCAGATGATGATGAATCCTTGGCTCTCCTAACTAAAAAGTTCAGGAGATTCGCCAAGAAGAAAATGTTTAGAAAGAACAAACCTCTTTCCATAACTGACAAGCCTAAATCATCAGCTTTTGTTGATAAGGCTACTGCTACTTGTTTCAACTGCGAAAAGACAGGTCATTTCGCTAATGAGTGCATGTCAAAGAAAATCATGAGACCTTCAGCTTTTACAAAGAAATCCTTTGTTCCAAGGAATAAAGATGACAAATACTCAAAGCTGAAGGAGAAGTATGCAAAGCTGAAAAGCTTTAAGAAGAAAGGAAAAGGCCTGATGGCTGATTATGATTGGGCTGCTTCTGATGAAGAAGCATCATCATCTGATTCTGAAGATGATGAAGCAAATCAATGTCTCATGGCTAAGATTGAAGAAGAGGAAGAAAGTTCAGACATTCCCTCCACTTCAACATCTGCCATTTAGGTATCACCTTCTTTCTTTACCAATATTGCAAATATTGATGAAGCTGATAGTCTCCGTAAGATCGATCTCTTGACTAGAAGTTTATACGAAGCCATGAACGGCAAAACTGTGGTTGAAAACCAAAATCTTGATCTCGCTGACAAGCTTAAAAACTGCCACCTTCAAATAGAAAAGCTTTCTAAAATTGAAAATGATTTTAAAGATCAAGTCTATTTAAATCAGCTAGTCAAAATCGAACGAGCAGAAGCTATCGCTGCATTAAAAGCTGAACAAGCTACTGTTGAAGGATGGTGTAATTCTTCAACAAAGATCACTGAGATAATTAAGGCTCAGATTCCTCTGAGTGATAAACGTGGTCTGGGTTATAAATATGATACTCCAAAACCAACCACTGAACGTTCAATGCTTAAATTTGGAACGTTCGTATCCTCAGTTGCTGACACTTCATCATCTCAGTGCTCCTCGTCCATTACACCAATCCCTGAGGAAACTCCTACCTCCTCAAAAGGTAAGGAGAAAATGGTTTATTCAAAACCTACCTCTGTCTCTAAAGACAAAGGTAAAGGAATTGTTATTTATCAAAATCCTCAGAAGGGTACCTTAGTACCAAAGCTGAATGCTTCTAAAGCCTCAGTGACCTACCCCTCTGGATCTAGAAAGCTGATCTCTGGATCTATTCAGCGATCTACTCCTAGACTCAGAGTGGATATCCTTGGTAAGAAATCTGAAGAACTGAATGTTCGTCCCATTTCTAAAGCCAATAGTTTACTTGGTGCTGGCACTTCTAATTCAAAATTAAAAGCTCAGCATACAAGTGGTCCTAGAACTACTTTTAGTTATAGGAAATGTTATCACTGTGGACTTACCGATCATATTGCTAGTAAGTGCCCCACAGCCACCAAAGCTGAAAAGATAGCTAAGGTGAAGATTGCCCCCAAGGCAAAGAAGACCAACCCTGGTGCAAATCAGGTCAAGGTGACTCCTACCACTGAGGTTAAGAAATTAACCAAAGTGAAGAAAGACAAAGCTGAATCTTCAAATGCTGCGAAGACCGCTGAACCTTCCATTCCAACTACTTCCACTGACAAACGTGTATACATGGTTAAGTGGGTACCCAAGCAAAACTAATCTTCCTTTGTAAATGCAGGTTAAGAAGGGTATCTGGTATCTCGATAGCGGATGCTCTAGACACATGACTGGAAAGAAAAACCTGCTCGCTGAATACAAGGAAGAGAAGGGTCCCTCTGTGACTTTCGGTGGAAATGGAAAAGGACACACCCGAGGGTATGGTGTACTTTCAAATGGTACAACCTCCTTCAGAAGAGTCGCATATGTTGAAGGGCTGAAGCATAATCTTCTGAGCATCAGTCAGCTTTGCGACATGGATAACAAAGTGATTTTCACCAAGGAATCCTGCTTTGTCTCTGACAAAAAGGAGAAGATAGCTCTCAGCGGTTATCGTTTGGAAAATGTTTATGTAATAAACATGGACTCAACAACCACTGAGAACTCCTGTTTCTTCTCAAAGGCATCTTCTGATGTCAACTGACTATGGCACAAGAGGCTCTCACATCTATATTTCAAGACACTGAATACTCTTTCCTCCAAAGAGTTAGTCACTGGTCTACCTCAGCATTCATACGCCAAAGAGTCTTTATGTTCAGCGTGTGAAAAAGGGAAGCAGACCAAGGCAAGCTTCAAGTCAAAGCAAGTCTCCTCAGTGTCATCTCCTCTACAACTACTCCATATGGATTTGTTTGGCCCCGTTAACAAACAATCCATCGCTGGAAAGAAATATACGCAGGTCATAGTTGATGAATTCTCTCGTTACACATGGGTAATGTTTCTCCGTTCTAAGAGTGACACCCCTGAAGAACTCATCACCTTTGTTCGGAAGATGGAAACTCTGAACAATATGACTGTTCGCTCAATAAGGAGTGATCATGGAACTGAATTCAAAAACAGTTCTCTTGATTCCTTCCTTGAGAGTAAGGGTATTTCTCACAACTTTTCGTCAGTGAGAACACCGCAACAAAATGGAGTCGCTGAAAGAAGAAATAGAACAATTATTGAAGCTGCACGTTCAATGCTCAGCGATTCTCTCCTGCCTACTCAGTTTTGGGCAGAAGCTGTCAACACTGCTTGCTTTACGCAAAATAGGTCGCTGATAGTTAAAAGATTCAAAAAGACAGCCTATGAACTCTTTCATGGGAGAAAGCCTTCAATCAGCTTTCTTCACATCTTTGGCTGTCAGTGTTTCATACTGAACAACAGAGATGCCCTTGGAAAGTTTGATCCTAAGGCTGATGATGGAATCTTTCTTAGATACTCCTCAGTCTCCAAAGCCTTCAGAGTCTTCAACCGTAGAAGACAAACTGTAGAAGAAACTATTCACGTCACGTTTGACGAATCCCGTTCAGCGAACTCTAAACCGAACGCTGATACTGAAGAACTGAATCAATGGATGTTTTCTCATCTTGGTGATTCAGAAGAAGTTCCCACTCCTCATGCTCATCCAGTAGAAGATGATAGTCCCACTATCATTCCAAACATGCAGAATAGTGAAGCTGAAACATCATGGGTCTCAGTTGTTCCTATAAACACTATACCTGCAGTTGATCCAAATGTCTCAGACATTCCATCTATTTCTCAACAATCAGTGAATGAAGTGACAAATGCAAACATTCCTCTCTTAGCTGATAATCCAGAAGTAGTTGAAGCCTCATCTTCAGTTTCTCCAGTTCAGACTAGGGATGGCAAATTGCCCCGCCCCGCCCCAAAACCCGGTCCACCCGCCCCGATCGGGGCCGGGGATTCCCCGCCAAACCGGGTACCGGGGCCGGGGCCGGGGATTCCCCATTTAAGAAAACCGGGGACGGGGACGGGGCCGGGGATGAGGGTCCCCGACCCGCCCCGGACCCGGTATATATATATATATATTAAAAAATGTATATTTTTATTAAATATATATATATATTAAAAATGTATATTTTTATTAAATATATATATATATATATATATATATATTAAAAAAATTATATATTTTATTAGTTATTAAGGGTTGACCGGGGGTTGACCGGGGTTTGACCGGGGGTTGACCGGGGCCGGGGGTGGGTATCACAAACCGGGGCAGGGCCGGGCCGGGGGGAGGGTATTACAAACCGGGGCCGGGGATGGGGGTCCCCGCCCCATACCCGCCCCGTTGCCATGCCTAGTTCAGACTGAATCAGCGACGTATGCTCCTGCTCAGCGATGGACTGTAAATCACCCAATCGATCAAATTCTTGGTGATCCCAACGCTGGTATTCAGACTCGTAGAAGTGCAGGTAATATTTGTTTATTTGTTAACTTTATTTCTCTAACTGAACCCAAGAAAATAGATGATGCCCTCAGAGATCCAAACTGGGTCAGCGCTATGCAAGAAGAGCTGACTGAATTCGAAAGAAACAAAGTTTGGAAACTTGTTCGGAGACCAACTGACAAAACGGTGATAGGCACTAAGTGGGTCTATCGAAACAAGTTGGACGAACATGGTACTGTAACTCGCAACAAAGCTCGTCTTGTTGCTCAGGGATACAGGCAAGAGGAAGGCATAGATTATGACGAAACTTTTGCTCCAGTAGCAAGACTTGAATCTATTCGTCTTTTCTTAGCATATGCTGTACACAAAAACTTCACTGTACATCAGATGGATGTTAAGTCAGCGTTTCTAAATGGAAAGCTGAATGAAGAAGTGTATGTGGAACAACCTCCAGGATTCTCAGATCCTAAGCGTCCAGGTTACGTTTATAAACTGGACAAGGCACTTTATGGCTTAAAGCAAGCTCCTCGTGCATGGTATGATACTCTCTCTACTTATCTCCATATTGAAAAATTTGAGAGAGGAAAGATTGACAAAACTTTATTTTTTAGAAAAGTGAAAGGTCATATCATTTTAGTTCAAATATATGTTGATGACATTATATTTGGTTCTACTAACCCTGAGCTTTGTTCTCGTTTCGCTGATAGAATGAAAGATGAGTATAAAATGAGCATGATGGGTGAACTAACA